>JAAWXA010000006.1:24281561-24406841 GCA_038090715.1 Florisuga fusca
GGGAGAGGAAGGGAGAGGAGAGTGAATTTGGTCCTCATCTGCCTGCTTTAGGATTAAATGATCCTACCGACAACTGAATCAAAGGCAGAGTCAACTTTGGCTTCAAGAAGAGATGATTTTCATGGCTTATTCCTATTGTCCACCACCAAATCTTTTATTATTGTCTTTATTATCTAGTCACTGGGCCTCTCCACACCAAACAGTGCCAGTATGTTGTGTCCCATCTTTCTTATTCCTGAATCCAACGGTACGTATTCCTGAATCCATCCCCAGCTCACTGTCCCCTCACCACAGGCTGCCCCTGGGGACACCAAAAGCAGAGAGGTGCAGACAGACACAACCAAATCTGCATCTCCCATTGGGTCTTCCTCAAAACTGGTCAGAAGTGAACACTTAGTGTAGAGTGTTGCTACATTTTGTGCCAGTATTTTTTTCCTCCAATAAATTTCCTGCTGATGATGCTGCAGCTGCACATGGCTAGGAATATGAGCTGGCTGCTATGCATGGATTTAGATGTCCCTGTCCATGCTGCTTCACTCCTTTTTTCCTGCCAGCCTGGCTCTTCCGAGCAGGTCATACATGCATTAAATTGTCTGGGATGAAGGCAGGGAAATGGGTTTGGACTTGAGCTTGACCACTCCATTGTAAAACGCACCTGTGATGACTTACAAACAAAACAGTTCACCTCAGCACTGTAGATCAGCCAGGCCAAGTTGCATCTTTCAAGAGAAAATGCCCAGGGCAAAATCTGCTCAAAGGAAAAAGCACAAATATAGCAAGTGACATTTCTACTGCAGTTTTTCACATCTGCACCTCCCACTCAGAAATGGTTCAATGTCTGAGAAGTTTCGAGTAATAGAAGGAAAGAAATAATATGTATAATTTAACATGCTAAAAACAGAAACAAAGTAAGACCTGAATATAGTTTTGCATACAGGGAGATAAATATGTGATTTTAAGTTGGTCTAATTCTCCACAGAACAGCTTATATGGGCCTTAAAAAATTAACTCATATACCTAGCACAGGTAGGATAGTGAAAAAATTGATCAAACTTGATGAATGTATACACAGTTCACATTCAGTGATTGTCTGACTAGTACAAAGGGTAATTTTCTGCACAAAATGTGAATGATATGCATCTGCCAACATGTATTTTAAATTTCCTGGAGCCTTAACATCAAACATAAAAACCTTTTTCATTAAAGATAAGTGCTGTCATGGATACACAGGCAACACATTTCTTTTTCTTAGCTAGGTTCCAGCACCAAGGGTTGGCATGATCACATGAAAGACAACAATAAATCTGTTTGAAAAACAAGGTGGAAACAGGGCTGAGGGTCATTTTGTGAGAGCTCAGGCAAAAAACATTTGTAAGGTTTGCCCAGATAACCTTGCTGCTTACAGAAGAACACTGCAGTTCAGCTGACAGGCATTTGGCAAGTGATGAAGAAAAAGAGAAAGCTGAAGAGACAAGTGAAAAAACAAACAAAAAACCCCCAACAAAACCCCTCTTCCTTTTTTTCCAAAAATGTAACAAAGGAAGCAGTCAAACACAAAGTGCAGCACAGACAAATGGAGATGACAGCTAACATGAACACTGAAGAGGGTGTGTGGGGCCTCCTGTGAATTCATGTGTGCAGGGGAAACATCTTATATATATATATACATGTATATATATACAAAAAAATTAATATATTTATTTATATATAATATATATAAAGGGAAACCACAGCAGGCACTGATATTGGATAAAAAAATCAGGAGCAGAAACACACTCATATGCAATCAGTCTCCCTTGAGGTGTTCGATGTGTTGTCCTTAGGAAGAATAGTCACCATGTTGGGGGAAACAAAATGTGCCAGGAGCTATAATTTTAGAGGTGTCTTTGCATACATCTAATATGTCTTTATATGCCTGCAGGTGTGCCTGATCTGTGGGTGCTTGTTCTGCATCATTAGATATTAATTCTGCATTAATTCTGGCAGTCTGAATGAGCTCCTGGCAAAGTGGCCAGGGCCAGGGCAGCTCAGAGGACCAAAACATGCAGTCCCCTTTGGGGATGCATCCAAATGCCTGTCAGAACTGCAGGTAAATCCTTCCAACCTCCAGTGGCTGCAGCATCAGGTATGTGCATTCATCTATCTGTGCCTCTTGGTTTGCTTTGGCATGGGTGCCTGGTTTTCATTATGAAATCCTAAGGAAACAGTACCCAGGGACAAGCTCATGCCTAGTGATGTAGATCCCCCTAACTCAAGGGCACTGCTTTTCTACCAGAACTCACCCCAAATTTCACCACAGCCACATTTGCTTTGGTATGAGTTAGTAGCCAAGTTATATGGCGCAATAAGAATGCTCTCTCTTCCACCTGAACCTTCATAGAGTTGTGTTTTTAATACCCTGAGGGAAGGGCAGATTTATTTTTAAGCATTAGTAAACACTTTCTGCAAAGATGGATTTTTATAGCACAGGCTTTTTACCATAAAGAGAAAAATAGGGATTTAAAAAAAAAATTCTTTTCTTTTATAAAAGAATACATTACAGACCCAATGTGTATTTGGGTCTCCCTTCAGAAATGTTCCTGGTCACACAGGCCATCCCATGCAGCTGAAAACAACCTTTAAAGCACAGCAGCTTTGCTTAAAGCAGGACAAGTCTTGGCTGTCTGAAGCACTGCTTCGAGCCCCACATCTCCCATGGGTACAGATGTGCTTGTTCGTCCTCAGCTGGGAGCTCAGATGGTTCCAGCCCTGCACAGTGTGACCACTAGACAGCACATAATGCACATGGGGCTTCAAAATGGTTATGTGGACTAGGGCGAACACAGATTCTTCATCTCTATAGCAATCTAGCAATTCACCTCAAGAAGTCAGGAGGAAGACAGAAGTATCAACTGAGCTACAGCCACTTTCCAGGCCACTCTGTCCTACTGCTTTTGAAAAACGACAATTTCATCTGAAACACCATGACAGTGGGTAGTTGCAATGATAATTCCCTCAGAAAACCTTTGGAAAACAGCTGTTCATCACAAAGATGCACCTCTAGGAGATCACTTTATCTGTGCTGGTGGTACCAGAGTAGTAAATGGGATGGTGTTTGTAAACTAGTAGCATCAGTCCCCTTCCCCAGTTATTCCAATTAATCTGTGGCTTTGTTCCTACCACCCACGTTCTGTATTTCCATTCTTCCTTCTGGCAAAGGAAGAATCTGCTCCAGGCTGCCCAATGAAGCAGCTAGATCTAAAGTTAAGTGGAGGAGGTGGTCCTCACAGGGTGGTTGAGCACACCTCTGCAGGCTGTCATGGACATAACGTGTGCAAGAGGAAACCATGCCTGCTGTGTGGCTTCTTCCTCTCTCTTGCTGATGCCTTCACCAAAGAGCCACCACCATGTCCGTGCAAGGGAGCTGTGATGGCAATTGGCTGCACAGCAAGGCTATAAATGCATTGCTCTGATTACCTTCTAAATTGAAATCACAGCTGGCTAAGGACAAAAATGTATGAATCAGAGATGGAACCAGGTGAACTGAAGTACCTGGAAATCCTTACCAATCTAACACCACTTTCCTTGATGTCTTTGCATGCTTGAAAGTGGACCACTGTTGCAGAGACTTTGGCTAGTCCTCAGCAAAGCATGTCTGCCTTGTCATACATCTGACATGGGTCTGGTATACCTGACCTGCTGTAATGTTTCCTCAAAAGACACAATAAAAATCACACTACTATACTGGAAGACTGATCAAGACCAGGAAATAAACTCTTTGGTGGTTATCAAAGAGAAAGAAACCACAGCCATTGCAGGAAAGGCCTCAAGATAGGTAGTTCGAGGCTGGGGAAAAACTCAGGGAATGTGCAGCATAACCTGTTGCAGTAAAGTTGCTCCTGGTTCCTGGACATCTATTTATGGTTCCAGCTGGAGAAAAGATACTATGCTGTAAGAGAACTTGTGGCCAACTGCTTTTGGGCAGTTTCAGGTCTTAATTTGCCATCTACTATAATGAAAGAGACTTTAAAGCCTTTACATTGCCAACTCTATCACAGAAGATGGAGAGTGATAAATGCATGTGCATGAGGATGCTGCAGACCTGTTTGCTTCTATGAAGGTTTGAGTCACCCAGCTGTGGAGGAAAGTGCAGATTCCTGGTGTTTGATCCTGAAGCTCTGTGTGTAAATCTTTTCTGGCATCTCCTAGCAAAAACATAGACTCTGTGTCTTCCCTACATAGAATCATAGAATTAGCCGGGTTGGAAGGGACCTCAAAGATCATCTAGTCCAACCCTTGACCCACCGGAGCAGTTGCTAGACCATGGCACTGAGTGCCACATCCAGTCTTTTTTTAAATGTCTCCAGGGACGGAGAATCTACCACCTCACCGGGCAGTCCATTCCATATGCCAGAAAGTCGTATCTTAGAGGGAGACAGCCTCTTCTAAAGCAATTATTTTGGGGTGGTGGAGTTTCCTTGCTAGAAACAAGCTAAAAAGCAGACAGCTAAAACAGCTTTTTGCTGTTACTGCTACAGCAAATGAGCAGTAAACCTTCTGTGTACGCTTGTCCTTCTATTCCACTTTGGACACACAGATGTTGTTTAGTTCTCCTCCAGTGACCTTGTGGAAAAAGACAGTCTTCCTGTTGCTCTGCTTAACCTGTGGGCTGCTCAAGACCTTCAGCCATAGATCACAGTAATAGTTAAACAACAAAAACCAGAACAGCAAAGTAACAGGACTCTTGTACAACGTACAAGCTCCGCTTGAGAGTGGCTTTGCCAGGGAAAAATATGCAGTGGTGTATGGCTACATAAAAACAAAATTCCTCAACAACCTGCTGATGTATGCACTGCAGTGCCTGAGGAGTATGTAACTTCTGTGCCAGATAATCAAGAGCCAACTCTGTGTCCTGCTTTCTCAGCTTCATGGGAACTGGCTTCCTCTGGAGGCATGAGTGCTTATGGCTGTGCCTGATACTGAGTATTGCTCACGTGGTTCCTAGAGCATGTGCAAGGACACAGAGCCTCTCCACCTGTATCATTGCCCATGTTTTCACAGTGCAAGCTAAGAGCCTCTGGTTGTTTTGTTTCTGACTTTTGAGAGATGATCAAATGGCCGTACACTGCTGCTGATGGCAGGACTAGCATGGCTGAGGCAATGAGCATAACCAAACACTGCTGCAACCCTCCACTCTCTTCTCTCAGCTCTGGGGATAGATGTCTACACACCATCAGCAACCTCTTATTTTCACCTGAGTCTGAGAGCTTCTATAAAACAGGAATCCAGGCATCATTGGAGCAACAAGTGTCAAAGGCTGGGCTAGCTGATAGCAGTGAAGTGGTCACTGTGTGCAGGAAGATCTCCAGAGCACCAAGAAGTTGTCTCTCACAGGAATCTGGGGTCCTCAGGGGGTACAGGAGCTGTGCTGCACACCAAGAAGAGTGAAAACAGGAACAAGGCTAACACACACCACTCTGCTGTGTGAGAGAGATGAGTTCACATGAAGCTGCACCTTCATCCTAATTTGCTGATGCAGCCCAACGCCCACATCTAGCAGCCTTGCCAACCCAGCATTTCACTTATAGCTAAATATCTGATGAGTGGAAAGAAGTGATTATCCCACAACACCACCACCTCTCAAGACCTGAGAGATCTCTTGGAAGAAGCATTGGTCACTCTTCCCAGTGTGTAATAAAAGGTAAGGCAGCACAGAGCCCAGCATCCTACCCAAAAGCTTTCCAAAAGAGCATGCAGAACAGACCTGTGCTTCCTGTAACAGAGGCTCAGAGGGGTCACTACTGCCTATCTTGGCCATGTGCAATAGCTTGACTGGCTGATAACCTGAGACCTTAGTCTAATTTTTCCACCAGCTCATCAGAGATGTCACCTAGGAATCACTCATCATTTTTCTCTTTTCCAGTTCACCAGGCCAGTGTGATCCCAGAAAAACTTCACAAGCATGTGCATGGAAACAGTCTGCTCCATTCTATGGAACTCGCAGGTACCAAGGGCCAAGCTTCAACTTCTCAGTTGAGCAAAACCATTGAGTACACTCAGGATGGAGGAATCTGTCTTTCTGTTGGTGCAAACAGCCTCTGAGATGCCTTGCAATTTCTGAGAACACCAAGATATAAATGCTAAGGTCTAAAAGGAAAACAGCTGCTCTCAGATGCTGCTCCAGATCTTAGATCACAGAAACATTTGGTGCTGGACAAGGTTTGCTTGTGCAGACACTGGTGTAGGGCCAAGACTGGAGAGGAGCAAGGGGGTGGCAGGAGGGGATGGTAAGAAAGGAAAAAATAAGACAAGCAGGTTGCTCTGCTCCATCCCTCCAGCACAGTCAGGCCTTGATCACTAGTAGGAGTTTTAAGGTCAAAAAAAAAGGGTTTTTGGAAGTCAAAAGCCTCATAGCTGGTGTAACAGAGGAAGCTTGTGAATTTAGAATAAGGACTTGGATTTCTTTTTAAAGGTTGTATTGAATTAAGTTTTGTTTTATCCATTAATTATATGGGGAAAACAAGTTTATCTTGTTTTATTCATGTTTGCAAGTGGTGAAATCTACCTCAGCAAACACCATGAAGTTTAGATTTTGGGAGATGTTCAAGCTCAGCTCAGGCTTTTTGCCATGAGCCCTGTGTACACCAAGGCAGTCACTGAACCCCCAGTCATCTCCACATCATCAGGAAACAGAAGGAGACAGTAGCTGAGGACAGAGAGAGAGAAACCATTAATCAGTTCCACAAAGAAACAGCAAATGCTTTTTCCAGTTTTACCACACTTTTCAGAAGCTTTTCTGAATCTCTTTCAGTCAATTCATGTTGCCATCCTGCTGCAGTCAAGCCAGGCAATCAGATGTCTGATTCTCTTGTACAAAATATCAGCATAGTCTAAAAAAGCAATAGCAAAGCCAATAGGCAGCTTTTGTTTGGTGCTCTGATATTCCTGAGATCTTTGACTGACATTGAAAAAATTGCTTGCATCAGGAAAATATTTTTAGGAGTCTCATTCCCTGACCTCCACTTTCACCTTGGCTGTAGTGAGATGTAAACACTCAGTCAACCTTGGATGGGGATGAGGCCTCCGATACATCTATTTTTTTCAACACAAACCTAGAAAGACAATGAATTATTACCATGCCCAGTGGCTTAATGAAATTTCAGCGTTACCAAACACATTCAGAGGTTATCTGTACTCTGAATAGAAAAATACCAGCTTGCTGAGTTTTGTTGTTTTTTCCGTTAGAGTTCAAGCTCCAAAGCAAGAGTTCAAGAGTCCAAAGCTGTTGCTACCAAGATACTGCAGGGTATGCCAGGCCTGTATCAGCTGTTTCAAGGTGGAAATGTCCCTTCCCTTGGGCACCAGCAAGGGAGGCAGTGAAGCCTCATGCTTCTTTTCAAAGTTGTCAGCTGCGTATGGAGGTCTCCTTAAGCCACAGATGCTTTCCTCAAGACGCATTAGGAATGTGTGCTGAAGGGCACCTCAAAACAGCGACTGCCTTCCCTGTTGGGATCAGTCATTCCAGTCATAGTATCTTTAAATGTAGGAAACTCAGTTACTGTTAACTGCACTGTTGCAGACTGTGTGGACCTCCCCTTTACTTTTACCCAAACTTTATGCTTCTTGAATCACAGACAGTGGAGAACTCAAGTTATATTGGGGCCGTACAAGCTTGGCTTAGTCCTCTGTACATAGCTATGTAGGTTGCAGTTTTAAACATAAAAAAGCAAAAAAATAAGGTGTGGCTTGGCAGGTGAGAAAAATGGCTTAGTTATCCCTTTCTGTCTAGATTGGTGTTAACAGGGGTGACTGCAAACTGGAACTTAAGAATGAGCACTGCAAGCTCCAACAAGTGCAGGTCATACTGCTCATGTCCTGTCTGAAGTGAGTTAATAATTGTTTCTTTTTTGTTTGCTCCATTTTTACAAGTTCAGGAGGTTAATTCGTGCAAGTCATCCCTGTGAGTCAGTATGGCAGGGCAATTTCCCGAAAAGCTTAAATAAATTATTCTCTGATATACAAAGCAAAATAAAGCTTTGTATAAAGCTTTCCAAAATTCCTTTCTGGAATCTCTTATACAAACCAACATGTGACCAGCCTAGCAGTAGTCTTATCAGATTGTCATTGTACTTTGCACAAGCTCCAGCAAAGAGGGGCAGCTGGCATTTATTTTTAAATTTAGAAATGATCACAAGAGATGGAAATGCTTTGGGAGGAATTAGTCATGGTACACAATGATAATCTTTGTTAATGAAGCTCCAAGCAGGCTTCTATCCAGAAAGAGGCAAATAATGAGGTGCAGAAATGTTTACAAGCCCATTGAGAATTCATTAATGAAGATCCTCTAGTGAAAGAGCTGGAGGAGCCTGCAGAATCTGAAGAGTAATATTTATACCCGGGACAATGTTGAAAGGACAGTCTGGCAGTGCACATGCCAGCAGGAGCCTGGCTTTTCAGTGGATTGCTGTTGATGCTTGTAAAAGTCTTGGATTGCCCTAGGTGCCCTCCTTCACTGCCTTCACAGCCTCCAGTTCTTAGTGAAACCTTTCCACTCAGATAGTCTACGTGTCTGCATTTTTTCTCTCCTAAGATTCTGAGCAGCTGCACTAATTCTTCATGAGATCTCTTGGACTGGGAGAGAGGCTTGTTAGCAATGTTGAGTTTAAATCAAAAATGTTTCCTCTCCTCTCCTCTCCTCTCTTCTCCTCTTCTCCTTGTATTTATTTTTTTTCTTCTTTTTTCTTTTCTCCTTTCAAATTTCTCTAAAAAATGCCACTTCGATGGGCTGGGGCGGGGGTGAGGAAGGGGTGAGGTACCCTCTGGGCTTGGGGCAGGAGCCCTGTGCAGGGCACGATGAGCCTGGTGGTGATGCAGGTGGAACTGGGGGCAGCTGCTTGCCCTGGCATGCAGTGAGCTGAGCAGGGACAGGGAGGCTGGAGGTGAGCAAGCTTTTTTTTCCCATGCAGACAGCACGAGGAGGTGATACCACCCTTATCCTTGGAGAATTCCAACCTCAGCTGGATAAAGCCCTGAGCAGCTTTGTCTGATCTCACATCTAACCCTGCTTGGAGCAGGAGGTTGGTCTAGAGACCTCCCAAGGTCCCTTCCCTGCCCTACTAGTTTGGTTTTATTTTGTTTGTTCTCATCTTTGCATGTTTCAGGAGAGAATCATTACACAGATACAGAAGATATGTAAGCCTTACTATCAGCCTAGGGTGGATGTTTATCTTTTTCAAAGACCTTGGTCTTCTCATGCCTTGTCAGATGCTTACAAAGAACAGTAAATGGAGAAAAAGAGACTCTAAATCATGGTGTCCTTCTCCATTCAAGTCTGGTTTGCTTTTAAGTGGGATTGTATTCCTGTACTCAGGACAGATGTCAGTGGACATCTGGAAGCTGATAGAAGCAATAGGCTACACAGATTGAATTCTGTTCTTTTTCCAAAAATATACTAAAAGTTCTACATAGAAGACAAAAAAAAAAAAAAAAAAAAAAAAAATTTGGACTTTCATAGCTTCTATGAATAGTTCCTTTCTCCAAGAGAATAATGTTACCTTCACTTTTTAATTTAAAGTTAAAATTTCCTTTACCTTTTCTCCCTTAGAATTTTATGCAAAAAATCCATCTTGCTGTAAATCCACTTCTACAAACAGAATTTTTTGCAGAACTTCTAAAGACACAGTAGCATATTGGTGGAGGTCTGCAAATATTTTAATATTATTTTCAGGAAGAGATCACATTATCATGGCCTCTGCTGCAGGGGTCTCTGGGGAGTTCTCAGAGGTTTTCTCCAAGTAGGAGGGAGAATATCCCTGCCCACAGTTACTCTGACAGCTGCTCTTTCCATCTGAAAAGTAGTAAGTGAGTCTTTTCTCTTGGGATGTTTGTTAGGGTTTTTTTAAGATGTGTTTTGCATAGCTCAGAGGCTGAATCAGAGAAGAGTAAACACCATGGAGTCTTTTTGGCTGGCCATGAGGAGTATTTCCAGCCTTACCTCAGTTTCCTAAGGGTACCTTGTGCTCTGTCCCATACACTGCCTCTCTGGTCCCAGCACCACCAAACTCATCTCCTGCAGAGCCCAGATGGCAGGGACAAAACCATCACCATCTTCCAGGGATGCAGGTACTGTGCAACCACCAAGGTGCAGTGACTTTTCCTCTTCATGTGGGTGCTCAGAGCCTCTTGTGAGGCATTTAGCAGTTTCACCATGACTGCCCTTCTGGTGTGCTGCCCTGGTTGAGTCCTTCAACTAGGTACTTTCTAGAAGTCACAGCATTTCCTCCTGAGGTGACCATGAGCACATGCTAGCCCTCAATCAGCAAAATGTGATCAAGCTAAAAGTGCAGATGCAGTTTGTGTCAGAAGGAGTGACAAATCGAAACTAGAAATCTAGAAAAATCATCTGAGTTAGCCAACATCTGTTGTGCTGCTGGGTGCTGGAAATAAAACTGCTGAAATAAATGCAGCCTAGGGCATCAGCTGGTTTGAGCTGGAAGCAGACAACAATTACAGTAACAAGATGTGCTACTTGTAGGCATGCTGTTGAGTCAATGCTTTTCAAAGGTGCAACCATCACAATCTTGTCTTCAGGTCAAGAAATGAAAAAGAAAATGCCATTTAATGTGGAATCACCAAAAATGCTGAGACTGCTCATTCCCCAAAAGCTGGGAGACACAGGAGGTGGTGGGATACAGGAACACTGGCAGTAATGAGCAAGACAGGGAGGCAAAACCAGAGTCGTATCTCCAGGCCTAGGCTCTCCCTTGCTAACAGCTCTCATGCCATGACTGCATACTGCTGCTGAACTGTCATGGAATAGCTGTTGTATTAGATGTAGGCTTTGGGATGTCATCCTGCCAGGAACACGAGAGCATCTTCAGCCAAGGAGCTGAGTACTGTCAGTGCATGGTTGTTACTCCAGAGCTGCTAAGCCCCTGGTGAAATTGCTGCCTGGCCATACTTAAATTTTTTACTTACTTTATTCTTATATGATGTAATACTAGGAAATTAAGGTTGAACAGCAGATCCACTGATGGTCTCCTTCAGTCAGTTCACTGAAACAGGAAACAAGGGAAGGTTTTTAGCTATTTACAGAGCTGAGAGCTCATAGCCTTCATAGATGCTCCGCAAGGCAAATTAGGTACTTTACATAGTTTATACTAATGCTTAGTCTGCTGACAGGTGGTAACTTGTTAGCCCAACTGCCTCAGATGTTATGCTTTAAATCTCCATTATTTCTGCAAATGGGAAGTTTTGGTTTACCTTGATTACTTAGTGAATGCCTTAAGGTTCGCCTGGTTTCCACACTTATTCCTACGAAAGAGGATGTAGATTTTTGTTATTCTATTCATGTAGGGACAACAGCTCTGAGAACAGCTTCTCCAGCTGTTGGAACAGCTTCTTTGATATTTGCTGGGATTATTAATTTCCCACGTGAGAAAAAACATGAGTTTGGCTGCTACACTGATTTAAGGCAAAAATTTGTTACAGGAGTTTCAACAGCTTGGTCTAGACTAAGAAGTGACTTTCTGGTGAGCAGCCACAGGCTTCAAGCTGAACTGAACACAAGCAACTTTCTTTCTCTCAGCATGTTTCTCTTTTTATCCTCACAAGACATGTGGCTGAATCACTTGACTGCCTGCAGACAGGACAGGCTGCCCAAAGTACAGTGTGATGCATTTCAAGGAAACTCCTCCTGGGAGCAAACAGCTGATCCTGAGATCATTCAGTGATGGATGTTGTTTGGAAACCTTCTAGCAAAGATAGAAAAGTCCTGGAGCAGGGGCTGCTGCTTCTGAACTGACCATTGGATTGTGCAGCTCGTACATTACAAGCACTGCAGAGCCCAGCTTGAGCCTGAGCTGGAGCTCTACTGCATGAGCCACAGCCACCTGGAAATCTGCTGGGTTTTGATTGGGGCTGCTCCCTAAACTCAAGCTGAGCACATTTTTTCCCATGTTTTCTGGAATTTCTCCCCATAGAGAGGAAATCAAGTCCTTGATCTATTTTGTGCTGGATATCTTTGAATCATTTAGCAAATAGTTGGATATTAAATACAGAAACATTTCGCTTGAGGGAAGGAATTTCTGTTCCTGAAGTTGTGAGATCTGCTATTTTGCTGGTAACTCCTTGATGATCAGGAGCTTTGTGCTTTTCATTTTTACATGGTACAGACATCCTTGAGCTATGCCTCCAGCAAGAGCTCCAGTTCTGCATGGTTTTTTTCCCAACATCCACTTGCATTACTTTTCTGCATTTTCTGTCTGTAGAAAACATCTCAATAACCTTGGGGATGAATGAAATAAACCCATCCTGACATGCTTTTAACAAGGAAAAATATCCACAAGTGAATGTGAATTAAGAAGCACAGAAAAAATTTAACATAGTTTATTAAAACTCCAGAAAAAAAGGAGTAAAAAAATGGAATCTGGTTTGCTTTTTGGTTTGTAAGTTTTTATGTATTTATAAGCTAGGGTGACATAAGTCTTCCCCTGGCAAACCTGTATTTAAGTTGAGGTCTAAATACAAACTTTCAGAAATTAAAATGGGATTTGGTGCAGGTTTTATAACTCTCTGTAAAAAAAAAGTTGTAAATGTGGAACATCTAATATATAAAAGGGGATGTTTTTTTCTGGCACAATTATTCTGAGAAATTATTTTATTCCGATGTGCCTTTTTTCCTATGGGTTCTGTGTCTTTCTGATAACAGAATAACAGAGGCACGGGTTGTTTCTTTCTAATACATTTTAGTAATTAATATTTAGTTTGAGTAAGAAGCAATGCAAAATAATGTTTTCTATTATATTTCAGGAACTAATCAAGTTGTGTTTGGCCACATGTATTTCCTTACGATTAAGCCTTTTCACTCCAAGGAGGAAGGATTATGTTTAACAAAAGATGCAGGAAAATTACAATGCTGATCTTTCCAAGAAACACTAACTGACTGATGCCATTTGCCTGGAGAATAGCATAAAATTCTTTATCTTTTAAAATCTGTAGTTAATGTACACTGTAAATTTCTCCAGAAAGAGTAGCAGCCAGACCATTAGACCAGCTAGTAATTTATGTCCTACTTGTGGACTTTGTATCCCTCTGCTTGGATTTGGTCCATCATGAGGTTAATCTAGAGCTAGAATATTTATTCCTGCTCATGACAAATACTGTCAGGATTTTTTTAGTTGCAATATTTTTGGAGTCTTCAGAGGAGTGTGGAACATCTGAGTAGCGAAACCACGTTTAGCACAGGTTTGGACTTTAGGAAGTCCATGAAAAAAAAATGTTGCATGAAAAAAAAATCTAAAAGAGATTTTCAGAGACTCAAAGCTCCTTTAGGTGTTCCTGTCACTAGTACAGTTAGAGGTTATAGAGTCCTGTTAAACAGAAGCATTTTTTGAGCATAACTATGGATGATCTGTACAATAACTTACTTAATTACTTTTTTTCCAAGAGGTTATATAGATTTTATTGACAGCATTACACAGTTTGCCCACATTTTTACGTAAGAAGCTAAACCAGGCTGAGCAGTGTCTTTATCAGATAAATAGTTTTCCAAGTCCCATTCCTTTCAATGCCTCCCAAACAATTACTCAGATTTCTGAATGCCTCTGTTTGGTCTTTCAGCTACCAGACTTCTTAGAGAGGAACAGTTACCTCAGGAAGACATCATTGACCATTTCTAGTTCACCAGTGGTCAAAATACTCCAGCCCTGAATGAACAGCATGATACAAAAGCAGCATCTGAGGTCCAGTAACAACCCCAATAGTTATTTACCCCAGGGCTCAGCCTGGAGACTGGAGGTCCCAGTTCTCATCACTGTTCTTTTAAACCTTTTTTAAGGAACCAGATTCTTTTTACCTTTGAGATCAGTAAAGCTTATCTTTTCTTTGGTGTCCTGTAATCATGTGAGAGCTCTATAGCCCTCTGTGCCAGAGGATGATCTTTCATCAGAGCTAATTTTAAGGTCAGAATGCCCTTTCACTATAAGCGAACTCTAATAATGACTTCTGAGGTAATATTTTTAAGAGTAGAAGTTTAATCATAGGATCATAGAATTGGCTGGGTTGGAAGGGACCTCAAAGATCATCAAGTCCAAGTTTCGGTCTATTTTTCAAGGCTATCAAGCACTGGCTCCCTTGACTGGTTTTGGAAGCTGATCCAAAATTCAGCATGATTCTGGAATGGGTTTCAAGGGTTCATTACACTCAGTTACTGCAGCATTGTTTTATACACAAGTCTTTGGTGACAAGGTTTTACATTTGATTTTGCAATAAGCAGCTATCATACTATCTTTGGTACAAGTTAAATTTGGGATTCGTTCTCTTGGTATGTTTCTGCTTGTTAGAGACTCTTCTGTGATCTTTGTGCTTCTCTTTTTCATAGAAGTTTTTCTTCAGAATCACCTTTCCCCCAGGATTTTTCAACATTTGTCATGTAATAAGCTCTCTCATCTATAGTTTAACAAGAGTGACAGGAACTGGTCAGGATATGGTTTGATTGCAAACTGTAAAAAAATCATCTAGTTTCTCCAGCTCCATGAAAGACCACATTTTGCCCTGTGATTTGACAGCTTGTTTGGCTTTTGGTGGGTTTTTCTTTCCCATTTTTAATTAAAAATTATTCTCAACAGTCCAGCTGAAGTGCATGTACACCAATGCATGCAGTATGGGGAACAAGAGGATCTGGAAGCCATTGTGCAGCAGGAAAGCTGTGAGGTAGTCACCATCATAGAAATGTGGTGGGATGACTCCCAAGACTGGAGTGCTGTCATGGATGGCAGGATAGGAGACAGAGTAGGAGAGGGGGAGGGGTGGCTCTATATGTTAGAGAGTCTCTTTACTCTCTAGAACTCGAGGTCAGTAACAATAGTGTTGAGTGCCTGTGGATCAAAATCTGGGGGAAGGCCAATAAGGCTGACATCCTCGTGGGAGCCTGTTATAGACCATCCAACCAGGATGATGAGAGTGATGAATTATTCTACAAGCAGCTGGCAGATGTCTCAGAATCTCCAGCCCTTGTTTTCGTGGGTGCCTTTAACCTGCTGGATGTCTTCTGGGAACTGGACACAACAGAGAGGAGGCAGTCTAGGAGATTCCTAGAGCACACAAAAGGGTACTTTCTAAACCATGTTTCAAAAGTTCATGGGTTTCTTTCTTTTCACAAGATAGAACTAAAAAATCCATAAGACTCTCCAATCTGACCTTCTGTTTACTCCTCTATCAAATTTAGAAACACTGATATTGACAAAACCTTTGGACTGTGATAATTTTCCTGCAAACATTACCTCGGCTTCCTGCTCAACATTGTGATTTCTTACAAAACACTTAAAAGCTCTAGGATGTTTTATCTCTTTACTGTAATTTATTTCTGTAATTTCTTGAACTTTTTCTACAGTGGAGATATTTTGGAAGGGAGCATTGTCATGTGTTCTGCTCCAGTCTTTTCCTGGGTTATGCCTTGTATACTTTTTACAAAACAGATATCAGTATTTAATGAATACTCTGTATACTGATTTCATTTATCTAACTCAGGAAATAATAATCCCCAAACACCACACAATCTACACAGCAACAAGGACAGACTTCTTTATCTAAATCTAATGTTAAACAGAGCCGTGTGTCTTGGCAACAGAGTTAGTCACACAGAGCACCAATTCTTATCCTACCTGCTGTAGGAGATACTGTGATCAGCTCGGGTTCATCAGGGCACTTTGAGGCCTGCTGCTACAATCCGAGCTACTATTTTATATTTTGATTGCGAGGAAAAATCAGACACTATTCAGATGTCACACAAATTCACAAAAGTAACAGGCTTTATGATTTAAGCAAATTACGAAGATTTATTTCAGAGAAAGGAGACAATAACACCACCTTGAAAAGAAAAAACAAGTTCACAAGAGGAGAGATTTTACATAAATTAGTCACTCTGAGGAGAGAGTTGTTTAGAAAAGAAACAAGAAAACGAGAGAGCAATTAATTTTTATCACTGTCTGCTAGCCCTGGTCTCTGTCTGGGGGGTGGGTGGGTGGTGTAGGACCCCCTGTTCCTGCGTGGCTGCTGTTCACTGCTTATTATCCTCCTGGTGCTGTCCCGTAGCTGAAGCTGAGGCAGCGAGAGAAGAAGGGGTGGGAGGGAGGAGAGTCGGCGTCTTCTCCTTTTCTCTTTGAGATTTTATACAGCAAAAAGGGTTCTGTCTTTTCATAAATCACTGGCACACACTGGCAAAGATTTGCCATCCCAAGAACTTCTCTTTAAATTATTGTAATCCTTCAGTCCTTGTTATCTTGCTGAATTTATTATCTTTGTCTTGACAGCATACCAGGGGATCTTCTGATCAGCATTCCTATCTTTAGGTGCTTGTCAGGCATGATACAAAACAGAAGCCAGTTAAGTTTGGGGTGAAAATCTGTTAATTGAGAATATGTTTGATATATTTTTATAAGACCAGAAAAAATATTTGAGAATTGAGAGGTACATTTCATATTTTCTAAAACTGTTTACATCACCTGCCTGTAAAAAGGCCTGTCTCATGCCTTAATTCTGTTTTCTGAGGTTTTCTCAGTTGTCATAGAATCACAAAATCAAGGAATGATTTGGGTTGGAAGAGACCTTAAAAGGTCATCTTGTCCAACCCCCCTGACATGGGCAGGGACATTTTCAACTAGACCAGGTTGTTAGGGGCCCTATCAAAACTGGCCTTGAACAATTCCAGGGAGAGTGCTTCTACCATCTCTTTGGAAAACCTGCTCCAGTGTTTCACCACCCAAATAATTAAAAAACTTTATTATAGCTAGTTTGAATCTACCCTCTGTTAGTTTAAGACAATTACACCTTGTTGTATTATTACAGGTTGTATTAAAAGTCTGTCCACTTTATTCTTATAAACCCCCTTGAAGTCCTGGAAGACCACCATGAGGTGTCCCCAGAGGCCTCTCTTCTCCAGGCTGAATGACCCCAACTTTCTAAGTACTCACAGGAGAAGTACTCCAGCCCTCAGATCATCTTCATGGTCTTCCTCTGTACTTGCTCCAAGAGCTCCATGTCCTTCCTGTGTTGAGGGCTCCAGAACAGGACACAGGACTCCAGGTGTGGTCTCATGAGTGTGGAACAGAGGGGGAGAATCACCTCCCCTGACCTGCTGGCCATGCTTCTTTTGATGCAGCCCAGGACACAGTTGGCTTTCTGGGCTGCAAGTATACACTGCTGGCTCATGTTGAGCTTCTCATCAACCAGCACCCTTGAGTCCTGCTCAGTCCCTCCATCCCCAGACTGTATTGGTACTAAGGGCTGCCTTGACACATGTGCGGGACCTTGCATTTGGCTTTGTTAAATCTCATGATGTTCACACAGGCCCACTTCTCTAACCTGTTCCAGTCCCTCTAGATGTCCTTCTGTCCCTCAAGTCTGTCAACAGCACCACTCACCTTGGTGTCATCAAGTTGATGACCTATATCCCAATAGTTTGGTAAAACTAAACTGCTTATGGTTACACCTTCTGCTTTGTTAAGGTGCTGATAGTCCTGTCTTGCATTGTTTTTAATGTTACCTGTTTTAATGTTACCTCTTTTATTAAAGCTTTCCCTTCCAGGGAAACACTTATACTCTGCCTTCATCTAAAAAGTGATATTCCCTCAGGAAGATCTGAAATTTAGTGTCTTCTAGCACAGAGAATCCTCATCAGGGAAGGAGCAAACCAGCAGGGTTGTTGTTGTGGCTTCCATGTCACTAGATCTTACCAGCCTGTGTGCATTCATGTCCTGCCCACCCCATTGTGGAGCAGCACACTGTGGTGTTTTTCCCTTCTGAAGCTTTCTCCCAGGTGTGCCCCTTGTTCCATGCCCCAGGGTCACTGTGCCAGAACATCCAGGTCTTGCTGCTCTTGCTATGTGAAAGTGCCCATTCTGGTGAGTCACTCTGTCAGCATGAAAGCTGCAGCCGGTGAACTCTTCTACCACCTGACATTACAGGGTATTAAATTAATTTACATACTGTTTGCTTTGTGTGGGTGTACCACAGAAGTGAAACATGAAAGAGAGAATAAGAAGTGTTTATTTCCTCATGCCTCAAGACTGAAAAATCGCCTTGCTGAGTTTTCCTTGACCAAATTTTCCTCCTTTCCCATGGCCAGCTACTGCACCAGTGTCTTTATCTTGGTGCATATGGAGAGCTGCTGTATGTTCCTTCTATCCAGCTCCAAGTGGTGCAAAGTGTGCCTGGGCTCTGCTGAGACCAGGGGGAAGGCAGCAGTGATGCAGCACAGTGCTGCACACCCCTGCCCACCCAGGCCAAGTCCCAGCATCAGCTTAGGAAGTGGGGCAGGAGCAGTGATGGCTGTTCGCAGGGTCCCAGCACAGACCTCTTTACCTGAGGCTGGGATGCTGTCCCACCAGGTCCACTCTTAAGGAAACACCAAGCATGCCCCCAACCCAACCACCCTGACCAAACAAGCACCACCTCCTACTCTGCCTGCAAAGCCTGAACACCTCTCACTGGGCCTGCAGAACAAAAGGAATGAAATCCAGGTGTTCCGTACGTTGCATTTTCTATGTTGGACTTTTGTTCCTTGAGATCACAAGGGAAAGGTGCCACAGGAAGAACCAGAGGAGTTGGCAGCAGATGACAAGCCATAGAAATCTTCAGGTAGAGATGAGCCAGGAGATACGGATCAAACTGGCTCACACTAACATATCAACAAAATCAGATTTAAAAATGAGGTGCAGAATGAACAGAAAAAAGATGGCAAATTGGCCATGTGCCTGTTCTCCAGTCCTGTCTTAGAACTGCTCTCCCCATGCCTCTCTTCTGCAGACCTTGAGTTTCTGCTTGCTGGGTTGGAAACTCCTGATTATCCTTTCTTTTTCTGTTTTCAGCTGAATATCGGAAACATGAGCAAGACTTATCCCTGCCTAATCATCTGTAAGTGCTTCTCATCAGTATGGTCTGGCTTTGGTCTCACCCTGTTTTTCCCAGGCTTGCTGCAAGCCCCCTCCTCCCTGGGTCAGCCCCTGGGCTCAGCCTTTGGAAGCCTCACAGCATGGCTCTGACTGCTGCTGCATCCCAGGGGCAGCACACCAGCATAATGCAAGCTAGAAATGGCCCACACAAGAGGAAGCTAGGTGCAGATGCATGTGCTTTTAAGTGAGAGGTCTAGCAGCCTAAGCAATGCTGCCAAAACAGAGAGAGGTGTTTGAGTGAATGAACCTTCAGCAGTGGTACTGTGGCAGCTAAACCCTCTCTGATTTATCCTCCTTCCTGTGCCAGGCACACACCTCTAAGGCTTGCAACATGGATCCTCGGCCTCAGTGCAGGACGAGGGTCAGATGAGGCATCCCATCAGCTGTCATCCTGTCCCTGACACCACATCCCACCTTGCTGCCTCCTGGTTGTATTCACCATTCAATATCTTCTCACAGCTCTCTCATCAAAGTGTTGCTGGGAGAAAGTCCAAGTGTGCCCTCGGGGGAGGTTCTTGTTTTCAGTTTCCCCTTCAGAAACCGTGGTTGACCTCCCTGGGATGAGCTTAATCCAGGACCTGGCTGCTGCAAAGGCATAGCAGTGACTGCCTACTGCCATCTCTCAGAGCCTGGTAAGTCTCAGCATGTCACACTATTTGTAGAGAAACTGCTAAGGAAGTTTTAACGCCTTCATATAATTATTGTGATATGAACAGTCCAGCAGTTCCTTTATCTTATCTTTAATTCTTTTTTCTCATAAACTCATTATCTTGCTGCTTGCTAGCAGACACTAAGAATGTAGCTAAGTACACAGAGATCTGTGTTCTAGAAAGCTCACAGAAAATACACATGTAGAGCCTTGCTCCTGAGAGATGCTCACTGGCTCCATCTCTGAGCCATTTTAGCCTGTTCCTAACCTCCTGGGACACCACATGCATTACCCCATGACCTTCTGTGTCAATAGAGCCCAAATGACATATACTGACCAGTGTACACCAAGGCAGGCACTATGTACCCTGTGCAGTCCCTTTCCCTGAGACAAGCCAGCCCAACAGGGTGGCTACAGCTCATGCTCTCCTGCTCACTCCTCTGCCAAGCCAAAAATTTCCCCTGGCTCTGCCTGCCCATGGCAAATGCCAGCCTCAGGTTGTCAGAGGGCATTTTCATATCCCGGATACATGAACATGCACAGTTTTGCAGATACAAATCAAATATTCATGTGTTACAGGCACAAGGGTTGAACTTGAACTGGAAACAAGACCAGGTGTAGCTGCTCTTGTCATAATTTAGATTGGTTTTCCCTAAATAAATGTTCTTTTCTGTCGTACACTGCCTGCAGATGTGCCAATTAATTAATCCTGGTGACTTAGGAGTTACATTAGTGCATGGATTGTCCAGCTCATTGTTTATAACAAAGTTTCAGTGCTATCTAGCACACATAGGTGACTCATGGGGAGTTGTAAAAGCAACCCAGTCTTGGATCACTTTGAGGCCTTGCCTCTGCAGAGAGGACCCATGGGGAGCTGTGTAGATAGCTCAGCCCTGAGCTGTGCCTAAGCCACAGACCAAAGAAGGCAGTGCTGCATCATTCAAAGACGCAAAACCTGAGCTTAGCCTTGAAATCCCTCAATAAATAATATTCCCCGAGCCTCACTCCAAAGCACTGTCCAGTTCCCTGATAAAGTAAACTAAAGTGAAGCTGAAGTGTTTTAGTTCCAGCTTCAGCTGTCAACCTTGGGTACTCAGATGATCACTAAATCAGCAAAAGAGAAGTACAAAATAGAGCATGCAGAAGTAAAACTCACTCATGGATGAATAAAGAAAGATAAGGGGAAGCTGCATTACATCACCAAAGATAAACACTCCAGATGGTATAATCCACTCAGCCATAGTCTTGCCCCATAGTCATATAAATCAGCAGAAAAAAACCCTAAGATTTGAGCTGGGATTTGGCAGTCACTTCTTTAAATATACAGCTGGCCCAGGTGCCCTTTGCCCTTTGATTGGTTTGCCAGCCAAGGTCACTTCTCAGGGAGTGAAAGTCCTTACTTGGAGGGGTAGCTGAATTTGCATGCTCCAAGTTTGTAACCATGGGTGACTAAATAACACATGTATAATATTTAGCACACTGTATGAGTAGTAATAGCATGGTTTATTGCAACGCCGTAGGTTGTAATAATGCATTCTTCCAGTGCATCCATGAAAACCTGTAGTAGTGGCGTAGTAAATCTGCCAGTGTAGTTCAAATAAAACATATGCTTGAGCCTTGCAGTTAAACCTGAAAGCAAAATTCAAATAAATCATTTACTTGAACTTTGCAGTCCGTTCTCTTTTTGTCTCAGCTAGGATAAAGAACACAATTTGCTAGGCACTGACACTGCCCTGGGATTTCCCTGGGACACAGTCTACTTCTACTCTCTGTTCTGCTTTGCCTTGTGAGACCCATGAGCAAATCATTTGGCTTTGCATGGCTGAGTGAAACAGGACCTTTGGCAAATACCACACTACATCACTGTGAAAGGATTTCTGAGGAAACTCCTGAAGGGCTGATTTGTGTCGCCCAAGGGCAGAGAGTGAAAATGGAATTACTGAAGGGTGCTCACATGGAAAACAGATGTGTGAAACTCAGGCTCATGGAGGATGCTTTTGCTGTGGTTTATTTCTCTGTTTCAAAAGGTGTCTCAGTCCTCACAATCTGGGCTAGAGAGACACTGCAGTTTGTCTTACCAGTGACACTACACAGGACTCTCCCCCTTTTGCCAGCCCCACTGCACCCCCTGTGTCTTCACAGGGGAAGGAGCCCACAAAGTTGTTATCAGACCTCTTCCTTATCCAGCTGCCTTTCTTACTTCTCCTTCGGGCCCAGATGTGGTCTGAAGCTTGAATTAATGCCAGTTAAGGCCCTTGCTTTGACATGGAGAATATGTGAAGGTGCACAAGCTGGCTGTTGGAGATTTACACTTCTAAATTGGTGGCAGGTCACTTGACAGTATGTTAAAGACAGTGAGGTCCCAGGCAAGATTACTTAAACCACACTTCCCTGCTTTCCATCCCATCCCTAAGGACTATTTTAGTTCAAAGACATCCTGGCCTGGGGAGTATTTTCCCTAAGAGAAAGGGCTTTTTGTAAAGCAGAGTTCAGCATTTCCACAGAGAGCACAGCAGCCAAACTGTTGGGAGGGAAAGGGCATCCTTGCAAGCAGAACTGTGCCTGACTGGTGGCACAGTACTGGGCATGAGGTCCTTTCCCATTTTTACTCACTGAATTCATACATTCCTTGTCCTGAACGGGGTGGTGTGACATTCAGCCACAGATCAGGGGAACAAAGGCAACAGTCAGCAGAGGGAATCACATGAGTGGGATTTCCAGACATGACCAGTTCTGCTGCCCAACTCAAGTCAGTGTGGGTTAATTCTGAAAAAAAAAAAAAAAATTAAACAAAAAAGCCAAAACAAACCAAATTCATACTGGGCTTTGATTTCAGATTACTGATAAGGCATTAGCAACTCCTGTGTGATACTAGATGAGCTGATAAAAATATGATGAATATGCCCTTCATCTGGATGCTGCAGGAAGACTGACTGGAGTTTGAAGAGGACCAAGCCCTCTTCCCTCCTTATGGCTTTAGCTAAAACCCTTTTTCACCCATTCTCAACACTATGCACTATGTCTGTCTACTGATCTGTAAGATATGTTCACCCAGTGGTATTTCCTGAAAAAAACTAAATCAGATTTATCATAAAAATTTAAAAGAGAAATAGGAAAAGAAAGAGAGAAAGAAAAGAAAAAGGAAGGCAGAATAGAAATATCAAAGATAGATTTTTAAGTTTGTGGAAAACTTGGTGATGCTGTGATAAAATTACAGGCACTGTAAGAATAGTAAATTGTCTCTATACAGCTTCAAAAGAGCTTGAAACACATATGCATGTTTGTTGGAAAACTATTTCTGACAGAACAAACCATAAAGGGGTTCTTCATCCCTGACAGTTCAGGGGGAGCAGCTGGATGAGACAGGGAGCCCAGGTAAAAGACATGAGAGGTCAGACACGGGAATAGGCTGCCCAGGGAGGTGGTTGAGGGTGTTTAAGGGTCAATTAGATGTGGTGCTGGGGCATATGGTTCAGGGGAGAACTTTGTAGAGCAGGGGTGATGATTGGAGTTGATAATCCCAAGGGTCTTTTCCACTGTGAGAGATTCTATGATTCTATGAGGGTTGTATGGAAGAACTGACTCTCCTCCAGCAGATCTACTTTGCAGCAAGGCTGATGGGGGTGACCAGGCTCACAACTATTCCCAGGTGTTCTTACCCCATTAAGAAAATGTAAGATTCTTCTGTGAGTCTGCTGGGACATATTTTTGGATGTCAGCTTTCACTGTGGCAGTGAATCCCAAGGGAAAAGTACAATTTCTGGCCATGGGATCCATGCAAGGGTCTGTCTTTGAAGAAATGCTTCATGGGTCTTAATAACTGCAGAACATATCTTGTGGCTTACTAATGGGCTTTTTCCTAACAATTGTTCCCTTGGCTGGATGCATAAAATTCAATCATCTCTCCTATTTCTAAATGGCAAAACACATGCCTATGTGATGAGCCTGTGTATCCTAATATCCAGAGGGTCTGAAGTGCTGCTTTTGACTATGTTTTTCACCACATATCCTACTTCAAGCCTGCTTCCTATTTTAGAAATCATCCATCACAGCCAATGGGCTCATCAGCCCGCTTGTATTGTTGCCAGACCTGCAGCACTGACACAATAGAATCGACATTAGTGTTCCCAAGCTGGTATTTGTTCTCTGAAAAAACTACATATAGGGGAATACCTTAACCTTGGCAGAGTCTCAGTGGAAGAAGAACCACAATCAGGGTTGTTTTGCACAGGGCAGGAATGGAGACCGTGATGCTATAGCACCCAGCCTAAGAAGGTGAAAACTTATGGAACAGCTGTATAATGACTGTTCTGCTGGCACAGGACTCACAAGTATCTCTTTCTACTGTGTGCTTTAAAAATAACTGTCCTTGTTAGCTCACTTTTTTTTTAGAGGCTACTTCTAAGACAATGTCTAAAAGAAGCTCAGCAAGTAAGCTCCCTGTATTCACTCAGACATCCTCTCTCCATCAGGAGACAGTTAAGTGGAGTTTGGCATCATGTAGAGGTGTGGCAATGAAGGATATACTACAGGTGCTGTGTGATCCAGTGCATGGCAAAGGAAGCCATAATAATGCATTACATGCAAAGCTGGCATGTGACATAGGTGTCTGCCATTCATCCCTTCTCTGTAAGTATATTAAAGGGACACTGGAAGGGCAATAATCAAGAAATTAATTTTTTTAAAAATCACTCCTATGAAAATTTTTCTGTCATTTGGACATCATCCCACTAGATCTAAAGGGAGTTACTCTTTTTATGGGTATGCTTTGGCTCACACACTTCTTGCTTTTCTTTCTTTGCTTGAGAGTAAGCAACAGGTAAAGCCAGAACTTTCTAGGCCTTTAAATTTCTGGCTTGGTTGCACCAGGTGTAACTGTTGTTTTCAGGTCCTGTAAAACTTTCTGTTGTTTGTAGATGCCATTGTAACCTTCACAACATCACTGAGAAAAACATAGATGGCAAAATGCTCCCGAGGTGGGGGAAGAAAAGCTGTTCCATGGCACATGGGGGTGGAAAGGTCTTGTATTTCTCTCTAAGTGCTTTATCAAGCAAGAGCCAGGCTTTGGATTTGCAGGGCCATCTTCAGGGATTTTCTGGCAATACACAAGGGTTCTGCCTGACAGCCCTGAGTGGCAGATCAAAACATGAAGTGTCTCCCACCTCTCTGAGAGATTTGCTCCACAGGACATCAGATCAGTCTATTGGGCAATGACCTGGAGACACACTGGAACCTGGAGCTCTCCCAGCTACAACAGCACCTCAGCAGCAGTGTGGGCATGCACCCAGCAGGCTTTTGGCAGCACAGCTCTCTGTCCTAGGAGACTGGTGGTGTGATGTGATGTGCTGATAAAAACACCAATGGAGACGTTTGAAAGCCAAACTGCCCCTTCTTTTGCTGTAATTCAGATGACTTCAGGGGTTGAAAGTTATTTTATGCAGTCAAAACTCTGCTTATGTAAGAGGGAAACCTACCAGAGGCAAGGAAATGCAGTGCCAATATGAATACAAATGTTTATTTATGTGTGCAACTCACAGAGACTGGCAAACACCCATTCTCTCCATGCCTGTAGCTATAAAGGATTACTCACCTGGCAGCACAAACATCCATTAAACAAACATTCTTCAAGCACTTCCCTGCCTCTGACAGTTTGATGTGGGTGAAATCTGAACTCTTGGTTGGCTTAGTCCCTCTTTTCACCAGCTCCACTACCTAAGGAGAGCACCACTGGAGTGCTGCTCCTGCTCAGAAGTGCTTCTCAAACTTGTGTCATATTCATCATTACTGAGGGTAGGCTAGGGGGGGGATTTCTCCACAGAAAAATCTCACATTTCTCCCTGTGGGTCTCCAGCAGAAGTCCATTGGTGCCACTGTGATGCTTATCATCAGAGTCACCTTTATCTCCTCCACTGCTTACAGAAAGCAAGAGCAGCTATTGCCCTTGCATCCCTTGCTTGTCCAGAACAGCTCCCGACATCTCCATCCTCAGGAAACCTAATTTGTAAGGGTAAATGTTTATGGGTGTTTGCTGCCCTCCAAAAGAAGAACTAGTACCTAAACACCCTACAGAACATCTCATGGATAAAAAGCCCAGCAGAGCAGCTCAGGCTGAGGGCTTCCAATGTTTTTAAAGCTCAGGTGAGCACAAAGAAGGAAGGGGTACTGAGAAGTTCTCAAGTGAGACCTTCCTCTCTCCAGGTGTTCACTTTAAATGGGGAACACCGTGAAAAAAGGTGGGTTTGTACCTGACAAAATGTCTTTTTATTTAATTATTTTAGCAACCTTCCTGTAAACCTGTGTTCCTTTGTAGGATAAGGAGTCATTTTGTTACAAAATTACCATTGTGCGTGGTAATTGTTATGAAGTCTGTAGAAGCCCCTGGGCATGTAACTACCAACAGCCATTTAAAAGCTGGGAAAAAAATGACATAAGGCTCTGAAACCCACCTGTATCAGATTCTAATCATCTAAATTTCTCATTTATGTCATAGCCTGAGTGAATTGCAGGAGAAAGGCTGCTATAGGTCAGTAGTGCCAAAGCAGAAACTGTTCTTTTGGTTCACTGGCATCTCTCAAACAAACAAACCAAAAAAAAAAAAAACAAAACCCCCCAAAATAAAACAAAACAAAACAAAACAAACAAAAAAAGGAGGAGATACTACTTTATTTCTCTTTTTCACTTACAATATTTTAAAACTCTTTTTTCACTACAGCATGTGAGTTCTGAATGTGGAGACAGCTACAGTGCCAGCCACAGAATGAAGGATGGTGAAGTTCCATGTGAGAATGCAACAAGGGTTCCCATGAGTGCCAGAGGCTGCAGCTGGTCTTCCCATGATAGGCAGCAGAGACTCCATCACCCAGCTGGTGTGTAGTTGTTATACCTGAAGATTGATAGAGCACAAACACTGTGTGCTTGGGTGTAAAAATGGTACAAACTCACCTCTTAAAAAATACACAAAAACAAAACAAAACAACCCAAAACAGCAGAAAGCCTTCTGTCCTCACAAGGACTGCAGAGAGCTTGGCATGGAAAGCACTGGAATGTGATTTGTTGAGTGGTTGGGGACAGAGTTTCTATAATTACTATGAATGTGCCCAGGATTACAGCATTCATGGCCCTCTGCAAGGGAGTGATTCAAGTTCAGACTCCTGCTCTCAATGGGACAAAGAAGATCTCACTTTTGATGGATGGTGACTAGACAGGTGTCTACCAGTGCCTGCTCCCTCCTGAGCTTTGCAAAATTTAAGTCAGGGGCAAACTTTCTGTATTTCTGGAAAAAGAAAAAAAATCCCAGTGTATGATCTGGACTCTAATACAAAGGCAGTGTCAGCTGTCCCCACTCCTTCCATTGCACCATTTTTCTCTGTAGGCAAATACTTTGCTGGGGAGATACAATTTCTCTTGCCACACATCAGCACACCCAGACAACAATGCAATTGCTACATACATGCTGCTGTGTTGCTAAGAACCTGTCCTGCTCCCTCCTCAAACTGATGACTAAATACAGCCAGCTAGGATAGATCACAACAAAGACAGATACTATGAAAAACAGCACAAAAAGTGCCAGTGGTGCATTCATTTCTTCCCCAGATTCTGCACGCTTTCTTGTGCTTTCTCTCTTGTGCAAGTCATTCCCCTCCCTACTCACGCTCTTGCTTCTTTTTCCTGGCCTCTCTCCACGTTTCTTTCAGTAATAATTGTCCTTTCCCCTAGATAATGTGTTTATTTTTGAACAGTGACGTTGCTGTGGACCTAAAAAGATGACTGTCAGCCACCACTGTGCATGGTTTTACAGCCGTCCATAAGGTGTTTCTTACAGAGAAGGACAAAAGTTAGCTTCACTAAATATGGCTGCATTTATTACTCCTTCTTGGGACCAAAGATGTTTTAGACATTTGTCACACAGTGCCCACAGTATTCAAACCACAACAGTATGCTTTGCCAGCAGATGCTTCTGGCATTTCTAGTCTCTGCATCTGTTAGCCTGCACTACACGCTTAGCAAGGAGCATCAGAGAGTGGGTAACTGCTGAACTCCTACTGCAAGTATCATCCTGTTTGGCATCTCACAACCCTTCTGGAGTTGTGGAAACCAGGGAACTATGGGTTTAGCTGGTGCCCGATTTGAAGCAGCAGAAACTTCAAAGATCACATCATGGCTGAGGTGTACTAGATCTGCTGCATGACCTCGTCCTCTTGCTCGGAACTAGTACCAGGCACACAGCTGCAGAGAACACAATATCTTAATTTTTCTTTTGTCATCATTTTTATCACCTTTCATCATAACATTTGCAGAGATCATTTTCACCATACAGTTAAAAAATAAATAATGAATTAATTCCTTCAGTATGGTAGGAATTTAGTAGTTATTTTCCACCTACTGTCAAAATGTATCAATCTAATCATGAGCACAAAGGTGACTAAAAATTACTGTGAAATACCCCTGCATTAGCAATCACATAATTCACCAAAGTAATGTGAAACCAGTCTGTTATCATGCACCTAAAAATGAGGTCTTGATTCTAGATAGGCCAGTGTGTCAGAACCACCTTCTAAGCCATAAAAGATGGTTACCAGAAGAGAAAGGGGTAGCATAGTCTAAATCAGTGACTGACAGGGGTGGGAGTAAGATGATTACCTACATTCAGAACCAGGTACAGGGTTCTTCACCCCAGTGAGACACACTCAAAGATAATTAACCCCAGATAACTACCAGAGGAAAAGTTATAAAAGTTTTGTTGTACAAAGGGATGAAAGAGTACTAGGTGCTGACATGATTTTTCCCAAGAACAAAAGAAAAGCAGCAGTCTAAAAACAAATGAAGAAGTGGAGGCAGAAGTGCCTCAAAAAAGATAGAATGGAGAACATTCTATCCTTCTTTAAAAAATGCAAAATCAGGCAATTTAATGATGTTTTTGAACAAAGCTCCACATTAATTTTTGAAAACCTTTGATAAGGTTTTCTTTTAATCAACTGGATGAATCTATAAATAATTCAAAGGCATACAGTGCCTCACTCACACAGAGCAACATAAGCAGACATGGAAACCCTGGCCACAGACATCTATCCAAGTTCCATGTCCAAACCACTAGGTCTCTCCTTTTGCTAAAGGTACATGCCCCAAACATATTTTCCAAGCAAAACTTGGTAGCACTGCCTTAGTGTAAACTATAATTTATGACAGCAACATCTTAAAATCTTGTCTACCTTGCTCTTTTCCTTCTTAATCAAGTTGGGGGTTTTTTGTTTTTTTTTTATTTGTTTGGGGTTGGGGTATTTTTTGTGTTTTTTTTTTTTCTTGTTTGTTTGTTTGTTTGTTTTTCTGAGGGAATCAAGGGAGGAAGGCTACAGATGTTTGAAAAGAGAATTAAATAAGTTAGGAGACAGACTTTCCCTGAGCTAGTTGAAGCACTTTTAGCAACTGCAGTTTCAAAGTGCCAGCAGACCTTCAATCTTTTCTCAGAAGGAGACTTATGTAGACAGAAATATTCAGTCTTGAATAAACACTGACATAAACACTGTTTTGCTTAAAAAGCTCAGCAATTACAGAAAAGAACTCCTCTAATGGGTGTCAGGCCACATTCTCTTTACTTAGTTGGATCTCTAATTATATGTGTGGTAATGCTTTCCCACTGGTACATATAGAAGTTGCTGCCTGCAAGGCAGCCTTTGGCAGCCTGAAACTGGAGTGAACAGAGTGTTTCTGTCATTCACTCCACATTTCATTTGCTGATCCCTTGATTAAAGATCTACTGGTGAAGATTATCACAAAAGTAAGTATCTGAAAAATATTTCTGACATTTAAAAGATTAACAGCCATGAGTACTGGTCTTCAAACATAGACAGCCTGTTAAGAGTGCCACTGAGAAAGGCAAAGATTAGATAAGCAGTGGAACCTGTGATTCTGGAAAACACATTCTTAAATTTGATAGCCAGCATACTAAGAATCCGCAGGAAACCTGACAAAGGCAGATCCAATGAATGGCAGCAGAGGAAGAAATTCTGACGCAAACGAGGCGATTCTTTTTGGAGTGGTGATCCCAAGCAGTCTGGAACAATTCGCCTCTTGTCTGTACCTTTTAAATATGGACTCTTGCTAGGATTGTTTCTTAGATCAACCACTTATTGTGAAGGATAAGCAAAGTATTTTTTGTGTCAATTTGAAAGATAAGGATTGAAATTATATTAAGATAACAGGCACTTCTCTTCTTTCTCTGTTTTTCCTGACAAAGTTGATAGGTTTATGGATGTAATTTTTAACTAGCTTAAGAAAAAAAAAGAAGTAATTGGCATTTATCACCTCTTGACAGGACAATGGGTTAGTAGAAACACAGACAGAAAAACAGGCACTAGAACCTTCAACGGATTCATTGCCCAAGAAGCTTGGCCTTACTGCATGAATCAGCTAAAACTGTCTTCTTTAGGTTAAGATGACCAATTGCAATATGAAAACCACACCCCCAGAAGTTAAGATACCCATCTGGGCTTAAAGACTCCCACCCACTGAGCTTACGCAGTAAAATTTAAATACACTACACCTTTAAATGAAAGCAGGGATACCCTACACCAATCAGCTTCAAGACAGATGTTTGTAAGCACCAGTAAAAGCCTAGTGAACATTGGATATGATTAATATGTTAATTTACAAATACATTACTATTCCAATGTTACGTGTGCCAGCTTTGCAGGAATACCTCTAGCAACCCTCTACTGCTCAGAACTGCTAGTAAACTGCTAATATCTTGACTCTGTGTGTTATTGGCTTGCACACCCCACAAACAAACCAGGTTTGAGACAACACTGCTACTGGATAGAAAGTTCTAAATTTAAAGGATATCCATCTTTTCAGACTTGATTTGAAATGTGAGTGGAACAGTGCGAAAGAGCCAATGTCATGGCAAGCACATTTGAAATCCCCATCTGCCTCATGCTGGAAGACCTCCTAACTACAACATATATTTGCTGGAGATTTAACTGATTATTTTTTCCTTTTGCAACAGAAAAGTGCCATCACTCCCCCTTCCCTGCAAAGAGAAAAAAAAAAATGCAATCACGTGCTCCCACAGGATGTTGACTCCACTGGGAAAAAGACAAAGGGAAATAAATGTAACTTGTACTGTAGGAGAAAATACAAGATAAAAAGATAACAAAGTGGAAGTCAAAGAACAGTATGCCTACTCAAGGAGGTCAAAGGCACTGCGATAAATGTATCCGTTTCGAGAGCTGCTTGCTTACTTAGAAATTCTAACAAGGACTGGTTGTAGTTATCTGTACTTGGGGATGGCTGTAAAGAAGCATGCTGCTTCTGCAGTTTCAAGACTTCTGTCTGTAGCCTGTGATTTACCAGAAGGCAGTAGCCAGATTTCTACAGCTGTGAGGAAGACTAAGACTGAAGTGGAAACTTCTGCCTGTATTACCCATTTCTCATTTAAAAACACTAAAGCCAGGTGACAGTGGAATATAAGCTGCAAGACACAACAGTAACACACACATGGACCTGTAATCAGCAGCCTCAAATACAGCCGTAGAAATGAAGGTACATGCAGACTGTGCACAGCTGCTGGAAAGAACATAGATGTGTAAGTGTATGAATGTTGTGTGAAGAGACTAGTTTTAGTGGCCAGCTTTAGAAGCCCACTGTAAAGGTCTCTGACTCACAGGTTTTTGTTAAACAATTATCTTCCTTCACCTTTAAAACCCTCTACATTCCTCCGTTCATTACTCCATGCCCACATAAATCTATCTGCTTCCTCTATCCATATAAACACAATGATTTGGACTATAAACTTTCCATGCACTGCAAATTCCCTGGATATTTTTTGTGTGACATCCATCTTTCCCAGAACACTGGGAAAACATTCTCTGAGATAGCCTGAGTCTTCCTCCTGTCCTTCTGTCATGTCCTTCTTCTTACGTGACATCATTCTGGACTACCAGCTGTAGTATCAGATCTGCTTAAGGAAAGTAAAATCACTGCAATTTTTTTTTTCTTTTCTCTTCAGTTCAGAGAAATGATCTCAGAGAATATGATGATGATGATGATCTCAGCTCTTTCTAGTGAAAGACACTTCTATGGCTCTCCAAGACGGCCACTTCAAGCTGCACTGATTTTCTGATGCTCATAATAGCTTTTAAGTGTAACAGGCTACAAATGAGCACTGAAAATAACCATTGCTCTGTAATTATTTAAATCTGTCTGCAGAGAACATCCTGCAGGCATGCTGAAAGAGTTTAGGTTACATGCAGATCTGTAACCATTCAGTTCAACTGAACCTGGTTTTCCTTGGGTTTGTATCTTGTGATTGAGTTGAATTTCTAACAGGGCTTGAGCATTGCTGTTAAATGAGCACAGAATTTTGGATACAGGAGAGTAATCTCCTGCGAGAAGGCAGCAAAATATTTTCATTACTGTTTGCATTCAATAGACAGAGATAATTAATTGTGCAATGGATTATTCTGTGCTGCATGTTTCCTACAGCATGGACAGAGCATTTGTGACATTGTTTAATTGTGCAATGGATGATCTGATGTCTGACAAGAAGAGAGGCTGGATTCTAATCCCTCTCAACTTCCTACTTTCACCAAATTCACAGCTTGATGATTTTGTGATTCCTTTTATTCTTGAATATGTCCATGAGCAAAGACATTATTATGGGGGAATGGAGTTTGTAACAGGCTCATTTCTTTAGAAAACAGTAGAACTGTGAAACAGCTACAGTAAGTAATGCAGAAGGAAAGTTCAGTTAACACAAATAAACTTGGACAAACTGATACCAAGAATACAAATGAGGGCATTGGAGGGGGGAGGAAGTGATCTCCTCTTTCTTCTGTTCCTCCTCTGGGACACAGTGAAACAGAAAGAAGGTGAGTCAGTGGAAGTTCACACTGGACATTAGAACAGGATGCTCGGGGAAGTGGTTGTGGCACCAAGCCTGCAGTTCAAGCAGTATGGGAACAACAGTCTTAGTAGTATGGTTTAGTTTTAGGTACTCTAGTGAGAAGCAGGGAGTTCTGGACTTGAAGGGTCCTTATGGTCCCTTCAAACTTGGCATATATGATTCTAAATCTTGTCTGACATGCCACTCACAGTAAAGCATACCTTAAAAAACAGAAAGGGATAGATAAGTGAAGTCTAGGGTGGGTGGCCCAGCACTGGAGATCTTAAAAAAGCAATAAAAAAAAAGAGCACCTGATATCTAGAGAGCAAGAGCCAGTGTTGTGAAATAATGTCTCTTTTAGGTACCACAATTTCTATCCACTGTACCAAAGCATTTATAGTTTCAGCAGGTCATTACTGCTATGAAGAAGTGTGTTCTGACTAAAGAGTCTTCACTCATGCAGAAAGAGCATTTTAGGACATGACTAAACACAGGAAGCAATTACTCAACACACAATGAAAACTTAAGAGAAAAATATCTGTGAAGGGAAATTCCAGGCATCAGATAAAACATCTGGAAACAAAATTGTTTCACTATCATATTGATTTACTATCATCTGCTCAGACATGTTTATGGATAAATGTAAAGAGGAGGGACAGCTAAATGGAATTATATTGGCTCATTTCTCATTTAAGGCAATATTCTTGCTTGCTGATGCTCTACCAAGTATTCTAGGTTCATCCCTCATGTGATTACAAAATCAGTGCCATTTAAGCCTTTCCCTGTCACTCTAAGTGCAATTCCTTTTTAGTGCATGAACTCTGCCTTTTGTTTTTGAGGAAAAACTTGGTTGAAGCAAGAACTAGAGATTGTATTAAGTCCTATTATTAGATAAAAAATAAGAAATACTTGTTACACCTTGTCAAAGACAGCAATGCTTTTCATTGCAAAACACCCAAAGCCAATACATGTAAATGTGTCCAAATAGTCTGGTCTGTTTGAAATATACAAATCACTCCTGCTGTGCTAATTTTCAGGATTGGGTGGGGGTGTGTGAAAAAAACTCCCAAGAAACCCAGCAGAAAGCAGAGCTGATCAACAGGATCCTAATCTAACTCAGACAATCCTATTTAATCTGAAATGCTGTTAGACTGATGAACAGAAATGTCTTTAAAGCAGGAAAAAATTGGATGAAATTTCATTTTTTAACAAGAAAGGGAATCACCAAGGCAGTGTACAGCTGGAAATTTGCCATCTAATTTGCTTCACAGTGGCCTCCTATACAGACAAACAGTGGATAGATTAAAGTACTGCTGATTAATCTTTGGATACTGCCGTGGCCATACTAGGAAATATTCTTACAGCTACTGCTTTCAGTCTCCTCACAAAAATGCACAGTATTTCCCTGGTCTTCTCTCTCTGTCTTGAGTTAAAGCAGAAGAGCAGATTCTAAACTAATGTAATATATTACTACACTAAATTTAGAAAGAATAATATTAAGTGGCATAGGGTGGCATCAAGGATAATTCCATAATTTCAAGGGAATTTAATTAAAAATCAGGGATTTTATGACATTTCAAGGGAATTTCATGAAAATTTAGCTCCTCAGGGTATCTGGATGTATGCCAGATTTTTAGCCTGTTTTGCTGTAGTAAAACCAAACATCTGATATATTAAAGCCATGAATAAAAATGGGAGTAAGGTACTATTTAACAGAACTGGAAGAAGCCAGATTTCATTTAATCACAAGACACTGAAGTCACTGTTCTGAAACATGCTGCATTATCACATAATAATAATTTTATTCATTTGTCAATAAGACACTGGTTTACTGTAAATATCAGCAGATAATTACAATTGCTACTGACCTGGCATCCCACCTTTACCTGGCTCTGTTTTTTTCTTTGTCTGTGTGTATGTCTGAATGAATACACCAGGTTCCAGGAAAGGACTGGCCAATTGTATACATGGAAATAAATTCCTAGAGTGGCCCAGAATTCACAGGAATGAAAAAGAAAATGGACCTTCCTCACATTAACCAAGAGCTAAACCAAGAAGGTCATTGTACACAGCTGAAAGGGAAAATTCAGAACTGGATTATACCACAGCTATGTTCTTGTTATGTTAGTCTTTATCCAATGTACTGGCACAGATGATTTGTGCCCATTAGCTTGAAACAACTACACCAGACTACTCAATCCATTTTGCTGTCTTTTCACTTCCCTCAGGATGTATGCAGGGAAGACTTCTACATGAACAGTCATCATTAGCAAGATACAACATTCTGGGTTAAAAGCTGCTAAGGAAAATTTCAGCCTTTACAAATTAGCTTCTGTTTCTTTCTATATTTACCTACCTTCTTTATTTCTATATCCTTTCTCTGTTGCTCCCCTCTCTGTTCCTATTTTTACTGCTCCTGGGGGCAGAAACTGAACTTCCCCAACCTTGCTGTTGAATTCTGACTCTATCTTCAGTTACTTCATAGAATCAGAGTCATTCTGGTTGGAAAAAACCTTTAAGATCATCAACTCAGTCCCTTAACCTGACCGAGTCCTGTGCTAAACCACATTCCTCAGCACCATATCTATACATCTTTTAAAAACCTCCAGGGTGATTCAGTCCCCTCCCTGGGCAGCCTGTTCCAGTGTATGCTGCCCTTCTCTGGACACTCTCCAGCACCTCAATGTCCTTCTTGTAGCAATGAGACACAGTATGTAAGATACGACCTCACCAGTGCTGAGTATGGGGGGCCAATTACTTCCCTAATCCTGCTGGTCACACTACTTCTGATACAAGCCAGGATGCTGTTGGACTTCTTGGCCACCTGGGCACATTGCTGACTCATACTCATTTGGCTGCTGACTGACACCCCCATGTCCTTCTCCTCTGGGCAGCTTGCCAGCCTCTGTTCCCCAAGTCTGTTTTGTTGCACGGGGTTGCTGTGACCTCAATTAACTTAAGTGAAAGGGAAGAAACAGAACAAGCTACACAGAACCACAGAATCATCCGGATTGGAAAGGACCTCTGAGATCATCAAGTCCAACCCTTAATCCACTGCCACTGTGGTTACCAGACCATGGCATCAGTCTCTTCTTAAAAACCTCCAGGGATGCAGAATCCACCACCTCCCTGGGCAGCTCATTCCAATGCCTGATCACCCTCTCTGTAGAGAATTTCTTCCTTATATCCAACCTAAACCTCCCCTGGCAGAGTTTAAGTCCATGCCCTCTTGTCTTACTGGTAGCTGCCTGGGAGAAGAGACCGACCGCCCCTGGCTCCAACCTCCTTTCAGGGAGTTGTAGAGAGTGATGAGGTCTCCCCTGAGTCTCCTCTTCTCCAGACTGAACAGCCCCAGCTCCCTCAGCCCTTCCTCACAGGACTTGTGCTGGAGTCCCTTCACAGCCTCCTTGCTCTTCTCTGGACCTGCTCCAGCATCTCAATCTCCTTCCTGAACTGAGGGGCCCAGAACTGGACACAGTACTCGAGGTGTGGCCTCACCAGGGCTGAGTACAGGGGCAGAATCACTTCCTTGGACCTGTTGGCCACGCTGTTCCTGATACAGGCCAGGATGCCATTGGCCTTCTTGGCCACCTGGGCACACTGCTGGCTCATGTTCAGCTTCCTGTCAATCCAAACCCCCAGGTCCCTTTCAGTCTGGCTGCTCTCCAGCCACTCTGTGCCCAGCCTGGAGCTCCCCATGGGGTTGTTGTGGCCAAAGTGCAGGACCCGGCACTTGGCCGTGTTGAACCTCATCCCGTTGGAATCAGCCCAACTCTCCAGTCTGTCCAGGGCCCTCTGCAGAACCCTCCTGCCTTCCAGCTGATCCACACAGCTGATCCCCCACAACTTAGTGTCATCTGTGAATTTGCTAATGGTAGACTCAATCCCCTCATCTAAATCATCAATAAAGATATTAAACAGAACTGGGCCCAGCACTGATCCCTGGGGGATACCACAGCCACCAGTTGGATCAGCACCGTTCAGCACCACTGTCTGGTGGCCTCCAGCAGTTCCTAACCCCGCACAGTGTGCAGGGTCCAAGCTGTGGGCTGACAGCTTTTCCAGGAGAATGCTGTGGGAGATGGTGTCAAAGGCCTTGCTGAAGTCCAGGTAGACCACATCCACAGCCTTCCCCTCATTCACCAGGCAGGTCCCCTGATCATAAAAAGAGATCAGGTTGGTCAGACAGAACCTGCCCTTCCTAACCCCGTGCTGGCTGGGTCTGATCCCATGTCCATCCTGTAGGTGCTGTGTGATTGCCCCCAGGATCATAGAATCATAGAATCATAGAATCCTAGGGGTTGGAAGGGACCTCGAAAGATCATCTAGTCCAACCCCCCCTGCCAGAGCAGGGCCACCTAGAGCACATCACACAGGAACGTGTCCAGGCGGGTTTTGAATGTCTCCAGTGAAGGAGACTCCACAACCCCCCTGGGCAGCCTGTTTCAGGGCTCTGTCACCCTTACTGTAAAAAAATTTTTTCGAATATTCAATTTGAACCTCCTATGCTCCAATTTGTACCCATTACCCCTTGTCCTATCGCTGGCCACCACTGAGAAAAGCCTAAGGATGATCTGCTCTATAACCCTGCCAGGCACTGAGGTCAGGCTGACAGGCCTGGAGTTCCCTGGGTCCTCCTTTCATCTCTTTTTGTGGATTGGTGTGACATTCACCAACTTCCAGTCATCTGGGGACCTCCCCAGTGAGCCAGGACTGTTGGTAAATGATGGAGAGGGTCTTGGCAAGCTCTTCCCCAGCTCCCTCATCCCCCTGGGGTGGATCCCGTCTGTACCATAGACTTGTGAGGATCCAAGTGGCTCAGCAGGTCACAAACTGTTCCCTCCAGGATTACAGGGGAGCTACTTATCTTCCTATTTCTCTACAAGCCCCAGAAGCAGTTGCCCTCAGGACACCCTATCTTACTGTTGAAAACGAAGGTAAAGGAAGTGTTAAATACCTCAGCCTTTTCCTCATCTTTGGTAACTATGTTTCCCCCCATGTCCAACAAAGAACTGAGGTTTTCCCTGCCCCTCCTTTTGCTGTTGATGGATGTATAGAAAAACTTTTTGTTATTCTTAACAGAAGTGGCAAGATTGAGTTCAAATCATGCTGCCTTCTCTCTGATTTTCTTTCTATATGACCTAACTATTTTCCTGAACTCTTTCTGAGTAGCCAGCCCTTTCTTTCATAGTCTGTAAGCTCTCTCTTTTAACCTAATTTCCTTCAATATCTCCCTGTTCAGCCAGACTGGTAGTCATAGACACATACATATTAGATGTATCTAACATATACAGTTTCTCACAACATGGTGATCCAAAGAGGACACCACAGCACGAAACACATGAACTGCAACTGAAATACATCAATCACACAGCCTCAAGGTGGGAAAACACTAATGAAAGGAAAACCATCTTCCTTATTCAGCTGCGAGACTGCAGGAACAAAAGCAGTGTTCGGGGGGCGGGGGATGGAACCAACAAATACGTGGGGAAGGGCAGAAAGAAGAAAAATAATTTCAGACCAAGACCAAGACCCCGACCCCTTTTTGGTGACAGTTAAGTGACCATTTTTGTTAACCTCAAAATGGAAATAACTCCTTAATAGCCATAATGCAAATACTGTCATCATATTCTACCTCCTCAGACCTCCCCTTTTTTACAGCCATAAGGAATAAGTTTCTGTGCTGTCCGCAATTACTTCTCCTGCTGCCAGGAACTGTACTTATGAAGGTGCTCTTGCAATAGTGACGGTCATCCCATTCCACTAGAGCTCAGCACTGAGATCACCAGCTAATTTCAGTCTCCTGAGAATGTAATCCAAAGGCACCAGCTCCGTCCTTTAAGCAATACGTTAGCCAGGTTTTTACAGACTTTCACAACTTCCTAGCAATGCTGTCACTAGGAACATAAATACTTCCCCAAGAGCTAGAGATCATGGATCTGCCAGCTCATGCTTGACTATGCCTCACTTTTACTGAACATGAAATGGCCCTGCGAGATTGTGCAAGATCAAGGAAAAAGGAATGGTTGCTAAGAGCAGTTAAATGTGAGCCCAGAACAAAGAAATCTTACCAAACATTTAAAGGACCCATTAGTGACACGTAGTGGTCCTTCTCTTAAGGTATTTTTGGAAACTGTCCATCATCAGAAGTCTAAAAGATGATATTTGCAGTGAAATCCTTTCTAGTATAATGGCATACTTCCTTCTAATGAAATCTCAGAACTGTCCTTCATTAGCAGTGCTCTGAAAAATTTCACTGTGTAAACTTGTTTCTGTAACAGGTAAAAGTAAGTACAGCCACTATAATTTCATGTTGTTCTTTTTGTTCAGTCCTGTAATAGTTGTTCTGAGCAGAACTTTTAAGATTATTCTTGTATCCTACCTGCTTCTTAATTTCCTGCTGTTTAAACCTGTTTACTTCCCCTGAAAACATTTTAAAAAATATCATTGGAAATCTTGTGAGCCATAGAGAAATGTTGCTGAAAGAAAGGCTGTAACAAACAAACTGTTAACATGTGCACAATGATCTGAGGAAGGCATGACTAAGTTATTTCTCTATGCCTTCCCACTTTAATCTAAAACAGATGTAGATGGAAGAAAGATAAGTGCACAACAGACAAAGAGAGGCTTACAGCCAGAGATAGGCCTGCCAACAGTGACAAAGGATGCAGAGGAGAAGAGGGAAGCTTGTAGGACTGAGGCTGTTTTGGAAAACTTAAGATGGCAGTGACTCCTGTTTCATTGCTTCTCCCTTGGTCCACTCCTGGGTATTAATATGCTGCACTGTTGTGCAGAGATGTCCAAAGGATTGATACATTATCTAAGTCACATCAGAAGTGTGGATGCTTGGTAAGGAAAAACCTTTGCTCTAAAGACACTACATTTTGAAAAGACAAGTTGTTAAAGATTACAGGAAGACCTCCAACTTTCCAAGTCCAAGATGGACTTTATGCTCCTGCTCCTGCATAATGTAGTTCAACAGTATTAGTCTTAATTAACAGCAGTCCAGTATGAACAGCTAGGTTTTTATTTCTCAACAAGCATATAAAATCCTTGCCAGCTTTTAATCACTAAAGTAGACAAAGGTGTTCTTACTCAGCTACTAATTGCTGAAAACTTACTAAGGTGAAGGACAGATTTAGTAAGCAGTGGAAATAATGGACTGCAGAAACTGTCCTGCCCAGACCTGAAAAAACCACCCCCAGTAAGATGCAGCAGTTAAAAGCTCTCTCATGTAACTTAGATTGTAATTCCTCTTTGCTGCCAACTATGGTCTGCTGTTACACTTCAAAATACCCATTTTAAACACCAAAAAAGGAATTACACAACACAGAGAGACAGTACATCTAAAATTATAAAGCCAGCAGGAATCAGAAACATTTAGAATTCCAAAAATGGGTATCATATTCAAAGTGGTAAAAAGGAAACATAACTTGGACAAAATTACAAAACTGAGTAAAAACCAAAACTCTTCTTTATTTCACCAATTAACAGAATGATTTTGATAGTACATCTCAAAGCAACTTTTGAACAGTAGTGGAAGTAATCAAAGGCTCTTGATTCTTGCTTACAGAAGGAAGAAATACTAACTGGGATTATGCCATAGGAAATCAGTTAATTGTACTTTATTAAGTGACTTTAACCATATGTTACATACCAGTTTGTTAACCAAACAATGATTTAAGGGCTTTACTCAGCTGTAATTATAGAACAGAGATTAACAAAACTGCACTTAACACAGGTAGCTCCTTATTAAAATTAGTTTCAAATGCCATTAAAGCTACTCAGCTTTTTGGCAAATTGCAGTTTTATAGATTGGTGTATTATTTGCAATTACTGCTAATTACTATGAGCAATGATTGCAGTATCTCTGGAACACATCTGTTGCTGACACTGTAGGTGACAATTTCATGGCTAACAACTCTGTACTTGTAACTGAAGTACAATTACTCATAAGTGACTGATGGAAGTCTTCTACCTTCATACTTGCAAGTACAATAGACACTTTATCTAAGAGTTGATCTGTATTTTCTCTCATAATGGGTCAGTTGATCCTCAGACTGTCTCCACGGTATTTTTTTATTCATGTAATAAGGTACAATATAGACACACATTATCAGGCATTCATGTGGCTGGAATAGCTGAAAGCCTGTGGCCAACACATGGGATGCATGCTAATGTCTCTGACAGAAACCTCTTTGTGAGGTAAGGTTCTGCTTTACATATCACACCATCTGAAAACAAGGGGAGACAACAAACAGCTCACTTCCAGCAGCACACACATTTCAACTGCCCACGCTGCAGTACACGTGTGCCATGCAGATACGTCCGTACCCGACAGATGCTGGCTTTGGTAAGATGAGTGCTTTTTCTCTACCTTCCAAGAACAGCAAATCAAAGAAGAGAGTCATTTTCAGTCTCTGGGAATGATGTAATCCCTGCTTGTGCCACAGCCATTGTAGCAGATAAATGTACAGTCTCGCAGGCTAAAGCAGCAGGTGGAGAGTGCACTGTGCTGTGGAGATAAGAGCTGGAGAAAGAGGAAAAAAGTTCCTGTTAAAAAAATTTTAGTAACATTCAAGACTTAGGCATGGATCTATCAGAGAACTTGCATCACTCATATCCATGGGAGAGACAGAGTTTCTAAAGTTTTTTTAAGACCTAAAGTGCTGTTATAAAATCTTATGGCTCCCTGGCCCATGTTAACCTTGGCATCAGGAATGTTCATGCCCAAAGCAGGTCTTCAGAAAGCTGAAGTTTTGGCACTGTCCTTCTGCATCTGAATAGTCATCACATGTAATAGAAGGCAAAGAATCAGGAAGAATGAAGCAGGGTGTCTGTGTGACGAATCACCTCAATAACAATAATTACAGGCTAATGCATTTTTAAAATTAAAACACTAATATCTAGGGACCTCAGCAGTCAGACTGCACACTTTGTGAATCCAGTGTCAGACTTGCACACACTGGGGAGCTGTTAAAACTGCTGCCAGAACCATGCTAGTGGGAACTCAATCTGTCCCACTGCAGTAACATAATCCCTGAGGCAGCAGACATGTGGCAAGCTGGTGAGCACTTGAATACAGTAGTTCTTTGTGACAGAAGCTGCAGAACAGGAAAGCTTACAGGAACCCCAAGAAACATTCAAAGACCATTCACCTGACACCACGGCAAGGTCAGCTGTAGCTGTGTCATTCCTGACAAATGCTTGTTTAACCTGCTCTTACAGACCACACAGAAGCCATGGCTTCACAGCATCTGCAGCAATCTGTTCCTATGCCTCTCTCTCCTCCTGTTCAGAGGCACATGGATATACTGCTCATGGATGGCAGACGTACTCTGGACACTATGGCCAGGAGGAAGGGTGTCTTTCTATAATGGCTATTTATATATTTCTGTATCATGCTTCTTGGCAGTCTTTTCTCTGGCAGACTATGCATCCTACTGGTAGGTCACCCTATGTGCAGCTGGATTAGCTAGATCTCATGTCTCTCTTGTTGAACTCTTAAGTCTTTCTCTGGTCATCCACACCTTTCTTGGAGTGCCTAAAACAGGAACATGGCTTTACAACTGCACAGGGCAGAAAACTGACTTAATTTTTTTTTTTTTAGTTATATTTTTAAAATCAGAAATGCATTAAACTTATTTAAAACTAAAAAAGTATTTATTTCTGAGCATTACAGTTACATCTTGTGAGCACTGTGTCAAAGGTCTTACCACAAATAACTGATTTTTCCTGTCTATGGCTCCTACCATAGATGGGGCAGCTTTAATTGCTGCCAAAGATTCTGTCTGATGTTCTCTAAAACAGGTGAATGGGTTCCAAATTTTCTCTGTGTATGGGATCAAGGGCCTATAAGATACTTATTGAATTAGCAAGTCTTGGATTCCAACACTAAATCACATTACAGCATGACCCCTGTCAAATGTACTGAATGTCCTCAGCTCCTTGAGTATGTCACTGGAGTTTTTTTTACTCTCATTCATTTTAAAAAGAAGACTGAAATGTAAGTTTAGGACCTAATCTTCTCTACTTGCCCACAGCGAGTTCCTACTCACACACGATTCTCCCAGTGCTGTCTGTTGTTTTAAACCTATTTCAAAAGGTCTGCTATCACTGTGATTCTAATTGATTTGGCATACTTTTTGTAAGTACTTATATCCCCCTCACATTTTTGCCAGGAAAACTGAAGTAACTGAGGAGCCTTTCACACCACGACAGCCCAGAGATGCCCCTCCTCCCACAATAAGACCTCTGACAGAAGACAGACACCGAGACAGTTATAAGCCCATTACGCCTCAGATGTCAAAGCTGACACTGAAAATGTTTTTCAAAACCCCAAAACCAATCAAGACTGTAAGCTCAAGTTTACCACTACATCCTATTGCCAACAGAATCCTGAGATGCCTTTCTTTAATTACTTAAGACATAATTGTACCTTTATTTCTGTATTCAGACTGTAAGAACCGATTTGAAATTAGACAACTACAAATAACACAAATAATCCTACTTTCTGCAGCTCTGTCTAAGACTAGATCCTTCTATTTCTGAATGCTAAATAAGCAGCTTTAACCAATCAGTGATCTATACTTCACATCCCATAAACTGGATGCTTCTGGCCTTTCCAGAAACATGTCTATTCTTGACAAAAGACTATTCTTAGATATTAACATAATAAAAAACCCTCAAAGACATACTTTTCTAGTCAATTTACAAATATATAGACACTAATAATTACTTAAAGGCACATATATGTTTTACCCCTGCATAAAGGATCATGTGACAGAAGAAATCAGTTTTAACACATTTTTATTGTGGCCTTTAGCTAAAGATCAACACTACTGAAAAACAATGCTTTTAGGTGCTTTGGGAACACTAGAAATTTGCTCCTTACTTTAGAAAACTACATCAGTATACCTGCCAGTATGACTTTAAAGTAGCACAGCATATGTAATTTATTTATTTAGTCACCATTAAATCAAAACACCTCTGGACTACATTCCTGGTGCTATTCACTGTCTGAATCCTTCCTGCATTAAGATGAGCCGCACACTTTTCAGAGTTTCTCTGATGATTGCAAAGATACAGAGGGCATCAGTTCAAGCAATGGGCAGCATCTGAAGGAGCTCCTGAAAATAGTTTCTAACAACTCAAGAGGGCTGAACCAAGCCAGTTGGGAAGAAAGAAATATCTGAAAAGAAAAACAGGTAAGCCTCGTGCAGGAGTACTACAGAACTGGAGTCAGTAACAACACGTACCGTGCTGCCGAGAATGACAGGAACAGTATCAGGCAGACAGCAGCAACTGACCCAAATCCAACAGCAGTCATGTATTGCAGAGGAGGTGATAAATCTGAAAGAAAATACCAGACAATTCAAATTTTGGCTCATTTGATGGTACCAACACAAAACTGGCTGGGCATTAACCCAAAACACCTTCAGTAATTTATCTGAAGCACCAAAAATTATACAGGGCCATAAGGAGAACCTGACCAGTTTACCCCTAACACTGCATAGTGAAGTAAGGCTTCTATCTGTGCAGCACTTTCCATCTGTAAACTTGCCACGATTCTGGAAAAATTAAGAATTTCAGAAAGAGACCATACAACGAAAATCTTCCCAACCTACAAGCATGTCAATTTTGGTAAAAGTTTTGCCTGTCCTTGTATTGCTATAGCACCAGTTTCCATAAGCAAGTTATGCCTCTCTGGAGTACATGGTAGCCCTCCATAAAAATTACAGAACTGTCTTCTCTACACATTGTATAGCATAACTGTTGAAAAACACTGAAAATTAATTTTGCTTATTTGTGATAGAAGGAAGAGTTCTTTTAACAGCTTTCACACTTTTTATGATGATTTATTGTACAATATGTAACTTTGTCTAGATGGCATTTGAAACAAGCCCCTTTCGTTTAGAGTTAATTTAGAGATTTGCCTTCCACACAAGTTGAACGAAGAAATTCTCCCCAAAGGATTCAGTAAGCCAAAAATATTCTCAGCATCTCCAGCTGCAGAATTACACCGTTTGGCTTGACATCCAACAATATAAAAGCAAATGGATTTACAACAGAAAGCCAAAGGCCTGACCTGTCCTATGACAGGTCCTATATATAAAATAGATAGTCCTATATAGATAGTCCTATATAAAAAGATAGTCCTATATATAAAAGACAGCCTCTGACAATGCTCTATAAGGTGAAAAATGACAGATTCAGAGGAGGCTATTTGTCTGTCTTTCCACAGTTATTTTACAACTCTTACCTATACAGCTTTAGCAATAGAGCCTTCACACCTAGAGAATCCTTGAACTTAGCTGAGTCTCCATAACCACAAACTGCCTAAACTGTACTCTAATTGTGGTGGTAAAGGAATTAGGTTATAAGATGGAACAACAAAATACAATCTAGAAATAAGCATGTGAGTGTTACCAGAAGATCTGTAATAGTAATAGTAAGACATGGAGTTTGTAAACAGTGGGGATGCACTTCAAGCACTCCACACACCACATGATTATTATCATTGTAAAGTAGTGTATCACACCCAGTGCTACTGCATTTCCTAACTTAAATTTTTCAGTCTTCCAATTCAAAGGCAGAATGTAGAGTTTGAAGGGAACCCTACTGGTTCCACTTTCTTTGTCTGTAGAGGCAAATATTTGTTTTTTGCTGGAAGATGATGAAACGGATGAAAAGAGTCTGCCATGGTGAAAGGAGGGAAACTCGATCCCCAGTGGATTCCAAACTCCTCTCAGGTAAATTCATTCACTAGAAACATTTTATAGTAAAAAAGAAAAAGATAAAACCATGCTGAAAAATTTGCTTGGTTATGCCATTACATCTTTAGAAAAAATGTTCTTACAAGTACAAAACCTAACTATATAGTTCATTTTCCCATGGTGTCTTCTCTTTTCCTAAGTTCATAAAGGGACTTAATTCTCCAGGCCACTTGAACATAACAAAGCAAATAATGTAGCTTATAAAAGCTAGAAAATCTGCGGGATTTTTGTTTGGTGTTTGTTTTTTTTAAATAATATTTAAGTCAATATAGAACTGTCTTAAAACAGACTTCTGAAATTCCACATCTTCTCTGCTTCAAATCATCTGGCCCTTCAAACTCCTTGTGTACACAAATTGTATAGATTTCAATGTGATGCATAGAAAAGAGCAATACTGGAAATCAGGGAGAAATCAAAAGTGCAAGGCAAACTTTCCACCTTTAACCTCTCCAACCCTCAAAGTCAATCAACCATGAATGGCAAATGAAGAAACAGCCACAACAATTGTTTGTTTATGTTGCCAAGCAAAGCCACGGAAACTTCTGGAAAGGAAACATTTACTTACTCCTAATTTGTGCCCAAACAGCACAGGACTGTGTTCTCACCTGAAAATGAAAACATAAAAATCATTGTTTGTCATGACAGAAGTTTATTGTCACTGACATCCTCTGCAAGAGCAGCCATGCACAGCATACTGAATCCTATTACTATTGGGATTGGAGTTCATTATTCCCCTGGTAGCAACCTCTAGCTTGTCTGAAAAGATTAAAAAGATTAGACAGAGAGCTTTAATCAAAGACTGTCTCCATAATCTTTTAGATCATCACTCTTCCTTTCTTTTTCTAACAAGGCACTCAAGTAAGATGAAGGGGTCTTGGAAGCTGCTTGGATGAGAATTCAGAATTTATGAAACGCTAAGATAAGGCTGAATATTCTGTATTATCTCTATATCCATGTAGTAAACATATGTTAATATATAGTACTTAATGCCATGTTTTTAAAATACTAGAGGTACTTTTAGTTATGATAATTCACTTCTTAATTTTTATCAATTTTTATAGAATACAGTAGTTAATGTTCACAGTATTTGAATAAATGTTTATCAGGGATCAGCTTGTACAGACTTGTTTAACAGGAGTGTGGGTTTTTATAGTAAGCTTTTGTGCCTTTTTCCCCCCAGAAAAATACAAGTAGTTCAGAATAGAACAAGTTATTTACAATAGGCAAGTTCTATTGTTTATTGTATAATTATTGTGAAGTCTATTTTCATAGTGTTTCTGTACTTACTTACTGCTAAACAACTTCCACAGAATACATACACATATATTGGTCATGTTTTGGCAAAATGTGCATCATGTTTCTCTGGATAACAATATGTTTCTATGAAATAGAAGGCTACGTATTGAAGCATTTGTACAAAGGAACAAAGCCACATCTATATGCTTAATTTTATTTTTGTCTGTCTGCATGCTAAATCAAGGAATCTCAGACTCTTAAACTAATTTTTTATAAGGAATTTTCTAGTTATTTAAAAATACAGAACATTATCAAAGAGAAGCTCCTTAGAAGAAGGAGAATGAAGAACAAGAGGTGGATTTAAAAATTCAACCAAATCCCAGATTCTGGAGGTACTGGTGTGACTGTGAAATAGCTATCATTTTAGGAAATCAGTCATCTCCTGCCTACCAGACAAGGTATAGAGCTCCCAGGAATCTCGTCTGCAAAGTTCAGTTTTCTGCATTTTGTACTAAATCAAATTACAAATCCCTTCCTCTGACCAATTAGTACCTTTCAGGAAAATTATCAATTAAATTACTCCTCCAAATACTAGATTTTCCATGGATCTCAATGTCTGTATCTTTAAACTAGATATTCACAGGTACTTAGTTGGAGTTAGAAATTCTTTCTACAGCTGCATGCCTAAAGGAATCCTGGAGGAAGGAGAAAAACTTTGCCATGCATATGCACTTTTCTCAAATGACTTTTTATTAGGCTGATTTTAACAGACTTTTCCCAGAGTAGGGGTTATCTTGATTCTAATTTTCCAAAAAGCTCATAGCTTTTTTCCTGGAAACCCTGTGTCATCTCCACCTTTCACAGTTCTGCTCTTCTATTACATGCATGGTTTGATCAGCCAGTGAACAAAAGCTTTGCTAAAGAAATTAAACTCAAATTTAAGTTTGAGTTAAACTCAAGCACCTTTTTTGAAGTTCTTGCCCTTCCTATGAGCTTTGGCTCCATGCAGAGTACGGAATCCATAAAACAATCACAGAAGATTACTACAGGTTCCAGATGTGTCTGAGTTAATTAGCAGTACTCCCTCCTGGAGAAGGACACGTCCAAGGCTGGACAATTTGTCCCACTTAAGTAAGGTTTTCATAATAATGACAAGTAAATTCTTGTTTTATCGCTATATTCCAATTGCCAAATCCATCAATATGAAAAAGTAAATTCCATTATCTCCGAGATCCTAATGGCTTTCCTTGTACAGCCCCAACAACCTCCTCAGATCACCTGGCTAATCTTTTAATACATATGAATGTCCCACACAAACGAAATATGTTTTAAATCCTCTACCTGTAAAAACAAACAGGATGAAAAAACACACAACAGAGCTTCCTCAGACCACCAAATCTGAGTGAGGGAAGAATACCCGTGATCTCAGCAAAATGGATGAGTTTATCTGTCTTAACTATGTCCACACAATTGTTTCTGAACTGATTTTCCCACCCTTACCATAGAGAAAGAATAATGAAACTTAGGGAGAAGTTTAACAAACAGGTGGCAGCCATGCATAAGTAATCTGCACGGTTCTTGTGCCCCAACACAAGTAGCAATAGAAATATCCCCCAGTGCCAGAAAACATTGAAGAAAAAGAGCTAAGGAAACAAATGCATAAAACCCAAGGATACCTAAACTAAGTATAAGGGTGTGTTTAAAGAGGCTAAAACTTATATTTGACTCATTAACATTTTTGGCTACGAAAGCTATTTAGGAACTGAATGCTTTCAAATGTCATTCTCTTATTCTCTCAGAAAATTTGTTGTTTGTTTTTTTTTTTTTAAAAAAAAAGTCAAACAGCAGACTTACATAAGGATCAGAAAAAACTTCTTAGACTATTGTTAAAGTAGATGCTGCACAAAATATATATTGCACAGATTAGTTGATGCCAGTTAACAGCTATTACATCTACTTGCTTTATTTTACTGACTTTGGACTGAGGCAGATAATTTCTTCATAGAAACTGTTTCAACTTACTAAGATTTGGCTGTAGCCTTCCAAAATTGTAGAGAATTATTTGCAAGTGACTCACAGACAGGATTTGCACACCACCTTACCTTGTGCTGTTCACACAGAAACTTATAAATCTGATTTATTTTTTTTGGCTGGCACAGTGAGGCACTGTTTAGATGTTTTTTTCTTTAGTAAGGGCTACTTTGTTCTGTTTTAAAAATTGACTCTGAGGAACTGTATACATGTAAAAAGTCTTTCATCTGAACCATAGGAGAAAACCTTTCTACTGATGAAACTTTATGTTATGAAAAAATGACAAGCTGTTGACCTCTGAGATAATAACAACTGAAAAACTAGTGGCATAATGACATCATGGAAGGCAAGACACTTGAGCATTAAACAGCTGAGATATCTTAAAGACTTTTTGTTTATAATTAGAATACATATTTAATTTTAAATTATTGAAAATTAATACTATATACTGTTTCCCACAGGCTTTCCAAGGGAGCTGTAGTAACATCCACTGCTCCATGGACAGTAACAAGCATGACGTATTTCTCATAATTTGGAGAACTGGAATATTTTGCTATAAAACATTTAATTAAAAACTTAAAATGGCTTAATTTTCCACTGCTAAGGAAATATTTTCAGATTCTCACAACAAAATCTCACTGAATTCTAGCCCACTAAAGATACCATCAACTACTGAGGGCAGTGATGTCTCTTCATTTTTACTTTTCCCCATTGTTTTTCTTTTGGTATCCAGAGCTGCTTCAATATTACAATCACATAAATATCTGTAAGGAATTTAATTTAAAGAGCTTTAGATTTCACCCAAAATGTCCACCAAAAAGACTTTGCAACATCATAAAACAATTAAGACAAAGCTAACATTTTGCTCTTTTTTTCCCTAGCAACATTTCATTCAACACATGTAAAGGAAAGGTTTTAAACATCCATTTTAAACATCCATTTAAAACATCCATTACCTTATTCCACTCACTTATTATTCTCAAAAAAACACAATACTCTTCTCCCAGCTTTAAAGGAGCATTATAAAACTTCCCGTAGTATTGTCTGTCTCCAAGAGCAATTGACATGTTATCAGCAACATCTTTCGCCCGAAATTCAGCTGCCACATATCCTTTAACATCAGTGGTGTTACTAAAGAAAGTTGCAGCAGCAAAGGTGTCACAAATAAAAGTGTTTTGCAAACCCAGAGGAAGAACAATCACTTGATAAAGACTAGAGTGAAACAAAAAAAAGTAAACATTAGCCCTCACTTCAATGTACTAAGCATTAGACACTAATTAATTCACAGTCTTTACTATTTGTAGATTCTTAGCTGCTTTTTATTATAAATCTATAATATGAACACTTCTTATACTAAAATACTTCTGTGTGTGTGTTCCCTTATGTTTTGAAACAAAAGAACTGCATGCACAGCTTAGAACTAGTTCTCCTCACCATATAGATATAAACTTGAGGTGTTTATTCATGTTCAGAGGAGCATGTTCATGTTAATTCATGTTCAGAGTTCACCTATGAAACAACATTTCATTGGCCCCTAAAAATTATCTATAATTGTCCAGAAATAAGATTTTTTCTGTTTAAGGAAGTTGAGGGCAGGTACCATTTGTAAAAAATAAATCTGCCTTCAGACCTCTCAGAACAATAGTTAGACTATGATAAACAACCATAGGAAGACTCACTACTAGGGCTGTTACAATAGTGATTTCCTGAAGTGTTGTTAGCTTTAACTAAGGTGTAAATAATTTTTTCTCTAGAATAATTTTTTCTCTAGACATATATTTTGGTAGTAATACACTAGTATGAAAACATTACTTCAAAATTTGCATAAATAAAGACATTGTTTACCATTTTCTCTGGCTCCTAGGAAAAAAAAAAAGTGCTGGCTATGAGTTTGTTGGAAAGAAAACAAACACATGGGTAAAGCTGTAATTGGAACTATCAATAAAAATCTAGTGTGGAGAAAGGAAAAAACCAAACCGAAACCAACAGCAAAGAATCAGAATTATCAAAACAAAATTTTATTCCAAGAAGCAAGAAGTGTTTGATGCCAAGTATTACTCCACTAAGGGAGGCGAAACTGAGAGTTACAGATTAAGTTTTCTCCCATTGCTAATAAAAATAATCTAAGCCTCATAGAAAGTTCTAATATCTAAGAAACATACATCTGTAAAATGTTATTTGAAAGGGTGAAGAGTGAACAGAGACAAACCTGATTGGTCCATTTTGGTCTTCTGCTTTCTGCAGTCTGAGCAACGGTGCAGAACCTCGTACTGCAATGAATTCTACATCTGGGGAAGGTGGATCTAAAAAGTAAACAAATACCATTGCTGCATAGATGTTTTAGAAATATTTCAGGCATGAGGTTTCCCAGCCGCTTTTTCCCCCAAAAACTTGCTCTGTTAACTGAGCCTCAAATCTCTGGCAGCTAAAGTCTGCAGGCAACATAGTCTGGTCAAGAAAAACACAGAGCAAATGCTAGTATGGTGGCATGGCACACCAACTCAAAACCCTGTATTGAACTGTATTGGCTAGCTGGGAAAAACAGAGATGCCCAGAAATAATGGAGAATTGAGACAGAAAAGATCTATTGTAAGATGTAGTGATATTTATTACACTAACTGAAATGGTCAAGAAGAAAAAGATGAAATACTGGGCACACAGCCCACACGAAGAAATAAAATGGTAAGAGTAAAGGAGTATCTATCAGTGTCAAAAAGTACTTTCAAGAAGGCCTTAGTTACTGCTCACAGTCTGCTAGCAACATCCACTCCCTTAAACTGCATGTCAATATGGGTACAGAGCTCTAATTTGTTTTAGTGAGAATTTGCATCGAGCCCAAAACTTATCAAACACTTGTGGCTCTCATTTCCATGCCAATTATGACAGCTGCACACTGACAGATTGGTGCCATGATGATGAATACTACAACTCTCACCAAATTTCTCTTAAGGTGAAGCTCTAACTGAAACAACCCGCTACTGAAATAACAACATTTGAATTATTATAATTTCCTGCAAATAAGGGATTTCTTCTTTTTTAATTGTTGAGGGCTTTGTGCCCAAAATGTTTTCCACTGAACTAAAAAAAAAAAAGTAAAAATTCTGCTGCAAAACTTGAAAAAAAAAAAAAAAAGTCATGTAGAGATACTGATACAACAGAAAATGTTTTTTTGCCATTCATATTACTGGCTGAAGAGTAACTTCACTGTACATATTACAGCATAATTGCTTTAACAAATAATGAGAAGAAATTTTTAACTTATAGAAAACCATTGCTTAAAGAAGGGAAGGAAGGAAGCTGATTAAATCAAGAACACATTACAGAAAATGATATTTTAAATCTTTATATTATAAATTATATATAAATATAATATTATATTATAAATTATTTATAAATATTATAAATAATATTTATATTTTAAATCTTTAAAAATAAAAGTACTACCTGGGTGTATGTGTGATCTTTTAATATATAAAATCATAGCTGTAAAACTTACAATCTATCTTCCTTCCCCTTGTAGCCTACTCCTGTATTCGCTTTTTTACTTTTTCATTTCACTGATTTCATTTAATGCTAATTACTCTAAATAGCTGAGGACACTATAAAGACCAAATCAGATACATCACTATACATTTGTAAAAAAGTATGTGAAGCAAGAGTAAAGAACTTATAGTTGAAGAATTTTATTTAGCATGTAAAGCACTGGTTATCAAGTGCTTTGTAAATGGAGTGACAGAGCTGATTAGAATGACCATGACTTCACAAATATTTCTGAAAAAATTCTTTCTATGAAGAGGTCAGAAAAATAATGGAGATGTGGATTCATATGAACTTAAATACCATGCACTGGAATACTCCCTGCATAGAAATACCAAGTGCCTGCATGAACAAATGTATGCAAGTGTTTACAAGATTGGCATCTAATTTCTTCCCCACATTAAAAAAAAGAAAAATCATTGTCAGGTTTTAATCAGTTCTCTTTCCCCATTACATAAATCAGAAACTCCCTTCTTTGTAATACTCATGCTCTGAAGCTACGTAGGAAATGAACTGTTTCTCTGGAGATACATGATGTGCCAATACATAGGCATTCCTGAATTCCTGTGAGACCACAGTTTTTGTCTCATCCGTCATAAAGAATCTATCCCAAAGCAAAGCCTGCAAACAGATTCAAATATCCATCATATTTAAATGTGGCTCAACTGAAGAAGTTACTCTTATTTAGGATATTAGAAGTTAAATCAAAAGCATGAACTCTTTCTCTATTATTCTGTTTTTTAAGCACTTGAGAGTGGCTATAAAACTCATCTGTCTTTAACTGATATGTGAAAACAGGTAAAGAAATAAAGAACAACGCCTTGTCTGTGCATGCCTTAATAAATGATCTTCAAAAAGGAAAAGGAAAAAAGTCATGTCTAAGCAGCTTAACACCAACAGAAATAATGAATGAGAAAGTACACACACAAGACACTCCTATCTGTCCGTGGAGACAGACATGAACTCCCTTCTTGCCCAAAATCTTGCTACCATTTTTTTATAACTACAATATAATTAGTGCCTAATGATTTTTCACAATTGACTCAACTTCCTCTCTGAAGCAGACAGGTGCAGGGAGCTTGTCTAAAATAAGCTAAGAAGACATAAAAGAATGTGCAAGATGCATGTTACTGGAAGTATGAAAGGAACAGAATTTCAGTGACCCATGAAGCATTTGCTAGACTATATTTACCACCCACAAGATGATGGGCAAAACCAACTTTGTGCTCAGCACAGAACTATTTTTAAAGGATACTATTTGCCAGCAAGAAGGGCAGGCTTTTAAGTCCCAAGTTCTTGCTTTTTTTCTTCAGAAATAAAAAGGTTATAAGATAGTCTCATTCAGGAGATATATAAATGCAAATATAGATATACCTATTGAGGATATCAAGAAGCTTTCTTAATATGCATTTACAAATCTTCCTTTTTGAAAAAAAAAAAAAAAAAAAAAAAAGACAAGATAGCATTTGCATGATTTTTGTATTCTGTAACAATCTTTACAAAGACTGTTCTTGTCAGGAAATGAGTCTATTAGGCAGCATTCAGCTGATCATCTGGGACATGTCTATTCACACCAGCTGAAACTCCACTGTTGAGTCTTCCCGAATGTTGAAAATACAGGAGGTGTGTGTGTGGAAGTCAAGGAGATAAATATCTGATTTTTCCTGAGCTGGGAAAACAAACAAACTGACTGAATTTGTTAAAGATGCCATGTTAAAGATACCTTAGGTGACTTATGAGGCCACCTGCAGCATATTAACAGTAAAATATTTTTTTTAGTCTCAGTCCTTACAGCCTAGTCTAATATATATAGTACCATTTCAATGACCACCAGAATAAAACAAAAACAAAACACTGGTTTTCAGACTTAAGTTAACAATAAATTAAAACCACTTCATCCACTGTGGAAACATACCATCTGATTTAACAACCTGCATGGTTATAAAATAATGGGACAATTGAAGAAGCAAACTATACACCTACTCTAAAATTGTAAATAGTTCTTCTATAAATTCAGTTGCTTGTAGAGGTAATACAATTCCCAAAACATAAGACACAGAAGTCAAAAGGACACTGCTGGAATTACTTTAACCATATCCTCATCATCTTAGGTAAGATGAAACAGCAACAAACTTAACACCTTATTTAAACTACTTTTTTTGGGCAACATGTTTGCTGTTTCTTTTCTGTTTTTTTTTTTTAAATTTTCACTCTGTTTCAACTTGCAAAAGACCTACTTTTTTTTTCTTTTCTTTTTCTTCCATTAAAAAAAAAAAACAAAACAAAGAAGAGTATTTGCTTGGCAAGTTTTGATGAAGATTCCTAATGACAGAGCAACACCTACCTTTTATTGTTCATTGTAAAAATCAACTGCCAGGTACAAAATGGCATGTGTATCAGGATGTTCTTTCAAAACGGAAGTGACCTAACTTTTACACAGAGACCTCTTCTGGCACTGTGCATGTACATTTGTTAAGCACTAACTCAGCAGAGAGGAAAACATGCCAGCTGCCAAGGCACAAATACCACTTCACACAGCACCTGCTGCAAAGTGTTCTCTAGAACTCTGCTGAGAAAGTGACCCAACACAATCCTATGGAGTCTGGGAAATATCACAGGATGAGAGAGTAGAGGGCTAAGCCTTTACTCAGCATATGTATCCAGAAATTACCTCACTCAAAATCCTGAGCCAGCTTACGAGATTTTACAAGCCATATGTACTCATGAACTCGTGACTGCTACTTTTGGGTGACAGCTAGGAAATGTCTGGAAAATAATTACATCATTATTATAATTTAATTTAAAAAAACAATCCAGGTCATTATCCTAAAGAGCAGATTTATGAAAAAGAGATTTTTTTGTGTTTCATGAAGCTTAAAAATAATAGATTTACTGTTAATAATATTTTAATACTATTAATATCAAAACCTCCACAATAGCCCAGTTCTTCATAAGCAGTCAGAAGATAATTGGTTCCACCTGGTGGCTGAACAGAGCTACACGTGCTCGTAGAGTTTTCATGTCACTTGAAGACACTCCAAGAGCTTACATGTTTCTTACCCATTCCAAGTTGTGACCCCAGCAGGAAGAATGATACCAGCACTAAAGACTGCACTGCACAGTGTAACAGTAATAACCCAGTACAGAAAATCTGACAGTATAAAGATGATGCAAAACCATTCTAAACAAAAAATGAGCTAAAAATTGAGAGATGTTTTTTTCTGAAAGCATTTTAGTGTCATACAAATGTCTTGCTAAATAGGGAGGCTGAGACTCTTACAGAACCTCATATGCTTAGTTGTCCTTTGTACTCTACCAATCAGAGATAAGGCATCTGGCTGAGGTAGTTGCATGTGTCTCTCTACTTTGTATCCTTGATGACGTTAGTGATGACTCAGAAGAAGTGCAGATGTGCTATTATCTCCTTTTCACAGTGGAGAGAACTCATGCAGAAAAGGTGACTTAGCCTCTGATAGGGAAGGGAATTTAACTCAGCTCTCCTGGATACCAATCTTGTCTAATGCACCAAACCATCTTTCCCATGCCATGCCATGCCATGCCAAAATGGCATTTTAAAATGCTGCACACCCATTTCTCTCCCTGTTCTGCTACTGGACAATCAACCCTATGAAAACCTATGAAAACACATGAAATCTATGAAAACAAATGTTGAAAAATTTTGAGCATGGAAAGAGTACTTTTACAACCCACCATATAACACTGAGATCAACAATTCTGTTTCACTTCAGCCTCATGCACCCAATAATTCCTTTTGTAAATACATAAAATAAACGGCAGGACCTACCTGTGATTTGTGTTGTCAGGGATACAAGAAGTGAAAAATTCAAAGCAACCATGGAAATATTAACAGAGTAATTGGTGCCTGGCTGCAAATCAAAACAAACTTCTGGAGTCTCCTTGTGTGTAGTAAGGTTGAAGGTCATTTCATGAAAGAATTCCTTCTGATACCAACGCTGGCCTTGCACATGAAACTGTAACCAAAAATCATGGCATGGAAATTACAATGTTTAAATATATCACCTGCATTCAAAAATGTCATGCTCTAAATTAAAAGAAATAGCAGAAAAATATATCACTGCATATAAAGCAACAAAACTGTTGGCACTAACAGTCATTCAAAATCAAATGCTTCCAAATATGACAGGAATTACAAACCCTCTTGATCATCTCTTACATTGTCCAACTTCTTTCACTTTTTCTGATCCTAGTCTATCCTCGTTTTCATTAGCACTAAAATTTCCCCTAAGACTTGATTTTCTGTTAGCTTCCTGTAGTAGTGCACTTCCATTTTAGTATAATGTCATGGTGAAAAGTGATGAGTTATATAAGTAAGCTCACATGAACACCACTCTGGCTCAACCCTGATGGTCAAGTGAAAAAGAATCAAGTCATCTTGACCTATGTCAAAAAGCAAAGTACCATCCAGGATCTGCCTACACACAGATTATGTTATGATTCCAGGCACATTGTACAGACCCATGGGGTTTTCATTTCAGTTGAATGCTGTGTGTGTTTGTTATTGATGTCCCAAATAATCATGGAGTTATTAACTTAAAGCCTCTCCTGATCACTCCACTGTTGATGAAAACTAAAACCTTGGTGTATTTTAATAATGTGCTAATTTTCCTCTAAATAGATCCTATGCCTTTTGATGATCTCTGAGCACCTCTTAGCACAGAGATTTGAGGCAACAGCAGGTGGTCAAGAGTCCTAGCAGAGACAGTTCAAGTAGAAATGCTCTGGTGGGATGAGGTAAGATTGGAGAGACACCATGGGGTAGAGTGGGCTGCCTCTGTGGAAATGGAACAGAGCTGTCCAAGGCCTGAACATGACCAAGTGAAACATATTGATAAGGAAGGCAAAATAGGGTAGAATAGGGGGAAAAATAAGCAGGAAACAGATTACAAAAGAGCATGGTGATTTCTGTCTTTTTTGAAGGTTCTGTGCAAGCTTACACCCTGGGATTTTATGAGACACGTTACTAAAATGCAGAACACTGCTAGTAGTGAGTGTTTGAAAAATAACTTTTTTTTTCTTCACAGAAGTGACTGATATAAATTTTTTTCTAGATTCAAAATACAGATTGTCACTTACCGAGTATCTGTCTTCCACATCAGTTCTCCTGACATTTCTCCGCCATTTCAAGCAGGTATCATTAAAAATTAATATATTATTGAAAGCTTCCCTTACTGTAGAGGCAAAAAATGGAATGACTTATTAGAAAAATGTCAACTTTTTAAATTTACTTGAATACAAGTAGTTAAATTTTTTTAAAAGGTTTTTACATTAATTTTATATTAACTATCTGAGAAGGAGATAGACCCTCGTTTCTTTTTGAATGACAAACACAGTAAATAAAGCATGAACATTTTAAAGAGCAAATGTTTTTTTTAAAAACCAAAGCACATTATTCAGAAAATCAAAATAGCATTTTTTTGTCCAGACCTAAAGAGGTCTGGACAAACAAGACGCAAGGATCCAGTGGTTCAGAAATTCTGATAGAAATAAATTTATTTTAGAACAATTTCTCACAGCTGATGCCCTTTAGGAAAACACATGTGAAAAACGTATTTTTGTGGATTCCAAAGGCAATTATTTCTTATGGTCTGTCTCATTCATATTAGTATGTCAGAAAGCAAGCTTAAAGCTTCCCTGAGCAAAACACTACAAAAAGATGCTTTCTCTACAATTATTGAAAAACTGCCACAATACAGCTCATCACTGCTAAAGATAGAAACATTACCTGTAACAATTACATCACCTAGATTAATACCACACAGCTCAGTAACAGAGAATGCTCCCATAAGCAAAGAATCAGTTTTCAAGGCAAAGAGTGGAAACCAGCAAGCACAATGGACTGAAATTCCAGAATGTGACCAGTAATGCTACTGCACCAATCCTCCATCAGGCAGAAGACAAATCCTGAAGAAGCAAGTTTGCCAAATCTTTCTTAAGGGCTCTGTTTGCTCCTAGATTCAAAGGTCTTGCAGAAAAACAGGATGCTGATGGTGGTTGCATTTATGTAGTCAGCACAAAGAATGATACAGTCTAGGAGACAGACTTTTATCCTGTCTGGTAAACTCAAAATAGTGAGTACTTCCATAAGCACAGAGAATAAAAAACACAACCTACCCTTTGTTTGAACTGCCACAGTAACTGAGACACTGATGTTTGTGGAGGAGATGGTAGTAATGTTCACCACATAATTACTGCCAGGGTTGAGATCTAAACACACCTTGGGATTATCTTCACTTGTACTGATGTTAAATATCACATCTTCTGAGAACACCTTTTCATCCCATCTTTGGCCCAGTACATGAAACTATTGAAGAATTAACAAATTTGATTATACAATTGATTGTGGCTCTAAAAAGTTCAGAAGAGTAGTTCAAGTAAGTACTGAAAAGCTAGAATTATGTCTGACTTAGAGTTATCACCTTAATGAAAAGAATCCTGTCCTGTGACTAACTGTTTTAGTGCAATAAGATGGCTTAATAAATAAGTTAATTTCTGCTGGCTGTTAAAATTACAAACATTTTTCATACATTTCTACAACAAATAGGAGGAATCTGTAATGGTGACACTATATAGTGTCTTTCTCTTCCAACACAAATAGTAAGGTATAAATAAAAATTACATCTGTGTGCTACTTTCCTTTTTTTTATTTTTCTAATTTCCCCCTCTTCTGCCCTAGGGAAGCAATAGCAAGACTGAATGACAAACAGCAGCAAAAGCTAAGCTTCCCTGAAGTGGTTCCTGTGCAGTAAAAAAGAAACCTGCTGTTTGTATGACATGAAGGAATGGACAAAACTTATCTAGCTTTATTCTGAACCTCACTTCATGCACCCTATCACACTACATGATGCTCATTATATCATCTCATCCTCATCACATTCTGAAGTGTCTTGCAGATAATGCAGTTCAGGCAAAAGCACAGTACACCAGAGATCCACAGCTTGTCAGTTAATTTTGGGTACATGACAAACACTGGTTTTGAACTCTTAGGATAATTGGGAACTTGTTGCTTCCATCTCAGCAGTACTCAATAAAAACACTCAAACTGAAAATAGATTGGTTTATAAAACAGGAGGAGAAAGACAGGTTGTTTTCCAAATGATTACTCAACCTTGAAATTATTTTCCACAATCATCTACCCACCCTGGAGATACTAAGGCTTTTTCTTTTTTCCCTATGCTAAAAAAGCCACCTTCCTTGGGATGCTGTCGTTCTCAAAACATGGGAATACTTATAATATTGTTTGGGCTTTCAATAACACTGACTGAACTATTTGTTTCTGAGAATTTATACATTATTTTTTATTCTCTTGTCTATAGGTGGGGAAAAAAAAATAGTTACCAATGTGGTTTTCAATTTCCATGAAAAACGGTTCTAGAATGTTCAAAAATAAGATGGTTGAGCCTTTGGAACAAAACACAGTATTTCAATATATCTGGCATTTCTAAAACAAGTTATATCCACTACCTGCAAGGGATGCACTGTTTACTTGAAATGTTTGCATCCCAGATAGGGACAAAGCCCAAGTTTTGCAATGTTTTCTATGCCAATGTGACCTCTACGCTGAAATTTCAATAAAATGTAACTTGTGCTGAAATGCTTCTTATGGTTTCAAGCAGGTATTTGGGTGATTTACTAGAAAAGTGTATGACAAGCTTTGGAGTTTTTTCACTAAACCTTAGGACAGGGATTTTTTTCTTTCCTAACCCAGACACCTTCTGGTTTCTAGGCAATTCACTGGCAAAAGAGACACAGATTATCATAAAACCAAAACCCACATACTAAGCATCCACTGCTGACTCACCAGAATAAACCTGGATAAAGATAATCCCATTGTCAAATACAGCCCACTTACTGTATAAATTTCCTGCATTCCTGGTCTCCCAGTTTTCCTTTGCCACTTCACACAAGTTTCATTGAATACGGACAAATTACTGAATAATTCTTCCTCTGTGAATAAAAACAAGAGCACAGAATGAAAATAGTTATCATTTCTCATTCAAATCTTAATGTTTGTGGCTATTTTCTATTTCTTCCTTTTTCTCTATCTTTTTTTCAAACAGGAAAAATAAAATGAGGTAGGTAGAAGTTATGTAGTAAGTTTCCCCTTAAGTGGTTTAGCTCCTAAAATTACAACACCTTAGCCTTAAACAAAATCAAACTGAAAAACCATTTGTGAAGTCCTTAAACACAGAGACAGCATTATGTAAACTACTATGACTAATAAAACCAAAATACTTTGCATTTTAATGTAGAACAATTTGAATTTTACTGACTTTGCAGGTCCTGATGAGGACTTCAAAACTACATCACAGTTCCTGAACAGCTAAGCAACAAGCCCATTAACTTGATCAGCTGGCTGATACGTGCCTCTGTGTAAAAACATACAACAGAATTCTGTCTCACACAAGGACTTCCAGTACTTACTGTATGAAAGATAACTATCTTTCCTACTGGTTGCCCAATCCATGTAAAAGAGACAAAAAGAAGAGACATTTTGCTCTGCTTTGGACATTACTCCTAGTCATAATACACTAAAGGTGTATCATGTATATGCATCCCTGTATTCCTTGTCTAAGAGTTTCATTAAGCGTGTTTAAGATGTAATTACACCAACAAAAATGAAGAGCAATAAATAACACCCCAGTTCCTCTACTTCTGCCACCAATTTTATATTCTCCTCAAACTTTGAGTGCCAGCATCTTGATCTTGTGACAAGCAATAGTCTGTTGTCCAAAGAATGAGATACTCATAGATCAGCTTCAAGATTTTGTAGAATATTTGATGTCATGGATAAGAAGTCTCATTAAACCACAAACACAAAGTCAAGCAGATGTGCTGTCTTAAAGATAGAGAGGCTACCAATAAGCCAACAAATTTAGACAAAAAATGCTCTTCTGAATACAACAACCCACATTAAAATACTTGGAAAGAGCTTTTTTTGTAGCTGAATATATGAATTGGTTCATACATTTGACTGGGTCACTTTTAAAAACAGTGCTGACAGTTTTGCTTGTTTTATAGTACAAAGTAAAATAATACAGCCACAGTAAAACACTTTTCAGAACGAACTACAGATTAAAAGAATGAAGGCCACAGAACTAAGCATATAAACAGTACCACTGCAGCAACAAGAGATACATCCCTCAACATACTTGTATTCAAATATTTACACACTCCTTCTGTACATATTTACAAAGATCCTTCTGGTCACACCTCAGACTGACAATGAACTTTGCTTCTCTTTTTACCTTCTCAACTCTTCAAATAGTCATTCCTATGCCTTATTGATCACACAAATCCAAGCTCATATAGATTCTCATCTGAAAAACCCTTAGGAACTGCAGAAAAAAATGAACGGAATTTATAGGATAACCTTGGTAGATACTTCAGAAATGTTGACACAGCAGCTGGTGTAATGTCCTGCTGTAAAAACAAGCATTGCTCAAGGCACTCCTGCTCCACACGTAAGCTTCATTACTATTTCACAGGCCCTCCATTCCCACCCCCTGCAGCCCATGGACATGAAGCTGTCATGGAAATAAATTAATATGCCAATAGTCTCTAAAATTCCTCACATAGGCACTTATCTGGAACTTAAAGCTGTTTATGCATTTTGCAGTACTTTCTTTTCTTTATCCTTTTCCTTTTTTTGATTACTAAAACTGTAATATGTTCAATGTTTTGATGCCTCAACTCATTAGTTCAGTTTACCTCCCAACTAATTTTAATTTCTCCATCCCAAATTTTCATTAAATACAGAAATGCTATTGACATAGTCCCCTGTACAAAAGTAGAAAAAGAAATAAATCTGCATGTCCCCTACAACAAACTTTCTTATAAATGATTGTTTGATTAATGTATTCAAGTTCAGTTATTATTGTTGTGTTTTATATTCATGCCAATCACACAGTATTAAGATTTCTGTAGCAAAATCAGATACACTTCTGTTAAAAGACTGGATGGCAAAAATTAATTGGAGCATAGCCAGAGGGAAAATATTTGCATATACATGAGATGTAAACAAATATGCAAAACCACTCAATGTGTGAGTTTATAAAATATTTAGTAAAAAAAATAAAAATTGAGGAAAATAAATCAGCAAACCCCACCAAAATTATTATGCCAGGTATTCAGGCAAAGAAAGACATCTTATACAGTGGCCTCCTTGGAAGGAAGAAGGCAGAACTACTAGCATTTTTTTCTGTATATACATCAATTTTTCTGTCATGTTTTGTGAACTTGCAAAAGGACAAGGACAGTATTTACTACAGAACAGCTGGCAGACTATTTTTCTAAAGCTTCCACTCTAAACTAGTTGGAATAAAAGAGGATGCAAAGCTCTAACACACATGGAGTAAATACCACAATAAAGTCCTGGGTTTATGGGGAGACTGTATTTCCTCCCTTATTCTTACTGATCACACACTGTTCAGATAACCTAATGTACCTAATGGTTTAACATCAATCCCAGGACCATACATGTGGCATGCAATAACAGCACAAGGTATCCCTGCAAAAGCTACTCCTGCATGTAGAGGGAAACAGGTTTCCTGACAGATTAATACTCCTGTGAAACCTAACAGTGACAGTGACTTCCAGAGCTTGTGAACTCCCAGTGTGAAATGCACTACCTGTGGCTGCCCTCCGTGTGACTTCTCAGCAGACAGTGGGTCTGGTTTTCATCAACACCTTTCACTCAGACTCACAAATGAGACAGTGAAGTGAATACCCTTTCATGTTCCCATACTTCAGGACTAGGAATTTCAGCTTGTGATTAACCCAGAAGTCCACTGGATGCCACTGCTGCTCCACTGACCTCCAGGTTACCCTCACAATCTCCTTCTTACCCCAGGGTCCTAGAAATGATATGGAAATGCCTTGAGATGGGAGCAGAACGGTGAAAAAAAGATCATAGAAATGTCAGATGTTGAAAGGCAAATCTGTGAGAGGGTAGAGAGATGCAAATAGCAGCAGCTATTAGCAGCCAGGAAAGATAGGTTCTCGTAAAAAGAACACAAACGGGAGAGTGCAAAAAGTGGGAAAAAAGGTGATTCAGCAGTGCCAAGATGACTGTCAGAGGGATGACAGTTGTGCTAAGAAAGCCAAAAATGCCAAGATTAAGAAGAAAAACAAGGAGTGAAGGTCCCAGTCATCTCTACTCCACTTTTGAAAGCTTTGCTAGGAAGGAGGACCTATCTCTGTGCTTGAGCGTGTGGGAAAATCTTACAGGTACTGCATGAATCACAGAATCATGCGGGCTGGAAGGGACCTCTGAGATCATCAAGTCCAACCCTTAATCCACTGCCACTGTGGTTACCAGACCATGGCACTGAGTGCCACATCAGGTCTCTAATGCCTGAAGTGCTATTCTCTTCTGCCTTAACCCTGTGCTGTGTGGACCAACCTTAATCCTTCACTTTTCAGCCTCTGTGAGTTCAGGTCTGAGGACTCAGTGTTATTATTTGATGATGCCTGGGAGGGAAAATATACCACACAAACAACTCTATGTCTAACCAGTCATTACAACAACATAACTTCTTTCACATATATAATCCACTAGTCCTCAGCTGAAAGAGCATTTGAATACCAGACCTCAGCTTCACACACATCAATGAAGTGTTTCTGAACTTGCACAAAAAATCAGCATTTAACTGAAAACAGATAGAACTTACTCCTTCATGACATTCCACCTTCTGCAAGTAGCTAAAAGAGCATCCACTCAAGCAAATTCATTTACAGAGCTCTTCCCACTAATCCCCTTATGTATATGCAATTTAGGGGAAAGAAAAAAACCCACCACAAATAGTAGCTCTTTCATATGTTTTGCCTACTTCATTCTGTGAAAGAAAACTGCAACTGATGCTGCAAGTACCATCTGCTACTAACATGCACCACACATGTTCAGTCACAAAAATTAAATGGCAGCAAAAAAACAACATTTCAAAGGTAACTTCTGCTTAGGCTGTTCCAAGGCACTGTTCAAAAGCATAGAGGCAAACTCCTCTGGTACACAGTAACTTTCACAAATATATATGGAGTTTATTTTACAACAACGTATCTTCAGGATTTATACTTCTGGGGGCATAATGATACACTATTACAAGGTTTTCCAGATACACTATTACAAGGTTTTCCACATTTTGCGTGACATAATTGCTTGCAGTTTATCTAGGATTGCAAAATTTCAGCACATTTTCATCTTCAGCCCCCAAACTTTACATCAAAATCCATGAAAAAAGAGCAAAGCTATGGGCAGACACAGTCATATAGGAAGGAGGAGATAGATAGCTAATGATTCAGTACTCCCACCAGTCAAAAAAATATAACCAAGAAACCGTCAGGAGCTGAGTAATTCATGTATTGAACCAGCCTGACAAAAATTTAAGAGATGCAATTGTAATCTTAAAAAAGAAAGATGAATCAATCAATTGTGTCAGACTAGATGGGATTAAAAGGGCTGAAATTAGAAATGCACGTGATTTATTTCCCAGCTGAAAGAGGTTCCTGAGACTGAAGACTTCTGTTTGCCATCACAAACTGAGTAATTACTAATTCAAACAAACAAATAAATAGCCCTGCAAAAAGCCACACTGTGTTGCATCATTTTGATGTAAGAAATAGCCCCTCTCATAATAGAGATTCCACCTCTATTTTTTAGGCAACTGAAGAAATTATCAGATGTCTGCATTTAACATATCAAAGTAGGCTTTTACAAGAATTCCGGCCCATGAAATAATAGGAAGTGCAAAATATAGGAGCAAAATATAGCAGCAAAAATACCTCCTGGTATTTTTAATGAAACTGGTAAAGGCTTAGGATACACATTGCACTCTGTGCCATTTGCAAGTGCAGACTTAGGAACAGAATCTCAGGTAGATAACAGAGATACAAATCACTTTTTTCTTCTTACAGTCATGTCCAAGGACTGACACAGGAGAACAACATCAAGAAGATTATGTTCCTTTGACAGTGGTTTTAATTCAAACTTTGAAAAAAAGAGAAGCTGCATCAGACAATCAGAAAGAGCACTTCTGGGGGAAAAATTGATGGATTATTTAAGCCACTTTAGAGATAAATAGAAAGCTTGAGTAAAGCACTTTTAAATTAATTTGCTTAGTTGTTTTCAGAGCCTTAGTTGTTTTCAGGGGCTTCATAACAAAATTAAGGTGCAAACATTAAATCAATGGGAAAATATTGTATAGCATTAAAATTTGATTCCAAATCCACAACAGACTTGACACACAAATAAAGGATTATATACTACTTCATATAGAAGAATTAAAATCTTACCTTAAGATTTACATGCAGAAAACATTTTTTAAAAAAACTGTGTTCAATAAAACTGTTCCATAAATAATCTTAAATAATTCTAAAATTCTAATAAAATAAATAAAAGATAAAGTAGTAAAAAACAAAGTGTATGGAATCGTGATCTGTACAATCTCTCTCTATATATACTGCAATGGACAATCTGCCAATATGACTATCTTCCTTTTCATATCCTGATGTGTATGAATGTGTAAGTCTATTATAAATCACCAGAACAAGTTTTAGGATAATCCATAGACATCAACATTTGATGGCAATGAACAAAAGACTTGACACTGCTGGGTCAAAATTAAAAGATACTAGCCACCTACTGAATGGAAAGGATTGTAAAAACTGACTGAAGACTGTAATTACACTGTGGTCACATTAATTATTAAGGTTGGGGGGGTTTTGTTGGTTTTTTTTTAATGTACCTGTCTGTTTTTTTCTTATCAAGGAACTTAAGAATCTATTATTCCAAATCATAGTAACAAAAGGGATTGACGAATCATGTAGAATAAAAATAGCATATTTGAACAATTATAGTTTGCAACTGAAAGCTGGCTGAATGTGGGAATTCTGAGGGGATACTTCTAACAGTGGTTGAATTTCTGAGTAGTGGCTGCAACTGCAGAGTGGGTATTGAGCTAGAAAAGCACAGCAATTTCAGCTGAATTTTCATCTCATGGAAATCCTATGCATGGTGTGGCAATCATGTCCGTAGAATGTTACCTTTGAACAATTGATTGTAACTTCATTAGCAATGCAGAATAAAAAGTCCTATTTAATAAATGGCTTTTACTTTGTGACTGAACTTCAGATGTCAGAAGACTGCATAAACTGAATGCCCCAAGAGGGTGCCTCTATTTGACAACTGTTACTTATCACTGTGTCTGAAACAGTACCTCTGCCAAATAAATCTGAAGGCAGATCTGACCTACCTTTGCACACCAAATCAGTGCCATCCCACTGTCCTTTGGCATTGCAGACAGCTGTCTGGTTGCCACTGGCAATGAAGTAACCATGAACACAATTGTAAGTTACTTTACTTCCATATGTAGTCCCACTGACAGATGCTGGATGGGCATTTAAAACAGAAGGTGGAAGCCCACAGTCCACACCTAGGGAGAGGAGAAAAGATGATGATAAAGTAATTAGACAAGCTGCAGAAATAATGCCAGCTGCACTCTCACAAGTATTTATTTCATCATTATCAACTAGCCATGTTCTCCTGTGGTAATCCAACAGTTCCTCATGTTCCCCTCTGCAACATCATCACAGTGAGTGAGAGTGCTCTAGCTACTCCAGAGCTGCTTCCAAATAAATTATTTCTCTCTCTCTTCCCCTCATTTATGGCTTGCTAAATCTGCAACTCCTTACTCAGCCTAGCTGCTAGCACACAGAAGATATTTGGTGTTTGTTTCCTGACTACAAACCTGACTACAGGTAGCAGGCTGGTTCTATACCACTGCAATTAGCAACAATCAGAGGGAGGCAGATGATGAGAAGCTGCATTTGGGAAGCAAATTTTTTAAACTCTACAAGCACCAAAGAAATGTAAAACCATAGCAAAGGTTACAACATACAACACAGAAGCTTCCTGTTAAGGCTTTTGTGTTAGCATGACACAACATTCAACTGTTTAACTAAACCTTTTCACATACATCACATCTTCCCATTAAACTATACAACTTTTCATCTCAAGACAATTTTTAAATTAATATTCAAGAGAAAATATACTTTTCAAAGACACATTATATGCATATGTTTAAATCAAAAAAAGAGGATCTATTTCACTTAAAGTACCCTGGTGTAAGATGACTTATCTTACCAAGTCTGGCCTACCTTCAATGACTAGTGTCATCATGACTATATAAAATAAACTTCTAAATTATCATATGAAGGACTAGAAAACAAACATACTGCTTTTTCTGGACCAGAAGACATTACAACTGGTCAGGAGAAAATCTCAAAATAGCAATTAAGAAAAAAAAAAAAAAAAAAAAAAAAAAAAAAAAAAAAAAAAAAAAAGACTTAACTGAAGCTCAGGAAAAGAGCTTGCAGTACAAAGAGGAAATACGTTTGTCAGTTCAGACTCATGGGCTCTTTCTCATTTTTGATGTATTTTATTTCAATTAACAATGAGAAATGTGCTCAGAAAACTCCAAACTGACATACTCTTTGCAGAAATTTTAAAAATCACATTTGAAAAAGCAGTCGCTGAAAAACTGTAACAAAAATAAATGTTCTACCAATTCACAGGGGCTACATTCCACAAGCTTCCTTTAGGGACCTTTTGGGACTTTGGACACTTTGCTTTCAAATTCATTGTCCTTTATTTATTTGGGGGCAAAAACATTCTTGTTGTTTTAGTTTTATATCATTTTATATTAAGTTGTTTTGTCTTTCCCTCCTCATACATTTCCTAGAGATATTCAGTATTTAACTTTTCCCAGCCATAACAGTTTAGCAGCCTTATTCTAGCTGATTCACTTTCCATAGACATGCATACAAACATTACATTTTTAACCACTCTCAAAGGAAGGAGAAAATACCAAAACAAACCAACCAAACAACAAAATGGGTAAGAATTAGGAACAAAGAGGGCTTTTCTATTCCTACTGACATGGTAGGACAGTTATACACAGTATAGCTTCCTGTAGCTACCACTTCAAGTGTCATTTTACTAATATAAAGACTTTATAATGTCTTATGACAGGAACACAAAATCCTGCAATTGTAAGCAGCAATACTTCAAAAGAATAGGCCATTAGAACACCGAAGCAATAGGAAGTTTTAAAGATGCTCATGGGAGGCTTCACACTTCAGAAATGTGACAGTATTTGCCTGGACCAGCATCAAGAATTTTTGAAAATGTCATAATACTAACAAGAAGAGGTGGCAAAATTATAAAACCTGTTCTTTCATACTCTGCTTTGCAAACAGCCAGATCTTGAATAACTATCCTCTGGACTGAGAAAACAGGCTTCTGTCTTTAGCAAACATTTCCCCATGATTGAACTCCCATAATGAAGAATCTAAGACTTTTTTTAACCTTTACAGCTTAAAGTGGCAGGTTCCCAAGTTTCATTTGCAGTGCAATATGAGAACTTTCCCTTGTTGGTGTAAAATCCTTCTTCACATTCATAATGAACTGCACTTCCTGGAAGCAAGCTGTAGTTCCCCACAATGTAGCCATGCCTCATTTCAGGAGGGGAACCACATCCAATTTCTGCAAAGAGATTTGGTTAAAAGATCTTACAGTACAAAAATCACAATGCACAACCACGTTAAAATGAGCTGAAATGCACCAGTCACTTCTTAAAATACACCCAATTTGATGAATCTGAGGGGCTGCGAAGGGGTAGGAGATGAGAACTGAAGAGTTGCACTGGCCACAGCTGGAAGATCCAGGTGTTGAGTTATATTACTGACATACAGCCAGTGCCACTTGCAACACTGGAGAAGAGACAGCACAATAGGATGATGCTTTTTGTGTGCCCATCTCATCACAGCAATGTCTGAATGATCCTTCAGCATCAGAGGAAAAAGTTGTGCATTGAGGCCTGAAATTATTTGCCTGAGCAAGGGAAAGGTGAAGCACTGGAATGAAATGCCCTGCCCCATAGTTCCTTCCTCTCACTGAGCCAGCCTGCCTACAAAGCCTGCACTCCTTCAGCACAGCTGCTGGAGAAGGCTCCCCTGCCTGACTCCACCAGCAACACAGCCAGTGCAGACACACTGCCACAGCACCTGGAGGGTGGACCTGGTGAGATAGGCAGGAGTTATCAGCAATTCTGGCAAAAAGAAGCAGGGCACTCCAGATGGAAAAGGTGGCCAAACTACAGGCAGTGACCTCTACTGACAGTTCTTGCATTAAATCAGAAATGAGAGCTGGACAGAACTGAGGCAGTTCCTTCCACCTGGGATCGCTGGGTCCACTGCATATTCTGATGGCTACAGCTTAGGCTGCTAGCACTTTGCATCTGTGAAACCCTACACTACAGAGGAAAGGAGGAATGACTCCAAATGGTGGGCTCTTCTAGCTTTGTTTGTTTGCTTGGTTTTTGGTGGTTTTTTAGGTTTTTTTGTTGGGTTGAGATTTTTTTTTTTTTTTCATGGCAAGATAAACAGAAAAGCTGATTTATGCAGGTGGCACCGTATGGAATAAATAGCTAAACTGTTGTTTTATTATTCCTCTCCCCTAGGCTTGTTTCACTCATCTGACCTCCCCTTAGCAGCTGTCTATGCTCTTTTCCTCTTCATGTAGTGTGACTACTTAAGTGCATTATACCACACCTCCTTCCTATTCAGAAACTAAATACATGACATTAATGATATTACTAAGCTTCTCAGACCTGGCACACCTGAACCACTGCTGAGAGCCTGTACAAATCATATTTGGTTTTGACTCTACCATCCACACATCACTGGAACAAACTGAAACCAAGAGGAGAGAAAAAATAGAAAAAACATGAAGAAAAAAAAAAAAATAAGAGAGAGAAAAGGAAAAAAAAAAAAGTAATTAAGCAGAGTCCACTGCTCTGCAGTCTCACCTTTGCATGAAAGCATGTTCCCATCTGCATGAAAAGAAGCCTCTCCATTCTCTAATTTATAACCATCATTGCAGTAACACTTGTAGCTTCCTTCAGTATTCACACATCTTGCATTGTGACCACACAGGCCAGACTCCTCACATTCATCTATATCTAAAAATTCAGAGAAAAATATATGCACTTCATGGTAGCTTATGTTTAATTAATTAATGTAGAATCGAATCTTAAAACAAACAAACAAAACCCCAACAAAAACAGAATTCCATGAGGAATTCTACGTAGCTTCTGATGGCTCTTCTGGGATACAAAGAAGCTCATAACTGTCTGATATTTAAGCATCTGAAAAGAGGAGACTCTCACTTTTGTCGCCAGCTTTTAAATTGTTTCTATTTTACCTGCTAAACAGTTTCTATTGTTACCTCCTGCTACCAACGGTCCCAGAAAAATCCCATACCTTCAAATACCTTCATCAGTCACAACAGCTCAATACTGTAACAAGAGTTAGGTAATAGTATACACTAAACACAAACATGAGATTCAGTGAAAACATAGGTATCTTCTTATTCTTGTTAAGCTAGCTTCTTTTTCTGCAAAGACTATGGCTTGAATGTGCCTGTGAAACAGTTTTGTAACATGGCAAGGAACACAAAAGTGATCTAATTCATAGCTGTTGGAACCTAAATGTCAAATTAAGTGTTTGCATCCACAGCAGAAGCTGCCCTGATAAAGATTTACAATTTATAAAGGTTCTAAACTGATAAAAGTTCTAAATTGATGGGGAGAAAATGAAAAAAGAGAAGAAGAAAAACAAACAAACAAACAAAACGCCTTGTATGTAGTCTAGAAAGTGAAGTTCTGGATTCATGAGGCTCAAGATTCTTTATGATATGTACCTGTACAGTTTGTGCCATCATTGGGAATAAATGTCTTGTTGTTGTTGGAAGCTCGGTATCCATCAAGGCAAACACAGTAAAAACTTCCATGTGTGTTATGACACAGTGTGAAATTTCCACAGATCTTGCTGGCTCCAATCTGGCATTCATCTTTATCTGTCAGCACATATAGGACATGTCAGAAAGATTCAGCAAAGTTTCCTCCAGCCCTCACTCATTCCAGTCTAACCAGATTTCCCGTGCCTGCTTTCCAAGTTATTTGGGAAGTAAACTCTGCTCGTTAGCTGGAGTGCTGATCAGAGGTTGCTGTCCCAGGATGGAACTATGAATGAAGTTTCATGACACAGCCTGAGATGATTTAAGGGCTGTTGATACCAGGGGGCTCTACTTTCTTTTCCTGCTCCCTCTTGTAGTGCATTCTGGCAGCAGTACTTGATGGAACTTATGCTGACCTCACACAACTCACTCAGAGAGTTAGCATGGCAAAATATCCAACTCATCTCCACCACAATGAGATAACTGAGCCCTATGAAGGGCCCAGCAGGTGCCAGGGCCCATAAGGGATGGGGAAAAAATGGGAGTGGAAGGGGTCAGAGATGGAGAACCTTCCCTTTTAAGCAGGAGTAAACTATTACATACACTGCCACAGCATTTGACATCATTCTTTGTTTCAAGAATTGATTTGTCATGTATGAGATACTACTAAAAGGACACAGTAATAAAGCAAGGCTCAAGGCTTCATGTAGCAGACAATTGCACACTAAGAGAGCTGACTTATGAAATTAATTTTTAGTTAACCAGAAATCTGAAAAAATCAGGAATAGAGCACAAATTCGAATTGGCTTAATTTTCTAGTTTCCAGTTCAGTAATGCATAAGTTTAAAAGAGTAAGAAAATTAAGCCCACCTTATTTCTTTTTTTTTTTTTTTTTCTGAATCTAGGATACAAAATATTAAATAAACCAAATTCAATTCTATTTTTAAAGTAAATGTTTGATGAAAACCTAAATTTTCTAACACAAAATTAATTTTAATCCTTCATTATATAGCAGAACCTGCATAAAACAATTAAGCAACTAAGTAGAAAAGAATATTTAAATCAAGTACAAAAAAAGTACAACTCATTGTTAGCCATTAAAAAAAAAAAAAAAAAAAAGAATACCAATTCATCCCTAGCCCAGGTTTTGGAAACTGACAGGAAATGACAAAAGCTCTCACTGTGTTTTGAAGAATTCAGTAATATTACTTGAGAAAGAACATTTCTGGAGTGTACAGTTTCTCTCCATTGAACCAGCAGGCTTCCTACCTTGACAATGTGTTCTTCCATTGCCTACAAATCCATAGTTACAGATGCAGACACTTTTTCCTTCAATTTGATGACATGTAGCATGAATGTGGCAGGTTGCACAGACATCTGAAACTGATCTGTTCACAATAGCTTTAAAAATAGAAAAAATAAAATTATTTTTTAAAAATAATTTTAAAAAAAGAGAGAGAGAACCACAAATGTGGTCTGGTATGGACAACTGGCACAGAATTTGAAGTACTGATAAAATACAGATTTAAAAGTGTAGCATGAAATCCCACCTACTCCCTCCTCATTTTCAAACTTGCAGCAAAAACACAGCTGTAGTACCCAGAGAATAAAAAATAAAAAAGATATAAAGAGGATTAAACAAAATACCTAAAATGAACAGCTTTCTCTGTCCATGAGACTTCGACAATAAACAAAACAGCTTCATAGCAGTTGGCAAGGCTTAGGAGACATGTAATAAAAATCTTTAACCAATAGTCCTAATCTTTTCTCCATATTAATTTTCTTTCCCTTTGATCTTGATTTTTGTTTCACCACTTATTTTTTAGATTTGTTTCCATTCTTTGCACGTAGGCATTTGGTTGTATTTTGTTTTTTATTTGTATTTTATATCATCAGCATGTATATGGTATATATGCTATTGATAAAAGCAATATTAAGAATGCTGCCACCAGGAAAAAAACTTACAGTAATTTTAGAAATAAATTTATGTGAGAAGTAGTTTAGCAGCATATGACACAGAACCTATTTTATTGTAATTTGATAGGGCTAAAAGTATACATGAAACTAGAATAAAATATAAACTTATTCCCTCATATCTTCCCTCATATTTTAAGTGCACTGTGCATTTCTCTCCATTTTTTGCAAGCTCTTTGTTACATTCACACATGCACTGGCTTTACAAATAATAAACCCCAGCATGGACAACCTGAACATAGACAAAGCATATATGTCCTTGCACCTTTTTCACATTTTTAAAGAAATAATGCCCAAGCTGATGTGGTCTCATGATGTTGGACAGAGTAGTATGGATTTATTTTTTTTTTTTACTCCTCTAAAACAACAAACACTGATAGGGATGGTGTGGTGTTTGCAGAATACAAACCTTCTACTGTGCAGCTCTGAGAAAATTTTTCTTGCCTTTACATGGTGTTTAAATACATAACTGTACCTGGAAGGAGAAAGCAGCTGCACACTTTCGACAGTTTTTTGGTGCATGAAATTTGCCAGTGTGATTCAACTGCCTGTCCACAGGCACAGGGCCTCAGTTTTGCTGACAGTGCATTCCCGCTTGGCCCAGGGGATGCTTCCCATGGGAAGCACCGAGGGAAATCCCTGCTCCCAATTCTCAGGGCTTTGATACACTCTCTTGCACTTGTGGTCCTCATAAGAGAAAACTCTTAAGTGTGCAATGGCAGCCAACGCAGGTCACAAAAATAAATAAAAAAAATAATTAAAGTTTTAATTAAAAAAAATTAAAAATTAAGGTTTAAAACATCTTCATCAAGAACTTTCTCATCGTCATCTTCTGATAAGACACGGGAGTGTCCTCCTCAGATTGCTGGTCCGGGAGATAAAAACCGGTTTGCTTCCCTCCCATACCGCTGCGGGTGACGCTTTCTCTCCCACTTCTCCTCAGTAACACCGCTTTTTCCCCCGGCACTGCAGTCACCTCACGGTACCCGGTCCGGTCCGGCCCGGCCCGGCCCGACGCTCCCTCATCCGCAGCTCCCGCCCGGGCCCTCCCGCCCAGCGCCACAGGAGGCCGCCCCCACCGCCGCCCTCGACGCCCGGCTGGGGCAGCCCACAGCCCTCCCGCTGCCGCTCCCCTCGTCCCGTGGCCTCCGTCCNCTGAGCAGCAGCTCTGGGTCGGTGGTGCTGGGACCGGGAGGGATCGCTGTGCTGGTGTTCTTGGGCTGAGGGGCACCTCTGTCTGGGTCGGTGGTGTTAGGGCCAGGCAGCACCTCCTGGCTGATGGTGTTGAGAACAACTGGCCACAGGGCCCACAGAGGCAATGCTGGTGTTCCATGTCTTGGAGGGGCCTGTGTCTCTCTAAACAGAAGAGGAAGATGCTCAGTAGCTCTGCTGGACCCATCCTCAAGCTTGCCTGAGGCTGGCATTAAGTTCTGCAAACGCGTAACTGTGCATCTCCAGCCCTTAGCACTAGAAACAGACTAGCCCTTGTTGGCCTTTGCCACAACACAGGTGAATCCCAAAATGGTTTTACCTCGTAACAGCAGCACTGCCTGAAGACTTTTCAGCTGTAAAAGAGTGGTAATCCTCCCAAAGCCTAAATCCCACTACCCAGGGGGCATCTGTACCAGTACTCACTTCCATTTCTCTTTCTGTTATAAGAAAAGAGTTGGGATGGTCAAGTAAGTTAATTCACCCAGAGACACGTGGAAGTTTCCTGTGTTGTTTTCCCTTGCAGTTGTCTAGATGGACATAAATGAGCAACCAGGCAACCAGGATTCAACATCTCTTCAGCCATCTGTATTTATCATTTCCTTTTAAGACAGTTAATGTCACTATGTCATCTGAATCACATTCCATTCATAAGGATGTTTGGTATAGATTACACTAGTTGTTCTGATGTATAAAGACAACATATTTCATAGTAATTATTCTCTCAGCAAACCATTTTTTAAGAATTCAGAAACCATCTTCAGCCACACTGAGTAAACATAATTCACCCATGTTAACAGATTATTCAGCTATTCATAACACAGTTGCATTCTTGGGCAGCTTGCTATCACTGCCCAGCTGGCAGTGAAAAGAGTAAATGCAACTTGATAGAAGATTCCTTCCATCTAAATTCTGCCTCTCTTGCCTATTTAAGAAGAATCAAGTTAACGTGGTTAAGCATTTAATACCTAGAATAAGCAACAGCAATCATCAAAGCAGAAATAACTGAAAAATGTCTGAACCTCTTAATTTTCTAATAAAAATGCTTCAGTAAATATTGTGCAGAAAAAAAATATTGCCTTGTAAATAATTTTGCTGTAAAGGGAATATTATAACTCAAGTTGTTTGCAATGTTGCTCTCTGTACTCCTATGCTACTCTCTAACTCCTGAAAAATGAAGTCAGGATGAAAAAAAAAGGTATTTCTTCTAAGGAATTAGAATGAGAGATACCTGGATTTAAACCTTAAATATTGGATCCTCCATACAATTTCCCTGGAGGACAGGCCTTGTATGAAACAGAAGTAGGAGAATGCCATATGCATCTTGAAGCAAGAGCATGGTAGCTGATAAAGCTTTCTGACAGTTGCTGCTAATCAGAAAAGCAGCTCTACAGGGCAGAAGGGTGGTTCTCTGTGGGTTTTACCAGGAGCCCAAACCGCAAATTGCCACAAACCCACTGTTGCCTGTGATAAGATAATCTCCTTCTGCCTTTCTGTGCTTCTCTTTCCCATGCATCTGTGAAACTGGGATAATATTCCTACATAGGTGTGCTGGGGCTTAATGCCATAAAAGCAGGTCTGGAATGATGCAATATAAACTTCTCTGATAGAAGCTTTGATGTCACTACAATCTGACCCAGTTTTTAAACCACAAGGACTTAGCATCAAGCAGCTTACAGGGAAGCATCCTAATGTTGCTGGATCTCGAAATACCATGCAGGAAGGCTGCTGACTGGTCATGACCTCTGTTCCATGCTGTTACAAACTGTGTTGTTATTTGAAGGTAATGCTGACTGAATGTAATATCTGAGGGAGGCAGAGAGTCACAAAGGAATAGTAAAAGGGGGAGGAGGGAGGGAAGAGTAAGAGCAGCCCATTCATATATGACAAAAAAAACCTTGAAAACTAGTATTATTCTTTTCTGAACTCCTGATGGATGAAGAGGCATATTTTCCTTTCTGATCCTAGAATACCTGCTAACATCAGAGGAGAAAGGACCGGGCAAAAATCTTAATGCTTACTTTTCTACAAAGCTCATCCACAGGGGTCCTGGCCTTACTATCACAGGTGCATGAAACCCAGTGACTTATAGCTAAGGAAGCAGTTAATGACAATTAATCATTGTAGTGATTAATTATAACAATGATTAATTGTAATAAATAATTATAATAATTAATAAGATCAGCCTAGAAATGTTATAATCATTAGATGGGAAACATGGCAACTTGCCAAACTGTATTATCAGAAAACCATAATGTACAGAGTTAGGGTATATGTTCTCATAGTCTGATCTTTTCTCTCAAACTAGCTAGAAGAAATATACCAGCAGAAAACCAGATGCACTTGTGCACGTCTTATTATTGGCAGATCTAGCTCAAACATCTTGAGAGAGCTGTGTGATGATGCAAAACTCTATGTGCAAATGCACATTTCTGACTGGAAATCTCACCACTCCCCACTCAGTTCTTGATGTGTTCCTTGCTTTTTTGGAACCCCGTGGTGCTTCTTCATATGTATTTTACAGGCAGCTCCTTACTGAACTGCTATTTCCATGATCATGTGGCAAAAAACTGTAGCTTGAAAAAGAAAGAAAAAAAAGCTAAACCATCACATTGTTTGGTGTTTTGTTTTTTTTTTCTGTTCCACCATGGAAGTAAAGGCCCAGAGTTAAGCACTTGGGGTTCAGACAGAAAGATGTTTTCACTGTTGCCTGTTCTAGAATATTCAACTACCCTGCAAATATCCCACCAATCAGAATCCTAAAGATGAATGACCATTCAGAGCCTGCAATGTTTCCTTCTCTCAAATAAATAAAAAAAAAGCTTTTGAAAACTGGTATTGGTGAGTTTACAGAAGACAAAAGTCTATCCACCTGGTAATAAGATATTAACAATTCCAAAAATCACTCTCTCCCTGGGTCTGTCTTCACTGGGTGTTAAATATAGAAAAGGCAATGTGTATGCATATTAGTATAAACACATACACACCATGTGACCAAGTGCTGTAACAGTATTCAAAAAGGACTGTGTGAAAACAGTGACTGAATGCTCCCAGAAGGGAGAGTTAATCTCTCTAGCAAGGCCTCCTGGACTTGCTAGATAGCCACATAACTGTGGCAGTTGTTTCTTGAAATGTGTTGTCTGTATGTGTTGCATCAGCACGAGTAACAAAGCCACATGAAACCACTTTGCTGCAATGCTTTTTGTCCAACATCTGAACCACAACTCCTTCCTCAGCAAAACAGCCAAGAGAAGAGAGGTGGACTGCAGGTCACTACTTTCACCAGCTGGAATACAAATTTCCTGAGTGTTGATCTAAACCTCTCAATTTTTAATGATATTTACAGAATATTGAGTTCTATAAAACTGGGTAAGCAGCCTTAACCAACTAGTGAGAGAAGGGAATATTTCTCTAGAAGGCATCCTAATTTCAATCTAGAAACAATTCTGCAAATGTCATTATTTAGAAATAGAGAAAAATAGATACACGATGAACTGAAGAGTAACACCAGAGATGGGATGTAGAAACCATATTCCATTATTTGATCAAGGAAAAAAAAAAGCATACTGGGATAACCATTAAGAAATTATTACTAGCCTGGATCTGGATCACCTGGATCTGGGGACAAGATGGTGGCCTTGTCATCTCCCATCACACCTGATTGTCCCCATGTGGGTGACACCATCTCTGGTGTTGTTGTCTTACATCCCTACCCCGATGTTAACTGAGTATCTGGATTCTTGTTGAATTTGCCAGCACCTCCATATGCTCTCCTCTGGGTCCCACCACCACATGGACTGGAACTTCGTGGTGGCACCAGGTCGAATATCATCATCTCACATCCCTATTGCAACACTGGCTGAGTATCTAGACCTACACTGAGGAACCCACTACCACCCACATCCTCCTGAGTGTTGTACCACCCATGTCCCTGTGGTGCATGTTCCAGTGTCTTCCCTGTATTTCGCCTCAAGTAGTCAGGGGTGTAGCTGTTCTAGATGTTGCCCAGGTTGATGTCAATGGTGTGGAAGCCAGTGCCAGAGTCATAGGTGACCTTCAGCTGTTGCCCCTCACGTACTATCAACTCCACAAGCAGTGGGACGTGAGGCAGGTCCCTGAAGGACTGGGGGACATAGTGGGATGGGAGTCACCACAAGGGAAACATCAGGACTCATGGGAAGGAAACTAGCCCCACAGAGGTGACATGGAGGCCCATGAAGGGGACACGGAAAGGAACACTGGCCTCATGTTAAGACTATTCCTTTCACTTGTACTACATCAACTTGCTATCTAATTACAATTACAGAATTTGCTATTCAATAACTATTTGAAGTACAACTGTGACATTATACAGCTACATAAATCAAATGCCCCAATTTGTAACCATTTTAATAAAACCACACAGTGCATTAACATAGCATTAAGATCCAGATACATGATTTAATGCTTCCTTCCAGGATGAAGGTACTGGGAGAGTAAGTGAGGAGACATAGACTTCAGTTTAGCAGTGTAGCTTTTTAGATTGGATGCTAGACTTTGGAAGGGAAAAAAAAATCAAGATTAGTCAGCATGATTTCTCAGCTTGCATTCAGAACCTCAGTCACACTCCATGTTTCTGTGCAAATGTTCTGAAAAGTTATCAGCAGTTTTTTCTGTTAGATTACATGGGACAGTAAGTGAAAAAGATATCCCAGACAAGACAGGATGTTGTTGAGAACGTCTTCTAGTTGTGTCAGAAGTAATTTTTTCCTTATCTATTTTCCTGCTGATTGGTGGCAATAATGACTCTGAAAGTATTTTTAAAGGGCCTTGATTAACTGGAAGGTTGCTATTAGGTCTCCCCAAAGCCTTCTTTTCTCCAGGCTGAACAACCCCAGCTCCCTCAGCCTGTCTTTGTAGGAGAGGTGTTCTAGCTCCCTGATCATTTTCATGGCCTTCCTCTGGACCTGCTGCATCAGATCCATGTCCTTCCTGTATTGAGGGCTCCAGACGTGGATGCAGTACTCCAGGTAGGGACTTACCAGAGCAAAGTGACCACTCATGATCTGCTGGCCATGCTTCTTTTGATGCAGCCCAGGATGCAGGACCCTGCAGTTTGTTTAAGTTTTTATGCTTTTGCAGGATATTGAAAGCCTCTGCAAGAGAAAATCTGAAGGCTATCCATTCACACTGGGAATGCACAGATGAAAGGGGTATGCAACACAACAAAATTCACAAATGAAGGAAGGCATAGCAACAACTTCCAGTTAACAGGTGTGACAAAAGATAACACCTAGGTAGCAAACCTTTTTCAGAAACTTACTGAGCTCTTAAACAGCAAAAAACTAGTTCTGTGAAATGAGAAAGTTCATTCACACAATTCATGGTATGTTTCCAGACCTGTTGAGCAGGGAAGTCAAACAGTATATGCAGGAATGACATTTTGCTGAACACAGTGTACTGCTGCTGTTAAATGCCACACTGCTACTGGGCAATCTGACCACAGGAGAGAATTGAAAATAAGAGGGGAGGGAATGAAAGACCACATTAGAAATGCTGAAAAAACAGCCAGTGACATTGCCATGGTCTTTGATTAGAACTAAAATTTCAAAGTTTTGTCAAATGTTGTCAAAATAAAAGAATCTACAACTCTCCTTCTAGGCACCCACCCACACTGCAGTGACTAAAATAGTTCATGGAGTTACAGACAGTTCTTCCCAGATGTCTCGGTCTCTCTTATGCCTCCTTCTCTCTGCATATTCAGCCAGATATCTTTCAGACCTTTTTGTTAGATGCCCTTGTACTCCTCTGCTACACTTTGATGAACTCAAAGCCATGTATTGACGTGTGCTTTAGAAAATGTAAGAGAGGATTTAAATTTTAATTTCAAAACACACATTCTCTGGTTTCTAGTTCTGTAAGAGTGTGAGCTGACTGTAGAGTAACCTTTTGGGAGTGATCCAAATCACATGAGATCGTATCTGCTGGAAAATTCAACAGTTACTGCCCTTGCTTCAGCTAGCATGTAACGTAACAAATCCTGTTATCAAATATGTTATATTCATTCTATTTAAAAGTGAATTTCCGTTTTCAAGGAGGAAATCTTGTATTAATTAGGGAAAGATGATTACTTGTTTTTTATATTGCAGGAGTACAACAACAGCAGACAAGATTCTGAGATGGGATTTATTTCTTGGTTAACGAGAAAAGGGAGAAGAAAGGGAGAAACTCTACTCTCCTACCACACTTCCTCAGGCAGACTTGGCCAAAAAAAGGTGCCAGACTCTGGCCACCAAAAGAGCTAGCATTTTCTCCAGAATGCTCATATTAATTATCAAGGACAGAAACAAGAGTTACACTTGGGTTCCATCTCTAGCCTTTGAATAACATTTTTCTGAAAGCTGCAGTCCTGTGTAAACTGAATTAGATTTTTCTCCCTACAAAAGCACCTGTACTCAGAGATTGGTATTGGCATAGTTTAAGCTGGATTTGCTCAGTGCTCTGGTCCTAGTCCTGAGAGAGGCAGTCACTAGGTATATATCAGAGCAGATTCTTCAAGATCTGCTGGGCTTGACTCAGTGGCAGGCAGTTAAATCCTTGTCAGACTGGATAAGAATTGCTCAGAAAGGGGTTATGCACTCTCCACATCACACACATGCTTTTATTGCTTTAGACTATTTTCTGTTTACCATCAAGCCTGAATTTTGAATGCAAGAATAAAAGGGTCTAAATTAGTGTTGTGCAACACAAAAGAAGAACCAGATGAGTATGATGGAAAATCAATGAACAATACAGTTAGGAAATGGGAAGCTGAAAGCTGAACATCTTTTTTTAGCTACTATTTACACCTTTTAAAAATCTTTGTGCAAATTATATGATCTAGAATCCTAAGGGCAGAAAAGCGTACACCATGCTAATGGAGAAAACAAAATAATTCTCACTGATGAGGCTTCACAGCTTGATGTCTCTCATCCCTGTCTCATGGAATGAAGAAGCTTTCAACTTTTACAGGCTCAGCCCTATAGAACAGATATCCATACTACTGAAAATGGGAATTTCTATCCCACTCAAGGAAAAATTTAGGTATTGCTGAACTCCAGTTGCTGTTGAAGATGTTCATTAGCCTTCTTAAAATACCTTTGATATAAGTATTAATAAAAATATTTGGCATATATATTGCCAAAAAAACTTGGCATGTATATTATATACCAAGTAAGACATTATGAGCTGCATAATTATAAGACAAGAAAACACCCAAAGCAATAGACAAGAACACAGGAAAGTTTAAGAGAGTATAACTTTAATGACATTTCTTAAAAGGCACACTACAACAACTAGAGTTAGGAAAGAATTAACTATAGATACCAAACAAACAGCAAATGAACTAACAAAAAAGAAACACAATATACTTCAGCATAAACAAAATCTAATTAACCATCACTACACTATCAGAAAATAGGTTTGTTTAATATTACATCTTTTCTGTTTTCATCTAAATATTCATTCATCTTAATATTACATATTTTCACTTAAGGCATCTCAGCAGACATAGAGCCCTTTTTATGCAATGCCACAAGATGTTTACAAATGAAAGCTGCTGCTTATTAAAATATACAAGACAATTTTTTTTTAAATATAAAAACATTTTACACTTCCCTTTGTTCCTCAAGATACTTTTTTGCCAGGTTTAAAAGAGAAACAAAAACCTTGATGTTACAAATACTAACAGCATTTTCTCATGTTAGATAAGCATTTTTTAAACTGAAAGGGAACTACTATGAACAGATCAGGTAAAATGAAGGGATGCCAGCAATTCTTAGTCATTTTTTGTGTGTCTTGCATACACTACTAAAGCAGGCCATTAATATTCTGCCTTAAGTCACACGTCATGGGGGAAAGAACTCAAAAAGAGTCACAAAAGAACTCAGTAATCCCCAGTCAGTCAGTCAATCTTTGGTCAGAGAGTAATGTGACACTGATGCAAGAATCTGCTGTTAGCATCCTTTGTCTTGTGCTGCTGCAGCTCTAGGGCAAAGTTACAAAAAGCAGGTAAGGTACTCAAAAAAAGTTGGAAAGTGCTTAAAATTAACTTAGTGGCACAGGTGGTAGCTTTCAACTCACAAATAATGCACACTTTCCAAGAATTGGAAAACTCCTTACAGGGATTACATTAGTCTGCTAAGGTAAAAACTTACTTCACTTATCAAGGACCTTCAGCTACATAAGCAATTAACTTCTTTGGGCAAAGGCTTCAGGCACATGTTATTATATTACTACTGGAAGTTGAAAATATGTGGGTTATGCTCAGATTCCTGCATATTGCAGTACAAAAGAAAAAAAAAAAAGGCAATGGTAAAGGTAGAGGGGTAACTAAATCTATATTGAAAGAGCTGTAATTTACTTCTTCTATAGTCAGTGGAAAACATTAATTTTTAACAATACATAATTTCTATGGAGAAAAACTATTTATTATACTTAAGACGAAAAGAGATATGAAAAAATACACTAAAACACTACATGTAAAACTACAGAAGGCACATAAACTTTGGTCCAGTTTTGTTCCCATCCCCCACCTCTCCTGCAATAAAACCCTGGGCAAATGTAAAACCCATGGCAAAAAATAAAGGTAAACCAGTGCTTTTGGTAAGAGCTGACCTCTCATTTGAAAAACAGCAGTATGCACTAACAGTATAGAACGACAAGCAATAGGTCCACAGCTCTTATTTAGATAAGAACTCATCACTTCCCCATTGACATCAATCAGAGAAGGGCAGGGTACTTGATCACAAAAACAACAGCCACAGTTTTATCAAAAGTGGATAGTTTTGTTGTCATTAAAAACAGAGGTTTGACATCTGTAATCAGAAAATGTCATATATAGGCCAATCTCCTGTGGATGTGGCCATTGCAATATAGGGAGCAGCTGTGCCTGTGGGGAGGGGAGGGTGAGCCAGGTGACCCAAATGGACCCATCACAGTGTTCCTGCCCATGGTGCTCAGTATGAAAGGGCATTCTCTAGAGAATTCAATGGCTCAAAGTTTGCCCTGATCTTAGTGAGAGGCAGGGGTAAGGCCTCCCAACCTACATAACTGTGAGAATCTGTACAGCAATATCATCCTTTCCAAATCCTGCTTTTTCATATATATCAAGGGGTATGCTCATACATGCTTTAGAGAATCACGAACTGAGGTGCAACTGTGCTTTTGCAGACAGGCAGTTATGAGTCAAGCACAAATTACTAGAATTACTTCTTTTGTCATGATCCTTCACTAACAATGCATTACGATAAACAAGGGTTCATGGTTTTGCTTTTAATTATTCAAGGCAGAATACTGAATGAGAGAAACTGGCCTTAACCATTGTCTTCATTCTGCTAAGCAAACAATTAAGATGTATGCAAAACTTCTGAACCTTGTCTTCACTCTTTGTTAAAGCAGCTCTCCCTCCGAAGTATCTTTAACACATACACAAATCTAAAAGCAAGTTGATAACTATAATTCAACTGCAGAAATAGAAAAGTAGAATTTTAAAAAGATGCATGATAAATCTCTCAGAAAACCACAAAGCAAAGATCATAAATACCCACCACCCAGATTTTTCTTAAATTATTAATTTTAAAATCTCTTCTAACTCAAGATATGGGCTTCTACTGAAAACAGCCTGGAGCTGACATTAGCAATATATGAACATTAAGTTAAAATTAATAAGTGACTCCACTGTCTTTTTGAGAGAATGTAAGAGGCTCTCATCCCTTTAAGTTTGATTAAGCTGCCTCATCTTCTGCTACCAGAGTCAGTAAATCAAAATACACATGCATACACATATAACATTTAACACAGAAACTTACATATACTGCTTATGATATGCATGCCACTATCATCTCTCAAACTGAAGGTGCGTTTTTTGCTGCTTTAGAGTTATATTCAGATCTAATAGGATTTAGATATCCTTAAGAGAAATTCCTTACAAGTGTACTTTGCTGAAATTAGAAATGTGTAACTTTTTACCAGAGTACTCTGGGGCCACACAATTACTTGTTTTCAAGAATTTTTTAAAAAACCCAAATACTTGGTTTCAGAAAGCAACAATTGAAAAGACTCTCTCAAAGATAACATTACTCCTAAGCCAATTAGATATTCATAGATATTTACTGGAAAATTTGTGTGTGTGTGTGTGTTTTACAGTAAGCGTTATAGCAACATGAGTATTCTGACAACATTTTATGTACTAACAACAGCACACACACTTTGTTTGCAGCATTGAGATCTGGCACCATCTTTGCTATGAATAGCAGCTGCACCTCTAACTCTAACTAATTTACATACATGAAGACAATGTTGTATCTTCCTGACTTTGCAAAAATAATTGAGAAAATACTATAAAGCTTACTTTGGAATATTCAGATCACAGTAGAAATATGTCCTTTCTTCTACAAATACAAAAAAGTCTTACAATTCATAAAAATAAATGAAAGAACAAAATGAACAAATAGCAAAATGTTGTACAAGAAACAAATTCTGCAGTAGTTGGAAGTAAATAAATGCCATGTCTTAGAGGGATATATCTTTAGATACTAGAATGAAAAATATCTTTAATGAAATTTAACCTTTTAAAATGCAATCAGAAGTCACTGCAGTTCATATACACTTTCAGCTCCAAAAGTAACTGCATCTCAGCACAAGTCTCCAAAGGGATATGGACATACAGCTGTTCAATGGTTTTTCATACTTAAAAAGGAAAGAATAATAGATCTTATAGATCTAGAAATAGAATAGAGAATAGAGAAATATCTAGAATAGAGAAAAATACAGGACCCCAAATGAGAATATTCTCATTCAACAAATGTGTCTCAAAAAAGTTAGGTGAAGTCCAAAAACTGGAGTGACTTTGATGTTCGGTCTTCTAATACATGATTTTTTAGGGGACATTTTTATGGGAATTAAGTTTTTTGTTAGCCTAGCACTGGTATCAGCCAACTACAACCAGGTAAATTTGAGGAATCCCCACATGATTACACAGTGATGTAAACTCATTCTCATCTCTATTGAATCAATATACCAAAGCACAATAGACTTGAATTTGGGGCACTACTTACTTAAACAAAAAAAAATATTTTGACGTGTCAAGGACATTTCTAAAAAGACTAAGAAGAGAACTTTCATAAAGGCCACAATATATTTTTCAAGATACTTCAGAGAAAACTCCTACGTTCTTGTATCCTAAGCACATAGTAAGGCACATCATAAGAAAATAAGTCAATAAACAGTAGTTTAAATATTAGAGATTACAATGGTAAAAAAACTCCTGAGGCTTAATTTTTCCGCCCCCACAGATGACCTTAACAAAAATAACTTCTTAAAACCACTGAATATTTGCCATAAGATAATAAATCTTTTTGAATGAAATGTTAACAAATCTTTGAAAACACATTTTCTTATTTTCTCCAAAGTGCTTATTACACAACATCACTTCATAGTGAAAATAAGACAAACTTGCATTCCATAGTTGAGTCAAGCTAAGTCTCTGATGCTACATCCTGAACGAATTTGTGAAATATCTTGCATTCCACAGAGAGAAGGAAATGTCTTTTCTCTAATAATTTAAACCATATTAAAAGCACAGAGATTTGTTTTTAAGAAGTTATTTTTTAAAATTTGCCAAAGCATGAACACATACTCTGCTAACATAAATGCTTGTTTTTCTTCAAGAAATACAAGCACTTTTTCACATTCAAATTAGTGGTTAATCTGTGTAGAGTAGATTTACCATTTTGTTAGAAATACTCTTTGTCTGGTATATTGTAACAGCAATCTAAAATATTTTATAACTTGATTTTGAACAAAAGCTGAATGTTCTCAAACTGTAAGTTTAAACAGGAAATCTGACTATAAGAATAGCTGCTAAACAATTGCGTAGACTAATATTTCTATTTCTATTTCTATTCTTATTTCTATTTCTATTCCTATTCCTATTCTTATTTCTACTTCTATTCTTATTTCTATTTCTATTTCTATTTCTATTTCTATTCTTATTTCTATTTCTATGAATATTAACCTTTGATCACACACTGGCAGCTAAAATCTAAAAAGATTATCACTTGGTTCTTTGTGTATGAATGAGCTTTTTCTTTTAAGAGACAGAGCTGGCCATATTTTTTTCAGACTTGGCTCTTGGATCTTAGCTGTGATGCAGTATTAAAGGAAAATTCACAGAAAATTCAGAGCGGACATTTTGAGAAAGAAACTCGGAGGTAATGCTTTTCTCCCAGGTCATGATTGTGAAGCTCAATGAGAGCTTGAATTGCTTCTTCCACAGAGCCCAACTGGATCAGAGCCATTCTGCAATCTCTACTGAAGTACAAAGAAAACGAGTATTAATCCTGACTGAATATTCATTACACCAAGCAAGACAGAAACATGACACAAGGATTTTTTCAGACACATCACACACACACTGAACACCTGTACAGCAAAAGAATAACTAGTTATGTACCTGCTGAAATAAATAGATGACAAAACTGTACAGATTTTGGAGATTATTGGCCTACAGCCATGCCATTCTACCATTACACTGTACTTCAAAATAACAGTCAAAATAAGGCTTGAAGACCTCTAACACTTGTTTTGTCCATGTACATGGGAGTACTCTAGCAGGTATGACCATACTAAAATAATGGTGCCAAGCGACCTTAATGAATGTTAGAGAAGGAAGATTCATTGCCATCTTTTAGATGACATTTTACAAAGGCAGAGCTTGTACTTACTTTTAAAGAAGTGAATATTTACTTTCCTTAAACATATCTTACTTTGAACACGTGGAATTTGTCAAAAGCCTGAATACTTCTAATTTCATTATGGTGACATAACATCCCGTTTAGAATTTTAAGATTAGAATTATCATATTAATTGTCATAGATGTACACTTTTGTCTATAAATATACACACATGGAATTTCTAAAATTTTCAAAAAAGTAATTAGCCATCTTCCAGGATGAAAGCTTGCTCAGCATTTAAAAAAACCCAAAACCCAAAAACTTACTGGAAGAATCTGAAGGCTTTCACAGTAGCTCCCGTACTTGCAAAAAGATTCTTCAGTACATCAACAGTAACAAAACTCCTATTTAAACAAACAAACAAAACCAAAACAAGACCCCCTCAACTTTTAAAAGAGCACAGTTCCATAGAAGTATCAAGATCTCAAAACAAATTTGAACAGCAAAATCTATCTCCATCAGCTCAAGACTTGTCAACACATTGGCCCAAACATCTTAGCTTTGGCACAAAGATTAAGCAATACAATGTGCTACAAAAGATATTTCAGATACACTACTTCTTTTCACCCTCACCCATTCACCCTCCAATTAAATTTAGGTTGTATAAAAATCACTGATGATAACTGGTATCTTCAGAAATACCTTTTAATCTTGCACTTATAGTAAGCTTCACATATTTTCAATTTTCAAAGCTTTCTATTTAATCAGAAAGCCATTTTCTACATGTCTTTCTTTTTTTTTGTTATTTTCCCTTTGCCCTTGCTGGACAGCTGCTGAACAAAAGAAGCCTCTAAAAACTGATGTTTGGCTGTCACTCCACACACTGTTTTCAACATTCTAGATAGGAAAAATCATTGTTTCTGTTCTTAAAAAAATGCATTCTTAAAGACTTTTTTGAGCTAAAACAACTTCCCCTGGATGCAAGAGGTCTGAATTCTGTAGAAACTACTCCTTAAAAAGTGTTATTAGAACGATTAAATCTGTACTACATTAAATAATTATGCTAGTAATGAACTTGATATAATGCAACTCCAGTACATTATCTCAAGACCCATGTCTTTACTATTTGCAAAAATGTTTAACACAGGACTTAATACCTGAAAAACAAAAGCACATTCTCAAGAAAATATAAATTGTATTGAAACTCTTTAAGAAGAGCATTCAGTCAGTTATCATCTTTGCTAACAATAAAATAGTGACATTTAGAGGATTCACTTTTGGTTAATTACAGAGCAGACTGACTTATGTTCTCAGGAAACTGAGAAAGGCCAAGGAAACCATTATGTCAGACTTAAGAACATAGTGTAAAAAAGGGTATATTCAAGAAAATCACACATGGATACTCACGGGATGTTGGAGAGATGCAGGGTATCAGAGGGAGGAAAGATATTTTGGAAGTTCTTAGAGAAAGGATTCTTAAAGCGATGTAAAACGCTATGGGTATAGTCCTTTGTCAGACCATAGTGGTCGTGTCCCTCACGAGGAAGTTGCACTGTCTGATGTTTTGAAAAAGTAGCATAGAGGACCCTTCCATAAAGCTTCTGTCCATTCAAGTGGAAGATAGCTAACCAGTGGAAACAGAATATGAAGAGGAGTGAGGGGAGGTGTAGTAAAAAGAATTCTTTAAATAGGGTATTTTATTATCAGATTTCCCATTCTAAATTTAAACAGCAACTTCCATGGCTACCAGGTGGGCTGTACTGTAACATTCTATCTGAAAAAGGTATAATGACTGTCTCCAGTCCAAATACAACAAATTGCAAAACGGCACTTCAATAAGGAGCAGTTGATTATTCTTAAATACTAGATAAACTTCAGGAAAATTGTAGGATGTCTTATTAATCTAAACTATAGTAATGTTGTATGATGTTTTAATTCTAACATGTCCAAGACTGAGATTCACAGGATTTTTTTAAAATCATGATATGAAAATAATTTGCTTATGTGAAAGCAAACAGATAATTATCAACATATACAAGGAAGGATTATTATGTAGTAAAGCATCACAATAATGGATTTGTTTACACTTCTCAATGACAGATGGAAAGTTCCTCATCTATATCACACTCTTGCTAGTTTGAAGTATAACTATGCCTTAAAAACTAGTACCTAATTGAGCCTGGGCTACATCCGCCATCTGAACCAGAGCATTATCTTTTTTCTTAAACATGATCTTCACACGTTGCACATCACCGTACACACCTGTGGAAATTCAGAAGGAAAATTGTTCAGAGGATTACTACACAAGGCACAAGAACAAGTCTCTTTCTTTAGACTAACATTATTGTTACAAAGAATAATCACCTCATTAAAGAGATGGGTTAGAATATTAGTAAGATGGAGACCTTTAAAGCTTATGTATTATTTTCTGAGACAGAAATGGTGGAAAAAAACCCCAGGATCTTAGGAATAAAACTGCATGTTTATGTTCAGCTTTTAAATAATGCAATAGTGCTAAAGTCATCTTAACAGAAGCATATTAAAATACTCCATGCCAACAAGCTGTCCTTTGCAACTAATGTGTGTGGTAATTCAGTACTCCATTTCTTCTGATTCAGTCTGTGTTTTCTGATCTTACTTTACTTCCCATTCTTTGTAGTAAATAAACGGGTTCACAACTAAAATTCTTCTACCACTTAAACCATTTTGCCTTTTTGGTACCTGTGGCCAACAACTACTGATTCAAATTATTCTAATTTTAAAACCAGCACTTTGTCTTGTGTGGTTTTTGGACAAAGACCAAAAGAACAATGGAATTTGCATTAACCAGCATGTGTCAGACAAATGAAAACAATGATAACCCTGGACTTTTCATCATAGGTAACTATTTTTTAAAATATCTTACCAAACAGGATGAAAAGTCCATGTGGTGTGATGGCCTGTTGAAATCATAAAATGAGTGTATTATTTTAAAGCCATGCAAATAAATAAATCTATCTCATAACTAAGTGGTAAACTAAAAGAATGGAAGAGGCACTGCACACTAATATACCAACTTGTCTCTCCAAAAGCCTTAACATATAATAAATACTGTGTCTAGCATTCTTGTTAATACATATTTGATGTGCACATAAAATATTTAAACAATCTAACACTTCAGCTTATGCTTTTTCATCACTCAGGTCTCTGTCACACCGAATAAGTTATTAATATTTTAGGTGGCCTAATTATCTAAATTTATTTTTTCCGAGCTAGCAGTTCATTCCCTGGAAAATGAGAGACGTTTGCTAAACTAGAAAGAGGAAAAAGCATTAAAAAACTTTTTTTTTGTAATTTCTATATAGCAGGCAACACCTATGAAATTAAAAATAGTTGCTTCAAGATGTATTTGCTTTGTCTTCAGTTTTGTCCCTGTCTCTGTAAATGACCATGACATACTTAAGTGGTACACATACCATTTAACTGTTTATGCATGAAGTATGATTGATTAGAAACTGTGAACAGAGAGCTAAATATTGAAAGAAATAATTTTTCTTCGGTGATTTTAAATTAAATCCTTGTGTATCAAGCTCCTTAAGCAGCAAAGAAGGTAATTTACACCCTAGTGCAGCCAAATTTTATTCAACTGAGCTAAAGGTTTTTCCAGTAATGAGTACTAAAAACACGTAGGTATCAGAAGCACTACTTACAAAAATGGAAACACAGCAATTACTTTAAGATTAAAGGAACTGGTCAACAGAGTTCTATACCTCAGTAGTATGAGGATATTTTGCCAATAACTCCTAATGTTGTAAGTCTTATGGTTAAATGAATCCTATGAATGTTCAAAACAAACAACAATTTTACATTGCTGTAGAAGAACTGCTTATCAGTAGGTAGATAGAATTGTATTTTAAGTCATGGCCTCAATAAAGTTTCTTTCTTTTTTTTTTTTTTTTTTTTGATTCTAGTTAAGCATAGATCGATGTGTAGTATTTGAGTAACAGGAGTAAGCTGATAGAACAGTCTATGTAATTTCCACTATAAAAATAACTATCCACATTGTCCATGACAATTTTACTGCCAACACATGAAAAAAACACTACATGGTACTAAGGAAAGTGAACATGTGTGTTTTATTAACTTACAAAAATGGATTTAGAGTGAGGTCAATGGCAAAATGCACCTGCTTTGTTCTTGTACAATCTGGGAAAAGCTGCAAAACTAGAAAGACCCTATCAGTGTTTTGAGAGATACTTGATTTGGCATATTTTTATCTCCTTTCCTCTTCCACGCTGTTTCTCTAACTCCACACGTTTTGTAACAAATGAAAAATTTTTTTGGTTTCTCTAATGATAAAGTAGCACACAGAGAAGTCAAATTCACAGAGGTATCAGTAGGTTTAATCATAGTATTTTCTTTATGTCTTCAAATATTTGTCAGGTCTGACCATAAGTTTTCTAATTACTAGCTACACTGCTAACACAAGATTCCTAAAGCAAATTGTGTGAGGAAGCTTTTCAATGCTGACCAATATTAAACCTCACCAGTATTGCAACCTATCTCAGAGAATAGGACTGGTCCTGTTTTTTGTATTACCAAAACAGAGATTTCCTCTCTCATTCCTTAAGCTGATGTCAGTTTGTAAGGATTCTGGCACTGGTACGAGTTGATACTTGCATCAGTTCCACCAATCAAACTTACTTCAGAGTTCAGATTGCTGACAAGCAAAACAGAAGTTACTGGAAAACTTATAAGACCAGGAAAAGCAATCTGTCCAGGTGCTGCAGATGTAGCGACTGCTTGAGAACACAGTGTTCCAGGAAGAGGTGGAACCGGAAGACCTGGAAGGGTATTAAAAGCATCACTTGACATCTCAGAATGGAATCACAGAATCACAGAATTCATTGGTTGGAAAAGACCTTAAGAGACATTTTAAAAGACAAAAGCAGGTTACATTTGGAAGAAAAAGTCCATATGAAACTAAAAATTTTTTTAAGGAATTCAGCTATTCCCAGAATCTGAAAGTAAGAAGCACCGCCTCTCCAGAGGTGAAGAAATATATTCAGCTACACCAACAGACAAAAAAACCAAGGGGGAAATAAATTGCAGACCAAGGAAGAAGGAAAATAAGTTAGCACAAATGTTTATCCTGTGTTAGAAAGGAGAAGATCACAGAGCCTAAAAGACTATTCATTTCTCATTTTACAGCAAAAAAAAAGGAAGACTTCCTGCTTCAGCTTTTAATGTCACTGCAATATTACTCTTAGAAACACAAGTGCTTTCTTTCTTCTTTTGCAGGTAAGCCTTTATCATGGCATTTAGTTGCTTTGCTTATTAAGTGATAAACTACAGAATTTATTTGTTTATTACAGAAAGTAAATTTACTGAATAATATGGAAGTCACAATAGCTCAAATAAACATTGTATTCTGATTGCTATATTTGAAAACAATTTGCTCTGAACACAGGTGTATTCAGATAGACCACTAGCCCTGGTCTAGGGCTAGTGAACACAAATGGCATATTTTTAGAGAAGAGATATTTATCATTACCTTGAGCAAAGTCCAATGGTGGGGCAAACCCAGAAGCCCCTGTATATGCTGGGAAGATACCTGGGGTGCCTAGAGAGAGACATATAATTAAAACAGATTTTAACAGTTCAGAAAACAGAAGAAAATCAGCAATAAGGATCAGATTCTAGTGTTGCTATTGTGTCCATGATTACATCTTTTAGAAAACATTTGGGATAAAAACTCACATTGAAATCCCGGATTGTGTTTTGCAAAGACAGTTTAGGGCCACATTTGAAGGTAAATATTCTGATCAGCATTGATGTTCCTCTCAAAAACAAAGTCAGGGCAAAATGTAATTTAGGCAAGTTTGAATGTGAAAGCACATAATAGATTAGTATCCATCACACTTAAGACACCTGTGGTGTAATGTTCAGCAGCTTTTCTTCTACAACAGGAATGCATTCTAGAAATTTTCTGGAAGTAAATGCACTCCAAGACATTTTGCAGTTTTGAGATACAGCTCTTTCCGAGACGTTTCTAAAACCAGTGTGGACTAAGTAGTACAACTACAAAGAATTTGAGGTCCTGAATTTTACTAGTTATTAAGATGCATAAAGTAAACACATTTTGTTTTTCAAGGAGATGCACTTTCTGAGCTTCTATTACTTTATAAATAAGCAGTCTTTTTAATGGCTCTCCTGACAATCCTAAGCATTTGAAAGATTTGGAGTTTTGTCATGTGGAGAGTCCCAGCCTTGAAGACAACTCAGTGATTTTCACAATTAGTCTGGGGAGTTAAGCACTACCTGGGCCAGCACACAAACTTGTCTTCTAAGATGCAGTTAAAGATAAGATTGAGTTGTGGACACTTTTATATGTTAGCACACTTGATTTTTTAAAGCGTGGCATGCATAATCAGCAAATACACCCTGCAAGCATGGCAATATGTCTGTTTTACTACTCCAGGCTCCACCACTGACTAAAATAGCCACATTCACTAACAGAGGTTATTGGCAGGGATGATAAAATACTGTGAGAAGTATCTGTTATGAATTAAAAAAACAACAAATGAAGCAGACACAGTAGGTCAAGTATTCATAAATACTGCATCACATTACACATCCTCTTATCTGAAGCAACAAAGTCTCTTTCATACAAACAAGAATACACTTATCACAGCAAAGCAAATAATTGTGCTTGTGAAATACAGGCACTGGTGTGTTATACTGACAAGTTCTGGCTATACAGGTATTAATCAGTTATTCACAACTGAAGAATGGTAATGAAAACAAGACAGAGATAAAGCTCTTTTATTCTGCCAAATAAGGCCTGCATGTACCACACTGATACCAAAATCAGGCATGTAAAAAATGTCCAGGAGACATGATGCAGAAAGAACTGGAATTCTGTATTGCATTTTTTAATGTGTAAAATAATTTGCTCCATGGCTAGCAGCTAGCTCTCTAAGCAAGTTAGTTCATGTATCTCTGCTTTTGCTCACTGGGTGAAAGAACTCTTGAAATAAAAAACATTCACAAAATGTGCTTATTTATAGTGCAGTATCTTCCACCAGAAGTAAAGCAAAAGAAAAAAAAAAAAAAGAAAAAAAAAAAAAGCCTCCCCAAATTTCAATAACAGTTCAGTTTTGCTACTAAGAAAACTTAATGTTTCGACAAAAACTGGATGTATTATTCTGATAGTTACCTGCTTTATCTTATAATTCTCCATAAAAACTACATCCATTAGCAATAACATAGGAAGTGTAAGTGCTGACATGACTCCTGCCATCTTTTCCTTGTGTTATGCAACTGAGAACTATCAGAATGTGCCTATGGCAACATACCCATGATGTTAGCACTGACAGAAAGGCTAGAAGCAAGTTCCTCACAGTCTACAGCTATCTTTAGAAGAAAAATATCTATGCTGTTTCTTCACTGTAGCTGCACTACAAATTTTGATGCAGACATCTGACACCTCTTTACACCATCACTTCTACAGTTCTTACAATTTCAGAAAATGTTCAGACTGAAATTCAGCAAGATTGCTAGTAATGACAAGTTGGAAAGGCAATTCTTTCCCAGCACTTGCTACCATTCTAACCAGCTGGACAGCACAGAGGTACCTATTCCACAGCTGAGACAGTTCTTAGCTGGTTATTATTGCTAATGATTGTGATTAGAGAGAAAAAAATTGCTGCAAGTTGCTCAAATTGCATTGTGAGCACTTCTGCCAGGTCATGAGATTAGCCATGTTTGGTGATTTTCACTACCAAAGTTGATTAAATGAGTATGCCTGAGCTGTTCATGCCAAAAAGGCTTCTCCAGTGTGGCTTCCAGCAGACAGTCTCCTCTCTGCCTGGAAGTGACCACTAAAGGTCAAGAAAATTTCTGAAATTTTGTCTTTTAGAAGGTGACTACAGAACATACATAAATAACTGCAGCATTTCTAAGCTTCTTATGGTTTTGTTTGTTACAGCAGGCAGTCATCCTAAAACAATAACATATAAGAGTTAATGCTCTTAAAACATTTATTTTCGAGCAGTTTTATGGAAAGATTGTCACTCTTTGGATGACCACCATTGACTATTCTGATGAGTAACATTTATTATACTACCTGTACCAATTTATATCATGCATTATATGGCAGCATTTTACAAATGTAGCTTTCTGACAACACTTTGAACTTGCCCAAGAGAATTCCTCATGTTGAAGGTTCAGATATTAATATATTTTGAGTGGGACTTTCTGCTTTCCATATAAATTTTATTGCACCTAACAGAAGCGTAAGCAAAGCATACCCTCCTATGAACCTGAGAAGAAGCCAGAGCATAAATGGAAGTTCAAAAGTACAGTGATCTTATTATGGATTTATCAATAAAACTGAGGATTTCTTACCAAAAGCAGAAGGTGGAGCCAGGGCTCGGTGGCCATTACCAGAAGGAAGGTCAAAGCGAGTGAAATCTCTGCTTCTATCATTGTTGAACCTTACCTTCAGGCTAGCTAACCTGGAGAAATCAATATGCAGAGTGCAGCAGCCGGTGTAGATGCTCTGGCCATCCAGAGACTAAAGAATAATAATAAAATTTTCAGAGACAAACCACGTAGTAGCAGCCACCGCTCTAATTCTTTCCACAACTGTATGCAAACAGGAATCAATTTTCTGTTTTTAAGGTGCTTCATTTAAAGACCAACAAAACAATGATAGTACCTGCCAACATCCTTACCTAAACATCCTATGTAGAGTATGAGTGTAGTTCACTACTTAGAATTCTATCATCTTGTGCTTGTGCCAATGGGCAAAACATAGCTTTAAGTATAACTTTTAAGTATAACTTGTCTTTCCAACTGTACTTCTAAACTTGTCTCCCACTCAACACAAGATATCAGATGCTACTAGCAATATTATTGTGCAGATTCATATACAGAACTGTCATACAGGCTGGTGAAGGGCCTGGAGCACAAGTCTTACAAGGAGCAGCTGAGGGAACTGGGGTTGTTTGGCCTGGAGAAGAGGAGGCTGCAGAGAGAGCTTATTGCTCTCTTCAACTACATGAAAGGAGGTTGGAGCAAGGTGGGGGTCAGCCTCTCCTCCCATGTGAATACAGATAAAACAAGAGGAAATGGCATCAAGTTGTTCCAGGGGAGGTTTAGATAATATATTTTAAAACTTTCTTCACTGAAGAGGTTGTCAGGCCCTGGAATGGGCTGCCCAGGGAAGTGGCTGAGTCACCATCCCTTAAGGTATTCAAAAGATGGGTACCTGTGCTGCTGAGGGACATGGTTTGGTGGTGGACTTGGCAGTGCTGAGTTAATGGGCGGACTTGACGATCTTGAAAGTTTTTTTCAACCAGAATTATTATATAAAATCCATTTTTTAAAGAGCAGTTATGCTCAGAAAGTCACTGAAGTAGCATTTTCTGCCTATGCCAGTCATAAAAGAATTGAGATGGATGAAGGAGGAAGAAAACACCCAAGAGAGACTGGTTTATTAGAGTTATTTAATACAATCTAGACTGAAATTATAATTTTGGTGAAATCCTTAATAAGGCATAATTTATTATTAATACTATTCATTAAGAAAGTATGCTACTGATAGCAAAGAGGCTGTAATCCCAACTGCCTTTACTTATTTCCATTATATACTTAGTCTTTGAAACACATAGTGAATTTACTAACTTCAAGTCGCAATAGATAAACATTCTGTGCCTTCAATTTTATAGCTGAAAATAAAGTCAATTTCTGTAACAGAAGTAGGGTAAAATTCCCATTCACTATAGTGTTTCAGTATTTTTTTTCTGAAAATGGATGCTAAATACCACTTAATACTAAGCAGCATTTGCTCTGAAAATAAATAAATAAAAAAACCCAAACAAAGAAACCCCAAAACCATCAGGTTTACGTGGGAGTGTTTGGTAGTTGTGGGGCTCCTGCCCTATGTGGCAAGAGACCAGGGGCTGCTTCATGCTGGACAGAGTTCCAGCCAGCTCCAAAACAGACCCACTGCAGCCCAGAGAGGTGCCAGTCAGGACGCTGGTGGTACCTCTGTGATACCAGAAAGGGTAAAAACCACCATCTGACAGCTGGGAGAGAGGAGTGAGAAAAAATGTGACAGAAAGAGCCCGGCAGACACCCAGGTCACAGAAGGAGGGGGAGGAGGAGGTGCTTCAGCTGCTGAAGCAGAAATCCCTCTGGAGAAGATGGTAGGCAAGGCTCTCCCCCTGGAGGTCTCCAGTGGAGCAGACATCCGCCTGCTGGACATGGGAAGGATCCACATTACAGCAGCTGCTGAGGGAGCACATCCCATGGGGAGGACCCACACTGGAGCAGAACAGTGCAAAAAGGAAGAAGCAGCACCCTAAACTGGATCTTAATGCCTGTGATGGTAATGGGTGAGCAATCTCCCTGTTCTTAACCCACAAGATTTTTCATTTTGTTTTCTCCCCTCTCCTGCTGAGGAAGGGGAGTGATAGAGAAGCTTGGTGGGTGTCTGGCAGCCAGACAAGGCAAACACACCACAGAAAAAGTACCTAAGATAGATGTATTCTTAGTAATTAAGACAATTCACATTTTAAAAATCAGGGTACAGCTGTCTTGAAAATAAGAAGTTTAAGGTGAAAACACTAAAGTTTGTAAATTTTTCACTGACAATCAATCAAGTAAAACATGTAACAGTTCTGACCCAGAAAATATTCCATTTCATTTGAAAGGCAAAAGACATTCTGGCCAATGAGCGTTCCCATCACGCATTGCTACTGACAGCTCTGATTTTTGTTTTGGCAGACTCATGCAAGTCTTGGGGTATATGCTAAGCATTTATGTTTGCAGTTGATAATAGACTGTTATCATCTTAACTAACAAGGGATGTCAATGTGCAACAAGAATGTTAAAATTATGAGAAGCCGTAAGTTAATGACCAAACTATTCCTGATGGTCCCCATTAATCATAGGAGAAATGAAACATAAACCAAGAACAAAAAACAAAACAAAACAAAAAATAATCAAGCTGAAGACACTACTACACCTACCATTTTGGCATAATATGCATTCATTGGATCAGCATACTGAAGCAGAGCTTGGAATTTGTTGTTCTTATGGAAGATGATAATCTTCAAAACAGATCCAAATTTTGAGAAAATCTGAGAAGGAAAAACCATGAACTATTGAAAAAATATATGAAACAACTACTGATTTATGCACACTAAAAACTGGTATTTTAATGCTTCATATAGATTTTTAAAAATTATTTATTTTGTGAGGGCAGCACAGAAATTGAAGGAATGCTGATTTTTGCTTTGGGTTGTAAAACCATTGAAAAAAGAGGTTACAAAAGATGTGGAAGTAAGATATTTCCTTAGAGATTTAGCAGTGACTGTCCAACTAAGAGAAGGAAAGGCCAGCCCAAAGAGGCATTTGTCTCATATCTGCAAAGAAATTCTGGATAATTGAAGCTGAGCTTTGAGAAATGGGGTTTCACAAGTCAGTCGAGATGGGGACTGCAAACTGCCTTTACAAGGTATCCATTTTAGCATTCTGTGCTTCAAACAAATTCTGCAAATTTAGTGACCAAAACCACATATTAGATAGTGGGTGTGCCTACAAATCAATTACACAGACCTACTGTCCAAACTAGAACACAAAGAGGGAAAGAAGCAAGACACAGACCTAGTCTGGGACCTACCTCTCTAATTTAAAATGGAATTTGCATTTGCTTTGTAGCAAATGCAGGCATTGCAGAAGAATACTAAAGGGTGGGAATTCAATATATATACACTCTTATATGAGAGTGTGCACTACATGAATGTGTCTACACAAAAGCAAATTCACAAAGAATGAGGACAAAAGTCTAGCCATTATGCAGGGGCTGAAAAAGAATTTTGTCATTAACAGTGGAATAGGGAATGTGAGTTTGGGAAGTACTAACAGTTTTAGAACAAACTGCTAGAATCAATGCCAATTTAGGAAAGCAGAGCCACCTGGACAAGTTTTAAACCTGAAATGAGAAGAAAGGACAGGGATAAGACAAAGTATCTCTTGCCAGCCTATAATGCCTAGAATCATGAACATGAGACACACTGTCCTAACCCTTTTGTGCCCAGTTTTTCAGCCTTTCAGGGACAAGGCTTTTATGCTTTGTTTTGTGATAGAAGACAGAACAGGAACCTATTCCACAGAAATTTTAAATAAGCCGTTGAGTTTCTGTTCACAGCCCTTAAGAGGGGCCTAAATACACTTTCTGAATTATGCTTTTCCATGTTTATCCACTAGACCAAATAGCCCTTTTTTAAGATAATGAGATTCAGTGTATTCCTGTTTGGTTTTAAATCTAAAATCCACTGTGTATATCAGGTTTTTTTCTGTAATGATGAGCATGAGTATTCTGTTTCTTGTAATAAATATTTTAAGCTAAATTTCTTGACAAGCAGTTATATAATCAAAGTTTTGGATAACAGCTTGTGTATTAGTGTTCCATATGATGTTAATCAATTAAAGTTTTAATTTCCATTAACCATAGAACTTACAAAATAATGTTACATTGTAGCTATCAGGTACAAAGTGCTGCCTTAGTTAGATTAGAGTATCCTGCTAAGAACTCCAAATAAGCTCTATTTTCAAATATTGCTTAGTTTTCTAGAACTATTGCAAATGTGAGGGTCATTCTCCAATTCAAGCATTGAATATACAGTTCAGCTGCACTGAAGTAAACATCAACCAGATTAAAGAAAACTAGTCTGAACCTCCTCTTCCACTGCTTCCTTGTTAGAAAACAAACAAACAAAAAAAACCCCAACAAACCAAAGAAAAAAGCCACACAAGATGAGATCCAGGAATTGCTGCTGCCCTGTAGTACAGATCCCGTAACCAAAGAAGTTTGTTCTTGGGTTATTTGGAGAGCACTTGTAATCCTAAACAATGGTCTTAGTAGTTGTATGAGCTCAGTAATGAGTGAACAACACTCATAGATACAAAAAGAAGTTTAGACCAGGTAAACTGTGACATCAGAGTGACAACTAGTATTCTAGTTAATCAGTACTGGGGGAGGAGAAAGATACAGAAACAGAAAATATTAAGATGTAACAGGAAAAACAAAGTGGTAGATAAAATGTAACAATCAACTATTGTTTGAGCAGCTAGTAAAGCAGCACAAATCTTCCTCTAGGACTGCAGGTTCTTGTAAAGACATCCCAGTTATTTGAAATCATGTTTATTCAAAAAGTCAGATTTGGGCTGTGCTTTTATTTTTTCACAAATTTACCAGTGACTGCAAAATCTTAAAGTATGAAATCCTTTGCAATACCTGAAAAAAAGTACTGCCAAATCCTTCAGGCACTAAGAAATGGTCTCATAATGTTTTATTTTTAAACTTGCAGCTCTCAACAGCAGAGTACAACCCCTGGCAGGAGTTACAGTAATGGCTTATTGGTTCACAAGTTCACAAAAGTCATTATTTTACTAGCTCATGATGTGGGCATAAATTACAACTATCATCAAGTTTGCTACTGCTTCCACAGAAATGAAGGAACAAAAAAACCAAAGTAAGATAACACAAAAAGCTGAGTGAAGAAGCTCTACTTCAAATTTTTTGTGCAAAACTGATTCAACTGTAGATGTCTAAGTTGCAACAGAATATTTCAGAGTGAAAGTCCTCTGTCACTCTTAGCATGAATCCACAGGTACTTCTTTTTTGAAAAAACAAACAACAAAGAAAACAAAAAACAAACAAACAAATGAAAATGAAACCAAACCAAAACCCAACAAACCCCACAACAATTTACAATGGCAATATTGGAAGAGATTTGAACTATTTTTAGCAGTCCTCTTTACCTGAAGCAGCACTTCTAATGTGATGGGGTAGAAAACATTTTCAACCATGATCCGAAGAACAGGATTTGGATAGATCCCACCTCCAGCAGGAAGACCATTTGTAACATCCGAGCTTCCAGACTGCTGAGTATTCATAGCTTGTACTGCAGCCTGGGCTCTCTGAAATCATCACACAGCAGAGACCAGAATCAACTTATGCACATATAAATTATTCCGTATCTAAACAAAGTGCTCTTACAAAGAAAATAAAGTAAAATGGATTTAAAATGCAAATTAAAAAAACCCCACAAGCATATTCCTTTTATCTGATTATTACTTCAAATGTCTTCATTACTTCAGGTATGAGCCTAGGTCAGCCATGTAGTGTTTGGCCTGTTAATTGCTCTAAAATTTAAATAAACCCAAATGTAAGAGTTTAATTGCAAAAAATATATTTTTTCTTCTTTTTAAATAAACTATGTTGTTTTTATAGAATTAAAAAGCAAATGTCATGCAGTGAGTTAAAAACACTCGGAGAAACAGATACAAGGAGTCTATTTGCAAATATGATTACAGTTTTCCTGAGGCCATTATATACATCGCACCCTAAATCTTGCTTCTCCTGCTGAAACACTTTGAGAAGCCATTCTTGCTGCTGTTCACAGCCCTCACCAGAACCATATCCACATTTTCTCTGACTTCTCTAATCACATCCATGCATCTTCAGGTCATGATCTGTGATCCTCCTGGGTCACCTGTCTGTGATTCCACCTTTTCTATGCCTCTTTTTAATGTCTGAGTTCAGTTAGGAGCTCTTTGTTCATCTGAGCAGCCATCCTGCCACCTTCACTTGTTTTCCTGCTGATCAGGATGAACCATTCTTGTCCTTAAGCTCCTCCAACATAAGCTTACAGATATTCAGAAGTCCTTGTCTGAAAGAAGTTACTGCTTAGATAAAACAAGCAGAAATAATGTCTATCAGAATGTGATCACTGGTGTAGTCAAAAGTAGTCTATTCATTTACCAGTGTTGTCATCTAACTTTTGTAGGCAGCTAAATGCCACACAGCTGCTCAGTCAGCTCGCCAGATGGGGGAGAGAATGGGAAGGGTAAACTCCTGGGTTGATATACAGGCAGTTTAATAGGTAAAGAAAAAGCTACATGTGCAAGCAAGGCAAAAAAAGGAATGCCTTCACTACTTCGAGTCAGCAGGCAGGTATTCAGCCATTCCCAGGCAAACATGGCTTCAGCACACGTAGCAGTTACCTTGGAAGAAAACTATCAAAACTCTGAACATCCCCCTTCCTCCAGCTTTTAGTATTGAGCATGAATTCCTGTGATGTGGGATATCTCTTTGGTCAGTTGCAGTCAGCTCTGTCCTCTCCCAGCTTCTTGTGCACTGACACTGGCAGGAGAGTGCCAAAAGCAGAAAAGCCCTTAATGCTATATAAGCCCCACAAAATACTATGAGAAGATTAACTCTATCCAAGCCAAAGTTAGTGAACAACACATGTGCTATTCTATCCTGTTAAGTGGAAACATGATACTTACAACATGATTAGATAGATTGTCAGTCTTAAGCTCTTTGTGATAGGAATACTGAATTTGAACAGGCTGACCGTGGAGGTAAGGTGTAGCTGTAGTGTAGTACTTCACAGCAGCACGAGCACCTTCTTCAGAAGCCATTTCCAAAAGTGCCTGAAACCAACACATAGCAGTTTTCAGGGTTGTTTTGTTTACAGGAGAGAGTAAACCATCAGAGAACCATTTACTCTCAGTGTCACTCTCACTGGGAAAAGACCACACTGAAGTACAATACTGAGTTGTTTAGCACTAAAATGCATTTCTGTGTGTGTGCATGTTTATGGGGATATATTTGACTTGATATTCAGGTTTTCTTAAGAGGTTTTACACTGTGAGTACTGTAAGTCATTAAAGAAGAGGTTGAATAAATAGGACATATGGGAAGCAACGCTATTAAAAATACCACATTGCTAATAAATTTACTAGATTCTTGAACCCAAGCACTATTACTTAGGTAGAACATATATACTGAGTGAAAAAGTAGGAACAGGACAGTGAGTTTGTTCATTGTATTAAACCAGTTGAGTACTCTAGACAATTTCTGAGTCAATGTCCACTATTTTTAGGACTTCAGTCTTTGTTCATGATGCAAACTACCCCATCACACATAAGAAGATTTCAAAAAAGCCTAAGCAATTTACTTCACATTAAAAACTTTGTATGTATGTTAAGTATTTGATCAGGCAGGTTATTTCAAGACATATGTTAACATCAATAGGTAAAATGTAGCTTTTTATAATCTATATATTCTTACATAAGTTGGACATAAAGTTTAGCAATATTAATAACAAGTTATTGAATCATTATTTAATGCAAAGGTGTATTAACAACTTAAATATCAATACATCCTCTCACATTTGAAAGTACTAAGATCTTGAGCTAAAAGTGAAATATTTAGACATTGTTGAAATCATTTCAGCCAAATACAATATTGGTGAGGCTGCACCTTGAATCCTGTGTTCACTGTTGGGCTCCTTGCTAGAAGAAAGACATTGAGGTCCTGGAGCACGTCCAGAGAAAAGCAGCTGAGAGAAGTTGGATTTCTCAGTCTGTCTTAAGGTGGCTGAGGGCAGAGTTTACCCCTCACTACAAAACTCCCTGAAAGAAGGCTGTAGTGAGGTGGGGGATGGCCTCTTCTCTCAAGTAAAACTGTGATAGGATGGAAGGAAATGGCCCCAAGTTGCACCAGGGGAGGTTAAGATTGAATAGTAGGAAAAAAATTGTCAGTGAAAATGGTTGTCAGTCACTGGAACAGGCTTCCCAGGGAAGTGGTGGAGGTATTTAAAAGATGTGTAGCTGTGGTGCTGAGGGACATGGTTTAGTGATGGACTTGGCAGTGCTAATTGTTGGACTTGATGATCTTAAACAGCTTTCCCAACCAACACAATTCTGTGGTTCTGTAACATGAACCACTTCTTCAGCCTAGCTCTTCCAACTGAAACAGTGAAAACCACGTACCTGTTTTTTCGCTTTTAGCATCAAGATGTTGGTAACTTTGCCAAAAGGGAGACCCAATGAAATGATGTCTGATTCAATAGCTTGACTTGGAATTTGACAAACATGAAGAACACGTGAAGGAGAGTGTGTCCACCCATCTCGTTTGAATTTCTTCTTTTTGTTACCATTATCTAAAATATTCCAGAAAGGAAGGATGGACAATCAAACAAGAAAAACTTATTACAATGCAGATATCAAAACCTAAACTTCTGTCTCAGAACTAACATTTACTTATCTATAGCTCTCTGAATCACAAGAAAAGACACTTCCTATATAACCAAAGGACACTTTAAGACAACCCCTTCAGCTGCTCCAAATGTCCACTATAATGGGAGTGTTTAGTGTGTTTGGGGTTTATTTGTTTGTTTGTTTACTCACTTGTGTTATTTTAAATTTTTTTGAAATCTTACAGAAAGGCAAATAACATCTTCCTGAATGCCCTTGTAACATATTTACAAAATGTTAACTACACAGAAAAGGGACAATTAGTACTTGCGAGGTAAATTTTTTTTATTATTATCTTCTCTTCCTGCCTGGCATGTGTCTTAATTAGATTCAGTTGTTATCTGAAATAACTTTTTATTTCACTAAAGAAAGCACACTGTTTCACATAATTGTAAGTTTCAAGAAGTTGATTGGGTTTTTTGACATGTGCTTATTTGCATTTTGTAACAAGTAAGTGACCAATGGCTGTATTTCAAAGAGAGGAATGAAGTTCTTGAGAGCACTTTTAAGCAGAACACCTCATCCGGAAGAGGCTGCTCATCATGATCGTAAGTAATAACAATATTAATATGTTTATTAATAATAGTAATATTGTTAATAATTAATGATATTTATATAGTAATAACATTAACAGGGGTTTGTTTGTTTGTTTGTTTGTTTTTAACCCGAACATTTACAGAGAAAATATGTACTGTTTATATGAAAATCCTTTTCTATAGGTACCTCTAGATGGAGTAGAATTGTTCATGGTCAAAAGCCTCGTACTGACACCCAAAGAAAGAAGCTTGCCAGGTCCACACTAAAAAAGAAATAAAGCAAGATTACTAGTAAAAGCTACCATAGAGAAAAGTTTGATATAACAGCACAACTCCTGTAATTTATTTTTCCCCAGAACACCCCCATTCTATGCACATTATTCACTATTGCTGTGGCTTGAGGCACACTTGGTGTGTAATCCCAGAACTGGACTGTCTCTACCAAAAGAAGCAAACAAAGAAACAACAATAGTTATTGAAAGAAAGATCTTGTAAAAAAAAAAAAAAAGGGAAGACTTCAGAAAGAAAACAAGCATACAGGAATATTTCTTCAAAATATTCTCCCAGAACCACACAAACATACATGCACACAAGTTAACTGGAGTAGAAAAAGCCACATGGTACATAAATCCAAAAGCAAGAATATCAGGGATATGAATGTCTTAAACATTTCCGTGTTCTTGTAATGTACCCATCACAGTAATGACCTATTCTGCACAATGAAACCAACACCTAAAAAGTATAAATGACATTTGCCTTCAAAAAAATCTGTGAGCAGGAAAAAAATAATTTTAATAATTATTTAATCTAGGCATTACAAAATAACCCATCCTGAATATCAAACTTCGCTTTAGGGAGAGACTAATAACACTAATCAAATAACATATGTGTGCAGCAAAATTCACTGCAGAATTCACTGATTTCTAGCTGCCTTTCCAAATGTTATGCCAGTTAGTCTACAGAATAAGGTTAATTAGTATACAAATGAAGCTCCAAGTAATATATCTGTATATTTCTGGGCCATACATTCCTTAGGCATTCCTTATTTTGACCTTGGGCAACAGTTGCAGGACTAGAGAATTCAGGGATACTCACAAGACCAGAAAATGCTTACAGACAAGGTTTTTCTACTTACGCAATGCATACCTAGTTTTTGTTTCTTGTTTTTGTTTTCTTGTTATTGTTAATAATTGTAAGTGACCACTTTAAAAAATGCTAAGTTATTTTTCATGGTATGACATGTGGGAAGACCACAGAATAGTACCACAGTCTTCAAAATATTTATGATGAAAAAAACTTAAAAAGGCAGTGGTATGGCATGGTACCACATGGGCTTAGAGCAAACTGGTAACAGTTTCAGTGTCATAAAACACAGATTTTCAAACTTCCACAGTGTCAGAACAAATTAAATGCATTAATTATCATGCAATTACGTGTTTGGCTTGGGGGCAGGATCTTCCCTATTGGATGTTTCCCAAAGCCACTTCTTCTTGGAGAGGAGTGAAGGAGAAATCTTATGCTGATGAGGCTGATGGTGTGAGGCCTTTCACAGCCTGTTGAGCTTACCAGCTGTCTATTAGGAAATTACTCTCTACAAAGTGTGAGAAGCCAGGCACAAAGAGTAGTAAGAAGCAAGCAGCAGAGCAGTGCTCTACTCCATGGTACCCCAGGGAGGCAGGAGGAAGGCAAGTGCAGGGATGGTAGCCAGGTTCAGCTGAGAGTCCAGATCCTCCAACAAATCCATAGTGGCAAGGCAAGCCTACAGACCAGCTGGGAAGTAAAGATCAGGTCCAGAGAGCATCACCAGCCACTGGGTACAGGTCCAGTGATTACTGTGCAAGTCCACAGCAACATGACAGGACCCATGTCAAGCTACAAGTTGGTCTGTGGGTCAGGATCAACAAGGTTCTCAGCCATGCACAAGCATAGCTGTGATGGAATTACAGAGAGAAGCACATAGCCTGGGCAGTGTCTTAACACCTGGGCAGGGGGTGTGAATGAGCAAAAGAAGTGGAAATTAGAAATTACACCATTTCTGCATCAGACATTTACACTTGAATGAGCACATGGTGTAGAACTGCAGTACAATCTACTGTATCACAGGACATCCCAGCAGAAGTGGGTGTGAGCCAAATGTAATTATCAGTGAAGAGTAATTGAACAATTTGCTGTTCACTTAAACCAAAGAATAAGGTGACACTCCACGGACTTACGACATTTCTTGTACTACTAAAGAAAAAATTTCAGTAATGATAAAGCTCTGCATCCAGATAGACATCTTTATACTTCCAGCTGTCAGATTTAAGACTGACTACTTCAAAATTTAAAATAAGATATACCATTATGCAGGGTATCAGTTGTGCAGTTCAGTGCAGAAAGTCCAAAACAGACATTATAACCAGACTCCACAGGTCATAACACTGAAATATCGTATACTTTGCATTTAAGGTAGGTACAGAGAAAAACTATAGAAATAATAATTTTCCTCTTGAAAATGCCTATGCCTCATCACTGTCTGATTTGGCAATGCCAGGAAGTAAACAATTAGCTTATGAGAGTAATTACAGTCTTCTTACACCAATCATGCCTTTCTAATGTTCAGAAGAGATAGGAGAGGGAAGAAGGAGTGGAGGTGTTGCCCTCTATGTAAAGAAATGGATTGGTCAGGAGTTGATCCTAAAGAACAGACACAAGCAAGTTGAAAATTTATGGGTGGGAATTAGAGATTGGGACAGCAAATGAAACCTTGTCACTGGAGTTTACTACAGGCTGCCTGGTAAGTGGAGCCTATTGATGCAGCCTTCTTACTGCAGCTCAAGGAGACATTGAGATCACAGGCTCTCATTCTGCTGGGGGATTCTAAACACCCTGACATCTGTTGCAAAAATAGCACAACAAGCTGTAGACAATCCAGGAGACTCCTGGAGTGCCTAGACAACAACTTCTTAAGATGAGAAATTAACAGCCCTACCCAAGGGGATGTGTTTTTGGACCTGATGGTCACAAATGCAAGTGAACTAACCAGGGATACCAATGTTGAAGGCAGCCTGGGCTGCAGATATCATGCACTTGTGCAGTTCACTGTCCTAAGGGGTCGGAGACAGAGGAAAAGCATGGTAAGAACTCTAAATATTAGTGAAAGCAAACTTCCAGCTCTTCAAGGAATAGGATCCAATGGGATACAACCCTCAAGGACAAGGGAGCAGAACAGAGCTGGCAGATCTTTAAGGATGCTTTCATGCAAAAGCCTACTCAAATCCCAAGTTCTCTGAAATCAAGCAAGGGAGGAAAGAGATCAGCATGGCTGAGTTGAGGCCTGTTGGTCAAACTAAAAGGCAAGATGGACCTACACAGGCAGTGGAAGAGAGGATATGTATCCTGAGATTATAGGAAAGTTGCCCAGTTGTGTAGGGATGAGGTCAGAAAGGACAAGGTGCAGCTAGAACTGAACTTGGCAAGAGATGTAAAGAATAACAAGAAGGGTTTCTACAAGTATGTAAAGCAGAAAGGGAAGTGTCCCCTCCCTGATGAGCCACAGTGGTGAACTGGTAACAACAAACGAGGAGGATGAGATTCTCAACAATTTCTGTGCCTCAGTCTTCACTGGCAGCTCCACTCCTCATGTCTCTCATATTGATGGCCCACAGAATCACGTCCTGGGCTGCATCAAAAGAAGCATGGCCAGCAGATCATGAGAGGTGATTCTGCCACTTGACTCTGCTCTACTCCAGAGCATTGCATCCAGCTCTGGAGTCCTCAGTACAAGAAGGACATGGATCTGATGGAGCAAGTCCAGAGGAGGGCCATGAAAATGATCAAGGAGCTGGAACAAGGAGGCTTTGTAGGAGCCTCTCCTACAAAGACAGGCTGAGGGAGCCGGGGTTGTTCAGCCTGGAGAAAAGAAGGCTCTGGGGAGACTTAATAGCAACCTTCCAGTACCTGAGGACAGCTACAGAAAAGATGGAGATGGACTGTAAGGGCCTGTAGTGACAGGATGCGGAACAATGGTTTTAAATGAGAGAAGGGTAGATTTATATTTTTCACCCTGAAGGTGATGGAACAATGGCACAGGTTGCCCAGGGAGGTAGCTGGGGCCTTGTCCCTGGAGATATTCAAGGTGAGGCTTGGCATGATCTAGGTGAGGGTGTTCCTGCTTCCTGCAGGAGAGTTGGAATAGATGACCTTTAGAGGCCTCTTCCAGCTCAAATTACTCTATGATTCTATGACTCTATTATGATTCACTATCAGACGTTTTTGTCTTCTTCTAGGTTCTCCCCTCTGACATATCAGGCTGCTCAGCTAAAGTGGATCACTAAGAGAGGCTGCAGCAGAGCACGGCAAGAAAATTAGTAAAATAAACTACCATCAGCAAAAGCACTCTTGAGAATGTGATTATCAAGAGCTTTAAAATTAGTGTGAAAAGTTAAGCTTTAAAATTAACATAAAATGTGAATTTTCATTCTTAAACCTCCATTTAGTAGGAAGGTTGTAAATTCATCCTAAAGGGCAAAGTCCATACGCAACCTTAAATGTTCCAGAGATCAAGTAGGCATCATGAAACAGAATCAGACCTTCCTTTGAAACTGTGCATCAAAAAGAACATGGCAGCTTTTCTTTGTAGCATCATTAGCAATTTAAGATTTCCAGTGATGTTGTTTTCTGATAGTTTAAATACAGAATTTACGAGCAATAAAGATTAATGTCTATGCTTTCTAGATAGTTTAACTCTTACATATGTGAAGAAAAAAAGTTTTCCTTGTGAATTAACAGAGGGTTTTTATTTCAAGAGAAAGTTATTTCGGTACATTACTTTCAAATGCAATCCTTTTTCATAGAATCAACAGAATACTCATTGCAACCCTTATTAAAGACCTTTAATAAGCAATTGAATGTGTGAACATGTCTGTAAATAAACACTATACACAATAAGCCCTGTACAGTGTGAAGATACTTTACCTTAAACTTAAGGTTTTTTTGCTTGAAGCCACACATGTATCTATATAATGTAATTTTGTGTATACTTCTGTGACATTTTACACTTTTACTATGCACAAGTCAGAAGATGCTTACCAGACGTAAACATCCAGTAAAAAAAAAAAAATCAAATAGTAAGCCTTCTCTTTTGAATTTGGTCAGAAGAAAATTTACATATCCTTAAAGTATAAAAGTGGACAATTTGGTTTATAGTTTATTATTAAACATTAAAAATGAGAAAGAAATATGGCGAAAAAAACCAGAATAGAGGTATGAGGCTTATGACTATCAATGTGGTGTCAGCAAAACCCAGGAAGTTTTAATGGACAAAGTAACACATGTATGTGAAGGGCTCTAAAGACATTCCTACCTTTAATCCAACTGCTGAGAGATTTGTAAAAGCACTGAAAAAAATTGAGAAAATGAAAGAAGTTAGCAAATTATTGCAATGGTAATGGTAAATAGCTTAAAGGAAGATAGAAAAACATTGCTATAAAAACAAAAATGTGGTGAACTATATTTTTTTCCATTGCAAAGGAAATAGTTTTAACAATGCACAGCATGGAGAAAAAGGAAAATTATTAGCAGGATCACAATAGCAACCAACAAAATTTCTGCAAAATTTCAATATGAAGCACACCCTTGTTTACCATTAATTTTTTACTCTGGTTCCTTCCAAAACCAGAAAAATGCATTAATGGGATTCCAGGATGCAATGTTTATCAGTAGCTCTACCTTGCAGTATAAAAGACATCTACTTCTGTTAAACTGTAGAACTAATTATATATTAAGAAAATAATATTTTGGGGAAAAAAAATCTCACTTCCCATGCATCCAAAACCCATCATGGATTCACAGGAAGGAATCCAAAAGGATTAGCCTCTCAAATAATCAATCACTCCATTTAAAAGCATTGAACTACTTCTTCTAACTTAAAAATTTTGAGAGAGTTATGAACGGTCTAAAGGAAAATTCCTATTGTCAGCCTAACCATGACACTCTAAGGACATGTTTTGGATTAATTGCCTTTTGAGTATATGATTTTCAGCTTCACATTTAAAGCTTTTCTCCAGACCAATGAAAGCCAGACATTTTTTAATTTTTTAAGAGGTAGATTCATGTTCTCAATCAATCATTTAACTCTGCAACTAAAAGCTCTAAGAATTGCACACTCAGATTCAAGTGGTTGGAAAATATTAAGGCTGAATCATGGTGTGCATCACTAACTACGTATTACTTGGACAAGCTCTAGTCCTAATAGATGAAAGATTTGCATCAAATCAACAATAGAGTATAATATTTCTATTCAGAAGCTGACTTTTCAATTACTATTATATCTTCTAGGAGAATGCTGCTGTATGCAGGAAAACCATGGTCACATCTATGATACCCACAATTCTCATCATTTTTATCTCATCTGTGTTTTGTTTCCTCCCCACTTAATTAGCAACATTTCTTACCAGCTTCTCACTGTATGAAACTTTCTTATGCAGTGGCCTCTATTTCACTTCTTCATCTGTTGCAACAATAAACCTGCCACTGTGAGAACCATCCTTTAGATTAAAGCTTCAGTATTAATACACTAATTACATAAATGAGGGCAAAGTTGTAATTTCAGACTGTCTGAAGACTAAGGAGATAGAATAGAATTAGTATACTCCTGGTTTTGTTTGTGTTCTTCCCTGCATGCAGAAAGCCTACATATTTTATTAAATGAGTGTTCCATCTTGTCACTATATATAGACAACCTCTTTACCTCTCATATTCCATCCTAAGTATCACTAGTTGCACAAAATGAACTTTTCCCTTCAGCAGCAAGACAGCCTCTAACAGTCTTTCTTTCTTCCACAAATTAACTGGTGAAATAATTTTCCCTGACCAAAGAATACTGCAAAGAGATTTAATACTACTGCTAAAATAATTATACTGCTAGAAATTACTTCTTTAGTAGGCTTTACCCTAGCCTTTTGCTTACAAACATACAACCATGGGAGAAAAAAAGATTCTGAGAAGAAAACCCATAAAGCAAATACAACTCTGGAACTGTTATAATACACACCTGTTGATGTTCTTTGTGTTTTATGAAAAAAAAACAAAAACCCCCAGTTTTACATTAGATTGCTTTGGTTAATCAAGTTGTTAACACTTACTAGTCTAGAACAGAGTTTTTATCTAGTCTTTGGACTGCATGTTTTGAGAACTCTGGATCCTACTGAGACCTGGCTTTCCTGTTGTGTTTTGAGTTCCCCTCCCTATCTTTCAAGGTACACACTGAAAAGTAAACAGTACTATGACAAACAGCCCCTTCCTGGGAATGTTGTTCTAAACATTTTAGATTACAGTTGTCACGAGCATGCTCTAAAAATGTCAATTTTGTACACAAAACTGATAAACCCTGTGGGTCCAAAATAAAATGTGCAAAAACAAAAAAATCCTAATCAATCATAATCTTGTTCTTTAATGATTATACAAAGACTGTGTTTATATTATGACTGTCTAGTCCTCAGACCAACAGAAAGGAACCATCAAGCATCAAAAACAAGCAACAGAGAGCCAAGGCAAAAGGGAAACACAGCACAGTCAGAACTATCGTTACAATAATATAATTCCCACTGTTGTATATACATAAGCATACACTTAGGACTTATTTCACATAATGGCAAGAATGAAACTGCCATTAGCAAATCAATTTCCCTAAAAAAAGCATGTTATGGGGTCTTGCAGAGAAGGCTTAGCAGTGAAGAATCACGTTCAAGTTACTTTTACATTTTTAAAGCAATTAGTTTTACTTCCATACATTTGCTTTCTGGTTTAGAAAACATAGCCATTCTACATACACAAGCTTTATTCAATAAAACGAAAGGCAGGTATTAGTGGATAAAGCAGAATCATGTAGAATAAAAGGACATTACATATAGTTTTCTTCATTGACCAACTTACATAACACTTCCAAGGCTCTTAAGACAACTCAGTTTCTGAAGCAATAGGTAACTTCTTATTACCCCAGGTGATCTGATCCCAAACCAGAAGACATGGTAAGATTTGATTTCTGCTTATATAAGAAATAGGTTTGGATCATTCTTATTCTCCTTCCCAGGAGTCGGCAATGTTTTGTTTAAATGTTGTCCTGGTTTGGGCCAGGTGATTTTCTGGTTTGTACTTTTGCTTTCAGCTAAGCTTCTTGTAAGTAATTGCACTTGCTGTTAATTTCAGCCCAAACCAGGACAAATGGCAAGGTCCTAGTAGGGAGAACTGACCCCACTGTGCACTCGTGTGAAGTATGCACACTTGCACAGAGTGTAAGTATGCAAATATTATTTTGATTCCTCTGTTTCTGGTAGTCACTACTGAGAAAGAATAATCAGTCTTCTCCTTGGCTTTAAATGCCACTCTAACACACTGTGTCTTTTAATAAGAATGCCAGTAAGTTACATTACTTGTAGTACAGTCTGATTAAGAAAGTTAATTGCAAAGAAAATGGTTAGGTAATTTAATCCTGTGAGCATTCCTTCCATTGGCTTTCAGGAGAAATTCAGTGTGGTTTCCTGGTCTGTTTGAGAGCTGCCCAGAGCAGAGGCAGTCACCACTTACCACTATCATGTTTCCATAGCTCCCCCTGCAGTCACCAACATCTGCAAGGTGGTACAGTACCAGCATAACTTACTGTGCAGCTCACACAGGACAACTCTGGAGCAGTTGCAGAGATGCAGAAATGTGTTGCTGGCAGTCACAAGTTTGAACAGCTTTAGCTAACAGGGAAACAGCAAGAGCAGGGAGGAACAGTATCAACAAGACCAGTCAAAATACTTTTTCCTTTTCACTTACCCACACTTCACCACGGTGCCAATAATGTTGCCTCTTACTCCACTGTAAAAGTCACGTCCATCGACCTGAAAAGACAGGCTCTATTTTTACTTGTTGAAATGAATGGGGGGAGGGGGTTTAAAAAAAAAAAAAAAAAAAAAAAAAAAAAAAAAAAAAATAATACAAATGATCAGCAATAGAAAAACTGAAAGCAAGAGTGCAATGAGATGCAACCCTTAATGAGTGCAAAGGAAAAGAACTAAGGAATGTACCTTGAAAGAATGGCTATAAGACATGCTTTTATTACATACCAAACTTTCACCTTATTTTTTACACAATATTATGTTTAATTAGGATATCCTTTAAGAGAAAGTTGACCTAAACACATGTGCTTACCACTTAATACTTCCAGGGGTGTTTCAGCTAGCACAGCATTAGTTCAGCAGAAAACTTGATAAATATTCCCTGGTAGCACCCAGCATACTTAAGTGCTGATCTCACCCCCAGAGGGTACCATACCAAAGCAGGAAAATTATCTTGACCATTGACAAAATCAAACAAACAGTCATTTGATATCTGGTAAGGAAACTGAGATTGGATTGACTTGTATTTTGCTATTTTTATGTTTCTGATTGTGTCAGATGATGCCCATTTCTGATTATATCAGATATTAATAGCAAACAAGTTTGTTCAATGAACAGCAAGCTCATAAGGAGAGAATTTCATTCATGCTAGACCTACATTAGATATTTTTGACAAGCACATGACTCGGAGTGGGTTAGAAAGAGATACTGATGAAAGAACTACATGCAGGAAAATGTAAGCTATGCAGTTCTGCCCTATGTAGAATACAAATCTGATGCCTCTTGAAGACCTTGAACACCGTCTTGGAGATTTTGTTTTGAAGAGCACTAAACAAAACAAAACAAAACAAAACACAAACAACCCAACAAACCACCAACCCCTCCGCCCCTCAAAAAAACAACAAAACCAAACCTGCCACAAGTTGGTTTAAGAAAAGTTTAAATTTGTTTTACTTAAAATTACTAATTCTAGGGCAGTTTCAATCAATCATGACCTTAACAGCTTGCAACTAACAGTATGGAGATCCTCCAGTCAAATCCAAGCCTCACAAAATAATCAGCAGCTTCTAACAAAAAAAGAACAACCTCCAACCATCCCCCAAAAAACAAGCCATCCTAAACCATCACAGGAGGATCTAACAACTCAGTGCATACTCAAACTTGCAGTTATCATCAGCCACCTGTACCATTAATGAAACACCTCAGAAAGCAATACTTGAGAAAAATTATTGAGAAAACACTCAGCTGAGTCACCGTTAATGTGCCTGACTCTATAACAAGCAAGTTTACTAGGAAGGTTCTGTTTTGTGATGTTAGCTTTGTACAAATTATGAACTACATACCTTTGCTTAGACTTTTTCTACTGAAAACCCAAATGAATGTCGACCTTATGGTATCATGAATAGTAGCATTTCAAGGCATTACACGACTCGTGTGCTTCTTTTTCCCTCCTCTCTCAACTGAAATAACAAAACTGAAATTACAAAGAAAAAAATAAAATTCAAAAACAGGTTGCAAAAGGAACCCATCATACCATTTGAAAGAGAATAGAGACCACAGGAACCATAAAATCAGCTTAGAAATTCCACAAACTAAGAGAAAAGTAAATACTGTTCTCAAGTAGATTAAAAGAAAAATGATAGTTCAAGTTCTTCCTAAGCACATTTGACAGATTAAACAAGGAGATGCATACTCCAGTGAGAACTTAATTTTCTTTAATTTTCAGTTTTCCAAAAAGTAGTTTCAAAGCACATGTGAAAGAGGCTGCTGATAGCAAAATTACTGATTACGTTTTTGAATGAAGTTCTCCAAAACTATAGTTCTTCACACTACTTGCTTTTTGATTAATCAGCATTTATACACAATCTCATCAATCTGCATTCCTATCAAGGCTTCCACTGCCAAAAGATGTCAGAAAATTTTGGTCTGCGCTGCTTTGAGGGTTCAGAAAGGCACAGAAAGATGGACAGAAAGATGGACAGAACAGCTAAGATTTTGCATGTCTTCGAGGCACTTTAAGTTAATAATATATATATATAATGAACTTGGTTTATTAGTTTCAACTTAAAAACATTATTAAGACAAATGACAGAAGTGGGTGACCATCGCACTGCCCCAGCAGTGGGAGCACAGAAGTTTCAGCTTGCTAGAAATAATCTTACCTCCTGAGGACCACATACAGTATAAACTTTATCCCTGTAGCAACTCACCATGTACTTACGGCCTTTGGTACACTCTATAAAAAAAATGGCATTTAGGACTACACAAATAATTGTTCTGATTATCGATCTGCCTTGCAGAAGAGATGTCAGTCAGCTCACTCCCACCAGCGGCACGGCAGGCACCGGCACCTCAGCTCGTTTCTGCTACGGACCAGTCTGGAGGCATAAAAGTTGAGTTACCACATGAAACTGAGACCGCGACCCTCACTCACCGTTATGCAAGAAGCGCTCCAAAGGGCTCTGGAACCCGTTGAGAGAGGTTAGGTATAACAGGGTGAAAAACCCGCCAGAAGAAGCATCCGAAAAGCGAACACCGCCCCTCCGGCGCTACGGGAGGGCAGCGCGGGGCTCCGCGGGGCNCTGGGGTTGTTGTTTCCCTGGTGCAAGACTCTAGGCTTGCCCTTGTTGTAATTCATTAAATTTCTCCCTGCCCAGTTTTCCAGCCTGTCCAGGTCCCTCTGTGTGGCAGCACAGCCTTCTGGGGTGTCAGCCACTGCTCCCAGCTTTGTGTCATCATCAGACTTGCTGACAGTGCACTCTGTTTCCTCATCAACTGATGAGCATGTTGAATAGTACTGGTCCCAGTACTGACCCTTGAGGGACTCCACTAGAAACAGATTTTTAACTGTACTCCATCCCATTGACTACAACTCTCTGGTTTCTATCCTTCAACCAGCTCCTGATCCACCTCACTACCTGATCATCCAGGCCACACTTCTTCAGTTTAGCTCCAGGGATGCTGTGGGAGGGATGGTGTCAAATGCTTTATAGAAATCAAGATAAACTACATCCACTGCACTACCATCATCTATCCACCTGGTTATATGCTCATAGAAGGCTCTCAGGTTGGTTAAACATGACTTCCTCTTGGTTAAACCATGCTGAGTGCTCCTAATGACCCCATTGTCCTTGATAAACCTAGAGACAGTAACCAGAACAAGTTGTTCCACCCCCTTTCCAGGGATGGAGGTGAGGCTGATGGCTCTGTAGTTACCTGGGTCTTCCCTCTTGCCCTTTTTGAGGACTGGAGTGACATTTGCTTTCCTCCAGTGCTCAGGCACCTCTTGGATGATGGAGAGCAGCCTAGCAATGACATCCACCAGTTCCCTCAGTACCCGTGGGTGCATCCCATCAGGACTCATGGATTTATGGATGTCCAGATTACTTAATTGATCCCCAACCATCATCCTCCTTTATCCTGACTTTGTCTGAGCCCCCAGGGGTCTGGGCCTCCTGTGGACAGTCTCCAGGAGTATAGTCAGAGACAAAGTTGGCATCCAGTAACTCCACCTTCTTTGTATCCTCTGTCACCAGGGCACCCACCCCATTCAGCAGTGGGCCTGTATGATAATTACAGTTCATAATTGTCTCTCTTTAGGTAATGTGAATATATTTGGTGAGCGAATTGCAGGCACTTCCTGACTGATGTGTACCTGTCATCTGTATCCTGTCACCTACTGAAGGGTACTTGCATTGCTTGTGACAGTGTATCTTTTGAGTCTTGCTGCAGAGGAGAACAAGTGAAATGTCTGGAGAAGAAGTTGGCAGGTAGCTAGGTACCCAAGTACTTGTCACAATACCTGCCAGCATCAAGGACCAGCTAGGAAAATGAGTACTTTGGAGTTCATGGAACATACACACCAAAATGCAGGATGGGGCTTGATCAAAGGCAGTAGGTTGACAGTTACCTACTATTGCCTAAAAAGAGAATGAACCCTTTACAGCTGAAGGTTATAAAGTCTAGTGGTAAGACACTGCCTTCTCTCATCCCTTTTCTCCTTTAATTTTTTTTTTCCTCCTCAAACATGGTAACATAGAAGTCTGTCTTTGCTTTCACAGTTGCCAGTCTGATCAGCTCATTGCCTCAGTTGGGGAATTTGTCAATTAAGTTGGTCCCCTGATCGTATAACCATAGAATAATTTGGGTTGGAAGGGACTTCTACAGGTCATCTAGTCCAACGCCCCTGCAGTAATCCAAGTCAAAAAATGTCTGTATGCTGTGTTTCAATTTTGGGACTCTTAGGGCAAAAGTCAAGAGAAGCATTTGGTGGAGAGCTGCAGACTGAATTTCCCCTGTGTGGTTTGATAGCACAGCCTCATATATCCTTCAAACTCAGCCTTTGCTCTCTGATCTGGCTAAAGCTGCACACCCAGGTGGAAATCGTGAGAAAGTTTTGGTTTCCTATGGTTTCTGCCTTAGACCAGGTTTGGTTTTAACTGTTATCACTTGAGCGAGAATATGGATAGAAGCATGTTGTTGTCACAAGCAAGTAAGAACTGAAAGGAAGAAAAATATAAACATTCCCTCCTGGGAGGGAAGGTGTGAAGGGCAAAGAGATATTCAAAGTTGGCCTTTGAGAGTTCTTTTCCCACTTTCCCTGTGTTGTTTTTACTCATGTTTTTCTTTTCATCTTGCTCCCCTGTTGTGTCTATTTCTTTCTCTCTCTCTCTCTCTTTTTTTTTTTTTTTTTTTTTTTTTTTTTTTTTTTTTTTTTTTCTTTCTGGTTTCTTAAAATTGCATTCTTCCTGATGTATATCAGATTCATGTTTCTTGCAAATTTAGGGAAGTTGATGGAGCTGTGCTGCCTATAAACTAGGTGTGAGTGGTTTTGTTCAATAGATGTGTTGTGTTTCAGCTCTCTGTTTTATAAGGACATATAAACAGAACTACGGTCTTGTTTGATTTAAGGAGGTATATGGTGTAACTTAATTAAATAGAACTTCAAGCAGGAACAGAGATCCGTATGCAGAGATCCCATTATAGCATCAGGACCTGGGTGCACAATAATTAGCCACTCAGCATGCAAATATGGTTAGCCAGACAAAATCAGTCAGCATGATCTACTCTAAACAAACTATATTTATCTGTTTTCAGCAGCACATTTTTTTCTTGAAGATTACTTGTCTTTGAGGTTACTCAGCTCAGGTATAAAGAAACTAACATATACCATATTTTTCTTATTCATGTCTTACAATGACTACCTGCTATTCCCTGTTTATAAGCAGATTCATAGGACAGGAATTGTGCTTACAAATTTTAGGGAAATTAATTTATCTGGAAAAAAAAAGTTCTTTCTTTTCTTCAAGAAATTTAGTGTCACCTTTGCTCTTGCCAGGTTAACAAGTAAAAAAATATAACTTTCCATCTTTTTCACAGCACCTACTGTAAAGTCATTTTAAACAATACACAGAATTACTGTGTACTGCTGGCTTTCATTCTTACCTTTTAAATTGTATGATAATCATAGTAAATGAGGAGTTTAGACATCTTGTCATATTTTTTGTAACTAACTCATTAGCATATAGTTTTAAGTTGTTTAGTTTTGGGGTTTTTTTCAGTAGATGGAACCTGAAAGGTCCAAAACAGGAACCAAAACAAGAGATTTCAACTTTTCCTCTTACATGACAACACAAGGCCTTCACTAGCAAATGTTACTCGAGAAATAACTGCCCCAAATTAAACCTGACAGTTTGCCCTCTCTTCAGCTGTTCTGATCTTACTACTTGTAATGTCATTTCACAAAATTAATTTTAAAAAAGTAACCTCCTGTTTTGGTGGGGTCAGTCCCGTTAGCCAAAGTGGGGACAACAATTTACAGTGGAAGGGTAGAGCAGAGAGCTGGAGGGTGGCTTCTGGACAGAAACTTGAACAAGATGCTTCCTCTGAGCAAATGGATTCCTTTGAGTGAACCCCTAAGTGGCAGCTAGATATTGGGATTTACCATCCTGTGTCTTTCACAAAGGGGCCTGATGCATTGCAGAAGCTGGGTGCAGAATCTCAGTAGAATTTTATTGGCAATGAAGAAAAGGGAGAAACTGTTTGCCTAGGCTGGTAAACTCTGTGTTTAATTTAGGATGAAAAAACTGTGTGGACATGACTCAAAGACAGCTTTATTTTAATTTTTTTATTTTTCCCAAGATATAAGCTTGATAAATTTCTGTTCAGCTGGTAAGCCTGAGAATGTGTTACAATATATGTGCTGTTCTAATAGTCATATGTTAAGTGACTACTAAGGAGTTTAGTTACAGCTGCTTTACTGTAAAGTCTGAAATAGCCTCAGATGGGCAACATGTTCTTGCCATTAATACCTGGATACCATTCAAGGTTGTGTTTCCTGTCCTGATTTCAGTTCTAAGACCACAGTAAGCCTAAAGGCATTTGTTGACAAATGGCAAAAAAATGTTTGTCTATCTTAGAAAATTGCTACAAAATGAAGTAACTAAACCATGTGTGATGGAAACAATGTATCTAACCTGCTAACTATAGCTTAAGTGGAGTGCATTGCAGGGATTTAGCCTAAGGTTGCGAGGGATCTATGGATCCTTTGCAGAGATCCATGTTACAGTAGGTGGCAAAATACTGGGTTAGGACAATAAAAGGCTTTGGCAGAGTTTGGACGTAAAGAATCTTAGAGAATGGTGTGTGACATATAGGAATGGCATAAATGGTGAGATCCTTTATTTGTGCTTGTTGATGGCAAACTTTAATTTCTAACCAGAGCCTAAAGTAAGCTTCAAAGAAAGATCTATAAAAAACTTGGAATGTAAAATTATGTTTCAAAATCAGTATTTGTGCATGTAAACAGAACTGACAGAGGGTGTTAGATTGTGAACATACCACCCCCCAGGGAGGTATATTAAGTTTTTAAAGTAAATATTTGGCAAACTCCAAGTGTCACCCCAAGTCCAGATTTAAGCTCAGAGACAGCCATTTGAATCACAGAACAGAGGGCCAGGAAACAAAAGAGAGGTACAGAGTAGGAGCAGGAGTTGCAGTTTGACCTCCCTTGATAAATAATGATAAAATAGTACCAAAAACATCCTGGTGCATCTGACTGTTCTGAGCCACTCTTTGTCCCATGGGAAAAAAAAAAAACAACAACTAACAAAAAAAAAAAAAAAAAAAAAAAAAAAAAAAAAAACAAACAAACAAACAAACAAACAAAAAAAAACCACACCAAAAACAAACCACAAAAAAACAAAAAAAGAAAAAAAAAGGAAAAAAAAGGAAAAAACCACAAACAAACAAACAAAAAAACCCCACTAGACTGAAACTCAAACACAAGAACAAAACTAAATTCAGTGATAGAGGCAGTAAATTATGGCATGCTCTCATGCTACTTCGTATTACTTACCTGGAAGCACTCAGTGAACATTATCCATTGGTTATCATTGATTTTTGTTATGCTGAAGTAAGTTACTCACTGCCACTCCTTGCAAACCTTTTTGAAGTTGCTGGATGTGGCAGAGGGGAAAAGCATTCAAGGACTTTTATTAACTAGGGCTTCCTGAAGCAGAAGCTACTGCTAAAGCTGTGATGGCAAGTGGGACTTTCTTAAGAAGCCATCCCATTTTTCCATGGGATGGTCAGGCTGCAGCAAGAGGATGCTGCTCCCCAAAGAAAGGTGAGAGATGAGCAGCCACAAGGCAGGCAGGTGGTAGCCTCAGCAGCAGGATGGAGTCCATGACACCAGAGCAGGGCAGTGGTGATGGCAGCAGGTCCTGTTGGCAGTGTGGTAAGCAACAGACAAAGAGGATGTAACATGCCAGGATGATTCCAAGGTGAATCCAGGAAATCCAAGCAACGATTCAGGTGCAGAGCTAAGAGCAAATGTACTGAAAATATAGGTTAGGCAGCGACTGAAAACCATGCATGAAGGTAGAGACCCCAGTCAGAGGGTGTAGATGGAGGCTCTGGGAGAGAATTGTCCAGAGCAACCAAGGTTCCTGCTTACTGTCATCTGGGTTCCTGATGGGGACTTCCTGGTCTGGGATTTCCTGTTGTTGTTGTGTAGGTCAGAGGCAGAAAGAAGATGGGATATCAAGATGAAGAGCAGTCAACAGGAAGGTGAAGAAGTGATGAATGGCTGTTTCGAAGGAAGCTAGTGTTCAGAACTTACTTCGGGCAGAATGCATGTTGAAAAAGTAGAAATTGCTTTTGAAGAACTATTCCTACTTTTCCTTTCTTTTCGTAGGGGGATACAGAATGGTGAGCGTATTTTTTATTCAAAAATATCCTCTCAATCCTTCTGGATAATACTAAAATTCTATGACTCCCATAGTCCATGTTTTTCCCAGATGGAAGTGGTTTCACCTCATTAGTTGTTTTAAATTTACATATTGGCATAACATAACTAATTAGAACATCTTGATGTAATAATTCTGGTAGTACTAATGAAACAATGTTGGAGATCACTTGGTCTAAAATTTCTTAGTTGACTTGATTGTTAGCTGAAGAGAAACATGTTGGTTGTTTTGTTTTGGTTTTTTTTCTATCTTGCTGGTTTTAACCATCCACTTGTAAGGGCAGAGACTAAGGTAGTTACGTCTTGACATTCTGGGGCCTGGATTTCTGGTACAGCATCTATTCAGTTCAATATTGTTACAAACAGATTTTATGAAGATCTGTCATTCAGTGTTCAGAGAGCTGCCCTCTCACTTTTGAGTACTCTTTTTCTCAAAGTCATGACATCTAAGTTTTCTCTTTTTTTTTTTGTTATAACTTGTTATATTGGTGAACTTCATTTGTTATTGATTTATTGCATATTTGGAAGTGCCAGGGAAACAGCAGATCTTCCAAGATGGACAGTTAGCTGATAACTGTTCAGTTATATAACTAAACTGATATCTAACTAATAGCAACAGATATTATCTGATAGAGGAATATTGTTATCACACAATACCTTTTTTCTCCATGAAAAATTTCCTTAACACTATTCCAGTGCTAGAGATGGGCTTAAACTTAATAAATGGACCAAATCTCACACTATTACATCTCTTCAGTAAATTGAAACTCATCTTTATTTTATAGCTCTGGCATACTTAATCATGTTCCTTTTTTCTTTCCAAATATTCCATAACCTGTTTTGATAGGTAACCACCAATTTCACTTTTCTTAGTAAAAGATTCTTATATATCCAGGTTCTGCCCTTACAGACTTTGATTAATCTTGCACAGAATCATGTTTACGACTTGTTTCTTGTACATTTTTTTCACTACCTTTTTGCCCTTTAGGATGGTCCAGTGTCATTTTAGAGTTCAGTTCCACATTATGCCTTGCAAATTACTATTTCCAACTCCATAGGTTGCTCCACAACAGATGCAGAAACACTCCTTCACATGAACTTTTTAAGTATAATTAAAATGTACCAACATAGTCATGACTGGTTGAGGAGCCTTTGCCAGGGAAATATCTGCTTAACATTTGACTTTTGGACAAGTGGAATAAGGATCTGAAAAGTGTTACTTGTTAATGCAGTATCTACATGTGTTGCTTGACTACATACAACTGTATTCCATGACTTTTTGGAATTACTTGAAACCAAAGTGCAGTGTATTAGAGTTTGCACTGACATTTACTCATGTATCTTGACCATGTGTGGCCACAAACAGGTCCCTGTGAGCATCTAGGCCTTCCGAGATTGTCCTCATGAAGACCCAGCTTTCTACTTGCACTTTTGTGAGTCTAGATAATCTTTGATTTTTGCCTATGCCACCTCCCCCAAAACTGTTTAGAATACTACATAGTGCAACTTTAATGCGTTTGTGTCTTTTCTCAGTTCACAGTCTGAGAACGCCTAGGAGAGGGCTTGAGCACACAGACCACAACTAGTAATTTTGTGCTTAGTCTTACAGCTCTTCTATTGGAAGAGTTTTTAATTTCTGACTTTGTTCCTTAGACTTAAACCTAGGTGTTCTCCTATACACCAGATTGTTCATGGGCTCTCCTTAGTGACTTTGCATAAGCCCTGACACCTTCATTTAGTAAACCATCCATATTCCTGGCAGATTTAACAGGCTATATCTCATGACAGAATGTTTCCATTTGTAGTTCTTACTTGTTGTGATTTCTGTTGTTGGGGTTTTTTTGTCCATTTTTTTGTTTAATAACTGTCAGATGAACTGGAAAATCCCAAAATGAGCATGAGTATTGGAGTTCTTTAACCCTCCAGACCCAGCTAGGAAATAATATGGAAGAGATGCCCCTAGTCTTATTCAAGAAGATGGCTTCTGGTGGCTCAGATGAAATTCAGTCTTACAAACACTTGCCCTAGTAGACCTAAAGAGAAGATGACAGTGAGGCACAGAATGAAGTGGGGAAAAATACTGTCCAACGCAGATTTGGCACAGCTCTTTAGAGAATGTCTTTTCACTCACTTTTTTCAAAAATCTTCTGTAGATCAGTTACCATTTACCAGCCCTGTTGTAAATGACAGCATTGCTACTCTGCTGCTTCATGTACCCACACTCTTGCATGTGTTCTCTTTGGGATGCCTGTTCTTCAGGGCAAGGCCACTCATGTGTACCCTTTTGGCTTGGCAACTGGCCCAGCAGGATTCTGCCTTTAGTATATTATAGATAAGAAATGAGAATTAAGAGAATAGAATAGAAATATTTCATTTGGAAGGGACCAACACAGTCATCCAAGTACAACTCTCTGACTGCTTGAGACTAAAAGTTAAAGCACGATGTTAAGTGCATTATCTGAATCAGAATCTATCTTTAACACTGACATCACCTTTCTAGGAAGCTTGTTTCAGGCTTTGACCAACCTGTTGATAAAGAAATGCTTTCTAATCTCAAGTTTGAACCTCCTCTGGCATAGCTGTGAGCCCTTCTCACACATCCTGTCAGTGGATATCGGCCCCTCAAAAGACAGGATAGTGAAGAAATCTGCTGGTCTCCTCGAAAACTTATTTTTTTTCTTTTTTCCAGGGAACTATATGAAGACTGAGAAACTTTGCCAAGCATTTGCAGTAAACAGTATCTTCTTTGTATGCTTCTTGTAGCATACAAAGCTTGTAGCATTTCTTTCTACGGTGCTGTATGACAATGCTGGTGACAGCATTTCCTTGCTGACAGTTCAGAACAGGAATTTGTGGTTGTATGTGTCCCCTGTTGTTTTTGAATACACTTATCATTTTAAGGCTTCAGATTAGGGGAATGATCTGTACCTTGATGCAGCTGTAACAAATGGTGGAATACTAAGAGCTCTTTACAGTCTGAAGGAAGTATAAAAGAGTAGTATAAATGTAGTATAAAAGAGTGGTTTACTGCATTCTGCTATAGATAGAACTTGCACATCAGTCTTTGTAGTCTTCTGCTTTGAGCACCAGAGCACCAATTTTTTTTGAGCACCAATGCTGCAAGACTTTTGCACAGAGATGCAAGGATTTAGAGCTCTGTGAGATACTGGGTCAAAGTAACAAAGAGTTCATTCCTGAGCTGGGGACACTGGACTAGATCCTCAAATGTATTTGTATACCTACTTCTGGTTTCAAACTGTATTTTCAGAACTTGTCTAATAGAAGATGCAGTCAGTTGTAGCAAGAATGAATTTTTCTGTTTATTAGAAGACTTTAAGGGGCATTGTGTCAGAACCAAGTTAATTAACCATAAATTCTACTGGTATTATTATGTAGAAGTGGCCAAGAAATACTTGACATGTTGGGAAAAAGAAAGGAAAAAAAAAGGAAAAAAAAAGAAAAGAATAAAAAAAGGAAAAAAAGAAAAGAAAAAAGAAAACAAGAGAAAAGGAAAAAAAAAGAAAAGAAAACAAGAGAAGAGGAAAAGAAAAGAAAAGAAAAGAAAAGAAAAGAAAAGAAAAGAAAAGAAAAGAAAAGAAAAGAAAAGAAAAGAAAAGAAAAGAAAAAAAAAGAAAAGAAAAGAAAAAAAAGAAAAGAAAAGAAAAGAAAAGAAAAGAAAAGAAAAAAAGAAAAGAAAAGAGAAAAGAAAAGAAAAGAAAAGAAAAGAAAAGAAAAGAAAAGAAAAGAAAAGAAAAGAAAAGAAAAGAAAAGAAAAGAAAAAAGAGAAAAT
>JAAWXA010000006.1:24406850-24498824 GCA_038090715.1 Florisuga fusca
AAAAAAAAAAAAAAAAAAAAAAAAAAAAAAAAAAAAAAAAAAAAAAAAAAAGGAAAGTGGCTTGGCCTATAGTTGTAAACTAGGAGAGATAGGAACAAATGATCCACCTTAATTTCTTATGTTCAGAAGGGAACACCTGGCAGCTATGCAGTATTATTTCAGCTGATTACTTATGGTTTTGGTTCTTTGCTTTTTTTAAGCAGTTTGTCCATTTTATTCACTCTGCAAATTCCCTCAAGCACACTCTGCTTAAGTGCCTTAACAAATCGTATTGAAACATATCTTCCAATTCCACTACTGCAGCTGTTGCATGGGATAATAATATTTCTTCAAACATAACCACATTGGAGAAAAAAAGCAACCAACAACTGACTGTTCTGAACATTCTAATTTTACACAGGAACTCCAGTTTTCAAGGGAACAGTGTAAATTCATAAAATGAAAGAAACTACTAAAGGCTTTTAACAGAAATACTAAGTTTGAAGAATATTATGTACAAATTCAGGTGGTTTTGAGAGAAACCTTACTGCTGTCGTTTTCTCAGCTCATATCTGTGAGTATTCCAAAATTTAAATCAATAAGAACACATATTCAGAAGCAGGACCTTTGGTTGTGAAAGCATAGTCATAGATACAGTCAGGGAAAATCCTACCAACCTAGACCAGAGTCACTGCTCATATAAAGTTAGTTATTTCTTGCTACTCAGACATTCATTTAAACCCCAGAGGAGGGATGTGCATACATGCTCACAAAATCTGTTTTAAATATGTTTTAAAACTCTAAAGTTTCCAAACCACACAAATCAAGGGTTGTATACAGTATTCCATATATTCAAGTAGTATAACTGAACTCAGTAGGACCTCCAGCATGTGTTACATGGACAGGGCTGAACTTGTAGTTGTCCTGTTTCTCTACCTATGAAGCAGACTCATTTCAAGAAGATGGAAGTGTCCCAATATTCTGTGCTTCATCTCCCCCCAGGAGACCTCTGAGCAAAGTCAACCTTATTTGTAGTGAGCACCCTTGTTAATTCCTGCTAATATAATCATAGAGGCTACAATAAGGTCTCCTCAGAGCCTTCTCCTCTCCAGACTGAACAACCCAACTCTCTCAGTCTGTCCTCACAGGAGAGGTGCTCCAGCCCTCTGATCATCCTCATGGCCCTTCTCTGGACACACTCCAGCACATCCATGTCTTTCTTGTAATAGGGGCTACAGAACTGGACACAGGACTCCAGGTGGGGTCTCAGGAGAGCAGAGCAGAGGGGGAGAATCACCTCCCTCGCCCTGCTGGCCACGCTTCTCTTGATGCAGCCAAGGATCTTGTTGGCTTTCTGGGCTGCAAGTGTGCACTGATGGCTCATGTTGAACTTCTCATCCACCAACACCCCCAAGTCCTTTTCCTCAGGGCTGCTCTCAAGCCAGTCACTGCTCAGCCTGTATTGGTGCTTGGGATTGCCTTGACCTGGATGCAGCACATTGTACTTGGTGAGGTTGCATGGCCCCTCCCCTCCAGCCTGTCAATGTCTCTCTGGATGGCATTCCTTCCCTCCAGTGTCTCAGCCACACCACACAGTTTGGTGCCATCAGAGAATCTGCTGAGGATGCACTCAATGCCACCATCCATGTCACCAACAAAGATGTTAAACAGGACTGGTCCCAACACTGATCCTTGTGGGGCTCCACTTGTCACTGGCCTCCACTTGGACATGGACCCATTGACAGCCACTCTTTGGGTGTGGCCATCAAACCAGTTCTTTACCCACCAAGTGGTCCATCTACCAAAGCCATGTTTTACCAGCTAACCTTGAGTGGGAACCAAACCAGGAGTGCACAGCCACAAATTGTTATGTGTCCTGTTTTGCCTAACTCTTGCCAAGTTTCTAGGAGGGAACTGGACCAGTCTCAACAGTGCCTTGAGGCAGAGCATCCCAGACAGGCATGTCTGCATTTGCTAGAGGTGTGTATTAAGAAAATGTTCAGATTGTTTCCAACTCTAGTACAGCTTTAGAGTTCTTTTACAGAGGTATTAAAAATGCTGTGTGTAAAACTCTTGGAGCTCAGTTATCTCTAGGAAAAGTGATACAGATATGCTGCTTCATTTCTGGCAGCAGTGTTGTACAGTAGTTCTCCAGCATGACACTGAAGTCAGATTGGCTGAAGGATGGAAGGACGAGAAATTTCTCAACTGACTTTAAGCCATCTCTCTTCCTTCCCTTTCAGTATGAAACTGAATGACTTTATTTCATGAACAAAGAGAAAATATGAGTAGAGAGAAACAGGTTTTATTTGGATGGCAGACTTCTCTGTAAGGTCAAAGCCTAAGCTGATCTCCATGGTACAAGTTTTAAACATAATAAGATTTGGGGGCAGGAGTCATTGAGAGTATCACTGTAATCGAGGGAGGAGCCTTAGTAAGCCTTAACATGTTAAAAACAACATAAGCATGTGGGATATTAATGTATTTCACCTCAGGTAAAGGGTATTACATCCTTACAGCTCTGCAAAACCATACGCCATGGACAGGTAGGCTGTCAGATTCACAAGGTAAAAGCTGTAGAAAGTCAGTCGTGAAATTAAAGAGCCTTATCTGGGTTACAGCAAAACACAGGAGGATTCACACTTTGAGGTTCCTGAAGTATTTCTGAGGAAGTTGGAGACAAAGTCAAACTTCAGCTAACAGTGCGCTGTTTATGGGCACCCAGACCTGCCTGATCCACAGCCTGTTGTGACTTATTTCCATAGTCAGCTGTATGGAGCAGCAGGCACAAGACAGCAGTGTCAGCCCTAATGGCTGTTATTAATGATTAAGCATAGTTCCTTGGCCATACATGTTATTTGAAGCTGCAAGCCTTCTTTTAAAGTTCTGGAAAACCCGTGTGTCTAATATATGGTGCCCTGATTTTTTTGCTTAAACTTCCTTTTACCAGAGAGACACTATTTCTCAGCCTTTAACATTGGACATCCACGCTGCTCCAAGATTTAGGTTCTTCTCCTGGACATGTTGAAGCTGATGTGATAGACGATCACTACTCCTTTAGAATCTCCCATCCTTTGCTAGAAATATGGCCCATTTTCACAATACCTCCCCTAAAACCAGTGGGAAAAGAGGTGTGTCATGAAGAGTTCAAAATTCAGGCAGATATATACAGTAAAGGAACATTCATAGAAATAATTGCTCAAGGTTGCACAACTGAGAAACCTGACAGTGTCCTTTCCACCTCATAGGCTGTCTTGCATGCAGCTTTACATCTCACTGAAACAGTCACCCATTTGTACCTGCTTTTAGATGCTTTTCGGATTTATCCTTAATCAAGAAACACATGGCTGCATCATGACCCTATTTTTCTGCATGCTGACAGCATGACAAAAAGCCCTCTTCTCTGTGTTGTTTTTCACCCTATCTGAATGCTTTTTCTGTCTCATTCCTTGTCAATCCATTTCTGTGACAACAACATTTTCTGGAGAAAACAGCAAGGAGAGCCACATTAGGGATCATTACAAGGTATCTAAATATTGTATAGTTTATTCTGCTTCAGACTAGGGTAGAATAAATTACAGTAATTTAGACCCTGCACAATCTGGAGCAGTAAAGAACAATTCTCAGTAGAAGTAAGAGTGCCATATTTTTAAAGGACTGGGAAATGGAAACAGCAAGTTTTGTTCTTGGCACAGGTGAGCTCTGCTGTCTAGAGTTAGCCCCAGCATATCAAAGGAAGGAAGACTGTAGCATGAGGAATCTTTTTAATTAAGTTTCATGTTTAGTTCTTTGTGTGCCTGTGTATGTGGATGTAAAAAGGGGAGTTTGCACCTTAGTTTAGTAGGTTATATAGTGAGATTTTACTTTTTTTGTCTGCTTAGCTTTCATGGTAGCCGCACTCACTGGTGATTTATTACAGGCTTATTAAAAAGCTTCACTTTGAGGAAAGCAATGGATTCATTATAGGTTTTCGGCTTTTCATAAAGATGAATACTCTAAGATCTGCATCAGTGATATATCAAATCAGAATAAGGACACTTGGCTTAGTCACACATTTTTTAGCCATCTGCATTTAGGTCTGCTGTTACAATCAGTGTTCTCAATTTATAAACCTATTTTCAGATATGGTAGTATGAAAACTAATAGGCTAGCTATTGCTTTAACTCCTTTTGCTTGGTTTTCTGTACAATACATACATCTACTAAAGTATGCACGACCTGAATGCAACACACAGTCCTTACCATTGCTTCAACATGGAGATGCAGTTGAAGTAGAAATAGCCCTTTACTGAGACTGCCTGTTACCTGTCTGTGATCAACACCGACAAAGTTTTGCTGATATGGGTGATGCAGATTAAGGAGGAGCCTGGAAAGATTGCTTGCCTCTATATCTGAACATGTCTCAGCTAAATGTAGCTTTACTGGCAATAAAATTTAAAAATTTTAAAAATTTTTAAAAATCCTTTTTTCAGTATACAAAACTAGCTAGCAGACTAAAATGTAAGATTACTAAAAATGTAAGATATATCATTGACACATCTCTCTCACAAGCAGGAAAGGAAGCTTGCTTTTAGCTTTGTCAGTAGAGGCTTTCCCTGCTTTTACAAAGAGAACCAGAGCATACTTTATAAAGTGCCAGTTACTTTTTAGTTGCAGTTGCGAAAACAATAAAACAGAGTACAGGTTCACATTTTGTCTGTTTGTTGAGGGGCAGGTTCCTGTCCACCCCACAGTCAGTAATTCAGGAGGAGGCCTAGGGTGGATCTGGGAGTCAGTATGCAGGCTGCTTGGATTCTGCCTTTGGTGAGGGATTCCAGAGGTAGTTGCCAGGTTGCTGGTCCCATTTCAGCTGCTTTACCTTCTCACTGAGATTTTACTGTAAAACTTCAGGAAGCTGGTGACATTAGACTAGTGCTAAATAACTGCTGACTCCCATTCTCTATCACAAAATAAAAGCTGGGGGAAAAAAAAACCACAACAAAACCCCAAGAAGTTAGCTGCTTCTGAAAAAAAAAGAAAGTTTACTTGCTGCAAACTGTGGAAGAAGTCTGAAAGCAACTTGTATCAGTCACCTGCTGAGAAGGGAAATGCTGGGTTATAAAAAGAAAGAAGCCAAGCTATTTGCTGTCTTTGAAAACTCTTATAATCTCTGGCTGGGTGGAGAGAAGGCAGTCCCTCTGCTTAGAAGAAAGGAATTTATCTTCCAATGATCTGGAAGGAAAGATGCTGCACTAAAAACAAATTTGGGGTTATTTCAACAGTTTTAGCTTTCCTTCTTGAAGTGAAAGCATGGATGTGTCTAGAAACACTAAGCAAACTGATCACCAGCTTGTTTTCCCTTGTGAGCCCGATGTGTTCTGAAGGTTTTAGGCTGAACCCAAGGGCTCTAGTCTTCTAGGATTCTTGGAAAAAGATTGTCTCCACCAGCAGTGGGAAGCAGAGGAACTTGAACAGAGCCAAACTCACAGACACAGATGAACTTCAGAATCCATCTGTCCAGAAAAGATTTTGTAGGAAACTAAATTGTAGCCTGGGAACTATAAGAATATCCAAAAATGTGATGTCTGATTGATCCCAGAATAGATCCTGGAAGGTGACACTATCAGAGAGCTCAGGAGTGCAGTGTTTTGCCATCTAAGTGGTGAGTGGCTCACTGAGGATGCTGCCAGGTGCTGTTGCAGTTAGGATTGTTTGCTGGTCCTAACTGGCAGCTGGATCCCGTGGGCATGTCTTTGTGCCTGCACAGTGCCTGATGGAAATCACTGCATAGCCGGAGGCAGTTTTTTGGTATAATAATAGCCACTGGAGCCAGTGGATACAGGCTCCCTTTGGCTTAATGAGGAGTAATATTTTATAATCCTGTCCTGTCGGCTAGGTAACAAAGAAAACTCTTTTACTGGCCTCTCCTGGGTGTTTGGGTTAGTTGTATTTTTTCTCTTGATTTAGGTTAGTTTGAATGCCCATTTTATTACCTCTGGTTGCAGACTGATTTTTTTTCAATACAAGCATGCACAGAAACCCCATGCTAGTATTTCAAAGCATCAGTTTTGTAACAACGTTATGTATAAGGTTTCAGTTTTATTTTAGTGATATTAATTAGTAATATTTCTGCAAAAGTCTCCTCCTCAGCTCTGATCCTGTTCATCTGACTGTTCTTGTCCTTTAAATTTATTTCTTATGCTCCAATAAATATTTCTTCATAAGGACTATTCATCGACTAAAGTAATTGCTTCAAGCATTTGTGTCACAGCTTTTTTCTTTTGCTTCCTTTTCATTGTGACTTATTATTAACTGACTTCCTTTACAAAAAATTTATTTTGTTTTCTATTTGACACAGTCCTGCTGTGTCACTAGGTCTGCCCTTATGTTTATTCTAACTAACAAGGTTTCTTAACTTTTCCTGTGATTTCTTGTTTTCTGAATTTCTAATTGTATCTTCTTTCAACTTGCTTGGTTTTTTGTTGATACTATTTTTGGAGGAGGGAGTCAGAAATGGGGGGGGTTTGGTTTTGTTTTTGTTTGGTATTTTTTGAAAATAATGTTCAGATAGCCATTGGAGTCAGTTTAGGACCTATTCTCACAGTTTTTCTTTGCCTATTTATTAGAATACCACATAACTCAGAAGATAGTAATTCAGATTGCTGGCTGGCATGTTTCCCTTCTTTTTCCTTTGATCTGTGAAATAACTACTCTGCAAGCTGACCTCTAAGGCAATTCCTTGTGAATAAAATGTGCTTTTCTCGGAGAGATTCCTCATAGATCAGAAGGCTGGAACTGTTGGCCTCAAGTGGTGGAAAAGTTCCCAGCCTGAGTTTTCTCTGGAACTGGGGACGGAAGAGGTGACAGCTATGTGGATATGAATCAGCAAGAAACATCAGGCTCAGTAAGCAGTGTTTGCCTATCACTTTGGATAAGTTTTTCTACTATTAACAAGACGCATCCCTTAGTTTGGAAACCCCCATTTTCTGCTGTTCAGCTTCTGCATAAGAGCTGCATGGTTCTGAAGTGGCTGAGAACACTTCATACACAGTGGTGGGTGGCTGTGTGTGTTTGCAGTTGCTTATTTTCACTCATTTCTAGGAAAACATGGAACCCGTACAGCCACTGCTTTCACTTCTCTGCCGGGTGCCTTACTGTACTTAGATGATTAGCTTTAGTTACTTCAGCTTTGCATGCTTGGAATGAAACTAGGCAAGTTATTTCAGTGAGAAATGTCAGTATAAATACTACACTGACCTGTATTTTTGTTGAATGTAGTTACTAATGGAGTCATTGTTTGATTTATGTGACAATGGGACTACTTAGGATGACTTTTCAGTGTGGAGTGTTGCCTCAGATTTTTACAGAGTGAGTAGGAAGAAGATTTATTGATGCAACAAAATCAGAATCGTTAGGAGTACTACAAAGGAGTGCTACTGTTAAAAAAACCCAACTACTAAACACGGAATAGTTTTCTGGTCCTGCATCTTGTATTTGTGCCTTTATTTTTATTCTCATCTTCCTGATTTGGAAGACAAAGGCTATCACATGTATACACATATGTGCACACCTGTGTGTATATATACATACAATGCACAGCACCAAGACAAAGTTTACTTTTGTTATCCCTGAGTTTGATGGGCTGTTGAATTTTGAGGTGGACTTTGTCCTCCAAAAATCTGAGTTTCATTTTCAGTGGGGGATTCTCAACAGCTCCCAGAACTGAATCTGAAAAGGACTGATTGGTTTGGTAACTAGCAAAGAGGAGTTCTCCTTTCACCATGTTCCATTTAAAGTGGTATAAACAACACCAAAAGCCCAGTAATGTAATAGTTACCTGATCCCTGCTGTTATATGCTGGAGCACTAAGAATTTCAGAAATGAATTAGCTGAACCAAGACATGCAGAATAAAAGCCTTTATCATCCTGGGGGAAATGGAAGGAAGAACCTGTATTTTGATATTTGTACAGTGAGTCAGGTAACTGTAGAATCAGGGTAACTCTGTAGAAGCACAAGGAGACATCAGAAAGGGCAAAGTGATAAAGATTGGGCTACTGCAGGAACCAAAACTCTAACAACATTTGTGTTTAAAGTGAATTGGTATATAGAGGTAAATTGTAGATTGGTCTTCCATCTGCTGCTCAAGAATTGAGGAGCTACACGGAAAACTTTCAGCCCACTTGATGCCTATGGCAACTTTTTTATCATAGGCTGAAGCAAAGTCCTTGCATGTCTGTTTTCACTGGGTATTAATTCAAGTGACTGGCCCACAGACAAAGACAGGCAGGAGCAGCCAGATTGCAAAGTTGCTGCATGGTGCTAGATCTGAGACTACATTTCATGTTTTACAGAGATGCCCTACACTGTCATGATCCATGTGTGGTATTTTCCCAGGTCTGTAGAGGCTGTTTTTGAAGGGCTATGTCTGACCTTTAGAAAACATGGAGAAGGAAGGACAGAGCATCTCAGCCTGCAGGTCCCTGCCTGAACAAACTACTCACTGTGACTTCAGTTTACCTTCCCAATGTTGTAAGGGCCAAAAGCCCCAGTGACATGCAGAAAATTAAATGGAATGTGGGCTGTGGGCAGGTCCCAAGTAAGAGAGGTCTGGTTCAGCTGGAACATTACTTGCAATCATTTGCATCTGTGTTGTAAGGAATTTGTGCCAGACAATGTGCACCCACTGCAGTACGGGGTCCAGCATGCTGAAGGTAAACAGGGTGGGTTCAGCAGCTGCTTTACCAGCAGGAAAAGGGAACTACCTGACCCCTTTGCAGAAAGGGTGGGGAAGGCAATTTGGAGTGGGAAACCTCTCAAACACACAGACTTAGGAAGAAGAACTTACAAGTTTTTAGCAAATATCTCAATGAAGTTGAAAGCTGATATAATTTAAATTATTTCCAGACAGAAGGGAAGAGTTTTTCAATAAATTAATCGCTGTAAGAATGCAGGTGACTTGGAAGCATCTCCTTGAGGTAATGGCTGCCTTTTCCAGTTTGTCTTTATGAAATCACTTATGATCTTTTTTGGTCTTTCTTTAGAAACAGCCCCTTTGTACACTTCTAGTAACAGTTCCTATTCTTTACTCTCACTTGCTGTGTAGTGCAATTCTTTCTTGCACAGCTAGGGTGTTCACAGCAGAGATCCTGTATTCAGAGGCAGAGATCAGGTATTTTGCTGCCATCTGAACATGTGGAGGTACCCATGGCTCCAGCCACAAACCCTTGCCAATGTGGCAACCAAGGGAGAGAATTCTTCCTTTGCAAGGCTGATGGGAATCTGCCTGTCTGAGTTCAGGAGGCCTCTGTTTCTAAATCAGATTAAATATGTTGATTACGAGAAACCCCTCAACCCCATTGTTGTCTTTTGTGAACACCTGCAGTAACAAATCTGCTATGGAGGAGACACCCAGTCAGTCATGGGTGGTGACCTCAATGACAGGCATCCTTGCAGAGACTATAAGAGAAGCTCTCCTGTCCAGAGGCCCCTAGAAGGGCCTCTCTAGAGGCTCCCTCCTTTTCAGAAACACAGCAATGAGATTATCTGTGGGTATTTAAAACAAGTATGAAAGAGTAATACTTTGATTCATGCATGCTCTGCATGGCAATAAATCTCTCCTAGTACCATTGATATTTTTCTCCAGAAGAGCAGTGTTCTGGTAGACAACAGCATGGCACAATTTCCTGTTTCTAAGTTACCTCTTTTTAAAAAATCTTTCCTCTAGATTTTGGGAACATACACCAATTCAGGGTGGTAATTGTCAAGAGTAAAAGCCTGGGAAGTGTCTTTCTACACTTTGGAAGTTCCTCCCTCACTGCAAACCACTCAGTATTTATTAACCCTTTCCTGCACTGAAAGCCATTAACCTCCAAACGACCTTTTCATACCCTCATCCTTTAGGCAAGTGCAAACAGACCAATTCATCCACACACGTTTCCATTACCATGCTTATCAAGGTTTATAAGCTTGGCAAAAAAGATTTTCATGTTTTTCCTTGAGGCCAAAGAAGTCTGCTGACAGAAGGGATAGCTGTGGCTGAACTGCCAGTTTCTGTGCTGCGTTTCTGATCTCAGCTGAGGCATTGGCTTTGTTTCTGACTCCTTATATAATGTACTTAGTGAGCAAAACCAGAAGGCAATTCTCAGACAGCTTTCAAAGATAGTGTAACATATGATATTAGTGAGACAAATATTGAATACAGTCATAAAATGCCATAAATAGTAGCATTATTAAAAGATAGTTTTAAAAACAATAGGTAAACCCAGCAATTTTTCATGTACATGATGTTTTACAGATTATTTGCATTGCTTTTTCTTTTCTAAGCCATGACTGAAACTGTGAGCTAACAGTAAAACTCAAATTAGTGTTCTTAAGGAGATGTGCTAAAGCTTTAAGTCAGCAGCTAGGTAGGTATCTCATGCTTTGATGCCAGAAATCCTGCAAAGACTGCCACGTCTTTGCTTTCAGATCCCTGCTTAATAGGTTGCAACTTGCCACAGCATCACTGCAGAAATAAACCACCTGCTAGCAAAAGAAAACAGTAGGTAAAGTATAAAGTTTCTCTTCAGTTCTAACGTTTGTCTTGACTTTGTCTTATTTTGAGTAAATGAATCTTAGTCTCTTCCTCCAGAAAACTTTGGGCTTCATAATACATGTTCTATGTGTGGTTCTTACTCATACTTTGGCTTTATTAGCTCCATAAAATGGTTAATTAATTCTGTACTCAGATACTTATCTTCTCTACTGCTATGAAACATACACCACTGAATTTTTGTTGTTGCCAGTTCCTAAGGAATGAGAAGTTTTGATTATGGAGTTTTCAAAGAGAAAACCACACACAGAACCTCTAATGGATCAAATACTTATTTGCTGCCTGTGATCAGGATGTATAGTAAGAGTCCATTATAACTTGCCTCTCTACATTTTCACACGGGATTTAGATAGTCTTAATCCTTTTGCCAAGGAATAAGGGAGGCAAGCACTGTACCCTCCTCCCTGCATACCTGTCTGAAGGCCAAGGATGCAGCAACCTTGAGTAGCAGTACACTGACAGTTCGTTAGAAAAACTCAACAAAGGAGTTTTTTTGAAAACAGGATCTAGTTTTAAAATGTTAGTGGAATGTTTTGAAGAAAGATGGTGGCCTTCCCCCTCCCTTTCACTCCCTCACTTTTATTTTCCCTGTGACTTAGCTGACTGTGTTTCTGTGTGAACGCCAAGGGACTGAGAAGGCAAAGTGGGAAAATGGAGTTCTGTGTCCAAGTGTACAAGCAATTTGCTCCAGCATTACACTTTCAAGTTTCACTTTTTTATAACAAACATGAATGTCAGAGAAGATCTGCAGCATGAAGCTGAGATCAGACAGTATATCCTGCACCTGTACCAGAGACACCTGGGGACAGAGGTGGGACAAGTTGTACTCTGCCTTTTTCCATGAGACCTTGCAGGAGAGACAGGCTGCAGCAGCCGCAACAAAGTCAACTGCAGCCAAGTGCCATCTTGGTTAATGCAGTTCTTAATTTCACTGAAATTTGTTACTATACTTTTAAATCAAGACCACTCTGCTATGTAGCACATTTTTAGAATCCATCTGCCTGATGTAACTGCAATGCTGCTCTGAAACAGCCTGATGAAGCTGCATAGGAAACCGCAACTCTTAGTGCTTTGACAAAATGTAACCAAAGAATATCATACATATGAATTCATAAAACTTCCAGGAGATACAGTTGTCCAGTTTCTAAGTTTTAAGTCTGCTGGTGGTTTATTCCAGTACAGTTCCTAAGAACCAGTTTTGTTGTATTTGTAAAATGTTTCTTTACTCATGCTGTTCAAAAGCTAAACACCTGTCTCTATGTACCCCAATGTCTGTGAGATCTCTGAAAACACTGGAAGAAAAGATGTACTGAGGTGCCTGCAGGATTAGACACCATGGATGTAGTTTTCAGCAATTTGTACAGTTTGGAATTTCATTAATTACTCTGTCAAAATAGAAAATTCATATTTAAATCTTTTAATCTTAAATTGTCCTGTATGACTCTTTCCCTACAGATTTCATGGTTTCAGTTTATTAAAACAAGAGACTAAACCAAAACACTAATCCATGTATCTTGCTTAAAACTTTCTCCTGGCTTGAAACCAGACTTTAATACATGATGAATAAATATAGCAAGATATAACCAGGAAGAGTATACATCTTACATATTCACCACTGCGTTGGTATCAAAGTCATAGCCTCTAGCTCTTGAATGTAATACTCATCTTCTGGCTTCAAGTTAAGAATAATTAACTCTCACACTAATTTTGAAATAATGGAAGGATTTCCTTTATCTACAGCTTAGTATGAAACCAGGAAGAGACTTTGATGTCCTCTGCTTGGAACTGTTGTAATATTTTAGTTTAAGCTACCTGACCTGATTTGTAAGGGTTCAAGTCAAGAAGGATTAAAATTTTCTCATAATTGAAAAACAGTACTCTACTGCTAGCTTCTTTTGAGATTCTTCCCCTATCTCCAAGGTCAGGTAAAAACATCAAGGGATTAGAAATACGCTCTTCCTGGGAGATAGCTGAGGACGACCTTGCAGTGTTGTCCCACATGAAAAAATTAATTTATTTCTTCTTAAATAATGTTCTCCGGCTCAGAAGAAAACCACGCAAACAGCCTGCAGCAGCTTTAAAACTGATAGACCTTAACTAATTTTCAAGATGTTTCAAACATCTTTCACTTTTTTTTTAAATTTTTTTTGTGAGTTTTAACAACTAGTATTTTTGCAAGGTGCTATTGCTTCAGAGTGGCTTTCTCTGCCTGTTATAGATGCTCTGGGTTTTCATGCCTAGTGAGCTATTTGCAGGATCCATTTTTCATTTTCTTTGGAAATCCAGGAGAGTATCTTATGCAGATTCTCTGCCACTGCATATTTCTCATTATTCTGCCTGTTAAGGGAACATTTCCTTTTTTCAGCAGTGCACATGTGAAAACAAGGTCTTTTGAGGGTTTCTTTCTGTGTATCATGGACTGGTGTTCCCAAACCAGCTCCTAATGAAACCAGACTGTGCATTCTGTTGTTTTTGTGCTGTACTCTTTTTTTTTTTTTTTTCAATCATTATTTTTTTACCCAAGTGATCTGTCCTCTTCCTGTCACAATTAAAAAGTCTTTTGTTCTGACATTGTGCTTTATGTGACCAGTTTTTGAGCATGAAATTCCACAGAATCACAGAAAGTTAGGGGTTGGAAAGAACCTCAACGAGATTGAGTCCAACTCCCCTGCCAGATTAGGGTCACCTTATGTAAGTTGCACAGGAACACCTCCAGGTGGGTTTTGAATGTCTCCAGAGAAGGAGACTCCACAGCCTCCCTGGGCAGCCTGTGCCAGTGCTCTGTCACCCCCTTTTTCTGCCAGTGAAAAAGTTTTTTTCTTATATTTATGTGCAACATCCTATGCTCCAGCTTCAGAGCTGGGCTGTGTCCTCCTGGGACTGGCCCTTTGCATACTTCCAGGCACTCATGAGGTCACCCCTCATGCTCCTCTTCTCCAAGCTAAAGACACCCAGCTCCCTCAGCCTTTCCACTCCCTTAATCAACTTTGTGGCTCTGTGATGCACTCTTTCAAGCATTTCTCTGACCTTCTGGAACTGAGGGTACCAACACTAGACACAATATTCCAGATATGGCCTCACCAGGGCAGAGTAGAGAGGAAGGAGAACCTCTCTCAGCCTACTAACAACTCCCCTANCCTCCACCATCCCCCCGGGGTGGTCGCCTGCCCCTCGCCCCCTCCCTTCCTCTCTCTCCCACCTCCGCGTGTGTGTATGTGTAGCTTCATCTCATGAGATCAGGAGGAAATGTGTTCCTCTAATCTGTTCCCTGTATAGGGCAGACTTTAGGGCCTTCCCTTAAGAAACTCCTTCTCTGGGCTATGGTGTTAAAGGGATGCGTAGCCTCAGTCAAATGGGTGAGAGTCACAAGGCAATCTTGGCGTTATGTAAGTCCTGTGACTCACACAGACATCAGTGGGAAATAGAGACCTGCCCCACTGTTGGGGATAAAGCTCTTTTTGTACTACATCTCTATAGAAATACTAAGTATGGAGGTTTCTCATGTCACTCTTGACACATCTAAGAACATGGAGAAGATGTGTCTTCAGAGTTGAAAATTCTACCCGAGGTGTCAGTGCTTCACATGGTAAGAAAGTCACCATGTGACAGTGATGGGAAGTCTGTACATCCGAGGGATAGGCTGGGACACTGGGCAGAGGGAAGCCCCATTGGTCTGAAACAAGAAGGATTAATGTGTATAAGAGATGTCTTAATTTCAAGCCTGGCAGCTTGTGGCAGTTGTTTATTTGACTGATGCACAGAATTACCTGAAAGTCAAAGCTAAAAGGCAGTGAAGACAAGATGTCATTAGAAGAGGGGAGATTATATGCTTATAGAAGCCACTTTTATGTTGGTGCCCTTATAATGTGAATTCTTGGATACCAAGTGGGAGAAGGCTTGCATTTGTATTTCTTCAGTGCCTAACACCATCACAGAGTATATGGCAGCATCCTTTACAGGAAGCAATGATATGGATATATTTGTATCTCCTGCAGTTCACTCAGTGTAAGATTTAGCCTGGCACACAGGCTTTTGATTCCACAGAAATCATAGAGTGTTAGAGGTTGGGAGGGACCTTGAAGAATCATTGAGTCCAACCCTCCTGCCAGATTAGGGTCACCAAGTGTAGTCACACAGGAACACATCCAGGTGGGTTTTGAATGTCTCCAGAGAAGGAGACTCCACAACCTCCCTGGGCAGCCTGTGCCAGTGCTCTGTCACTGCCACAGTGAAAATTTTTTTCTTATATTTATGTGGAACATCCTATGCTCCAGCTTGTAACTGAATAGAACCGGGCTGTGTCCTCCTGGGACTGGCCCTTTGCATACTTCCAGGCACTCATGAGGTCACCCCTCATGCTCCTCTTCTCCAAGCTAAAGACACCCAGCTCCCTCAGCCTTTCCACTCCCTTAATCAACTTTGTGGCTCTGTGATGCACTCTTTCAAGCATTTCTCTGACCTTCTGGAACTGAGGGTACCAACACTAGACACAATATTCCAGATGTGGCCTCACCAGGGCAGACTAGAGAGGAAGAAGAACCTCTCTCAGCCTACTAACAACTCCCCTACTGATGCACCCCAGGATGCCATTGGCCTTCTTGGCCGCAAGGACACATTGTTGGCTCATGGTCATCCTTCCACCCACCAGCACCCCCAGGTCCCTTTCCTCTGTGCTGCTCTCCAAGAGATCAGTCCCCAGCCTATCCTGGTACCTGGGGTTGTTGTTTCCCTGGTGCAAGACTCTAGGCTTGCCCTTGTTGTAATTCATTAAATTTCTCCCTGCCCAGTTTTCCAGCCTGTCCAGGTCCCTCTGTGTGGCAGCACAGCCTTCTGGGGTGTCAGCCACTGCTCCCAGCTTTGTGTCATCATCAGACTTGCTGACAGTGCACTCTGTTTCCTCATCAACTGATGAACACGTTGAGTAGTACTGGTCCCAGTACTGACCCTTGAGGGACTCCACTAGAAACAGATTTTTAACTGTACTCCATCCCATTGACTACAACTCTCTGGTTTCTATCCTTCAACCAGCTCCTGATCCACCTCACTACCTGATCATCCAGGCCACACTTCTTCAGTTTAGCTCCAGGGATGCTGTGGGAGGGACGGTGTCAAATGCTTTACAGAAATCAAGATAAACTACATCCACTGCACTACCATCATCTATCCACCTGGTTATATGCTCATAGAAGGCTCTCAGGTTGGTTAAACATGACTTCCTCTTGGTTAAACCATGCTGAGTGCTCCTAATGACCCCATTGTCCTTGATAAACCTAGAGACAGTAACCAGAACAAGTTGTTCCACCCCCTTTCCAGGGATGGAGGTGAGGCTGATGGCTCTGTAGTTACCTGGGTCTTCCCTCTTGCCTTTTTTGAGGACTGGAGTGACATTTGCTTTCCTCCAGTGCTCAGGCACCTCTTGGATGATGGAGAGCAGCCTAGCAATGACATCCACCAGTTCCCTCAGCACCCGTGGGTGCATCCCATCAGGACCCATGGATTTATGGATGTCCAGATTAATTAACTGATCCTTAAGCCAGTCCTCATCAGCCAAGACAAACTCATCCTTTACCCTGACTTCCTTGATGGCCTTAGTGGCCTGGGGCTCCTGTGGACATCCTCCATCAGTATACACAGAGGTAAAGAAGGCGTTCAGCAATTCCACCTTCTTTGTATCCTCTGTCGCCAGGGCACCCACCTCATTCAGCAGTGCCTGTATTGCATCTAGTCTTAGTTTTATCTACTATGTATTTGAAGAAGCCCTTCCTGTTGTCCTTAACATCTCTCACAATTCCAAAGAGACTTTAGCTTTACTAGTTGCCTCTCTGCATTCTCTGACAACAGTCTTATATTCCTTCCAAGTGGCCAGCCCTTCCTTCCCTTAGGTTCCCTTCTTCCATTTGAATGTATCAAGCTGGTTCACTTTCTTGATTTCCTTCCCACTGGGTCATTCCAGTCTTGGAAGAAGTAATCTCTGAATGTTAGCCAACTATTCTTTGTCCCTTTACCTTCCAGTACCCTGTCCCATGGGATTTCCCCTAGCAATTGCTTGAAAAGAGCAAAGTTGGCCTTTCTGAAGTCCAGGGTTGCAATTCTACTAGGAATTCTGTTTCTACCATACAAGATCCTGAACTCCACCATCTCACGGTCACTGCAGTTAAAGCTGCCTTCAACCTTCACTGCTTCCACCAGGCCCTCCTTGTTGGTTAGGACAAGATCCAGCAATGTTTCACTCCTGGCTGGCTCCTCCACCAGTTGCATCAAGAAGTCATCATCAGTGCACTGGAGGAACCTCCTGGACTGTGAATGGCTCAGTAGGCCTTCCAGCAAATATCTGGGTAGCTAAAATCTCTCCATGAGAACCAGGGCCTGTGATCATCAGGCTGCTACCAGCTGCCTGTAGAAGGCCTCATTGACTTCCTCATTCTGGTCAGGTCACCTGTAATAGACACCCACCACAGTGTCCCTCACATTAGCCTACCCCTTAATTCTAACCCACAAACTCTCTCAACTTGCTCCTCATCTACCCGTGGACAGAAAACATGGTTGGATGTTTTCTATATGCATTCTAAACAGCATGATGTCCACGCTATTTAGAATGCATATAGAGCAATACAACATGGTTTATCTCCAGTGACTGATAGGTGAAGTCCGTGGGACAACCTGCACAGATTACAGTGGGGTTTGTCTGCAAGTGTCTTGCTCTTAAAAACACTTTATTGATTGCTGCATCCTACTACTTGCATGCACCCTCATGTAGAAAAATTCTGTGTCATTCACTTCTCCTCTTCAGGAGGAGAGATCAGGGAGATCAGGGAGAACAGAAGTATCTTCCTTTCCCATAGTGACAGCCCCTAAAACATGAAGATCTTTGACAATGAAAAATAAAATTTAAATTGAGTCAATCTCTCAGTACACATGCTTTATATCTTCAGGCTGGTGCTGAGATTTAAAAGTCTAATAAATTTGTGTAACTATCCTGGCTTGCACAGTGTGACTGAATTAAGCAGAGGAGTATGAGGAAAAGGGTCATATCTGGAAACACTGCAGTCATGCTTTAAACATCAGTGTTGGAGCAGTAAGCCTTAAAAGAGGCACTTATTGCAAAATTCCTTAGAGAGGAGAGAAAATTCTTCACAATGTTTTATTACTAACACACTATTTTGTTTAGTGAGGGAAACTATTATATGTCAGGTCTGGCTCATGCATTTTGCTTGCAAGCAGGATAATCTTCACATACCATGCCACACCAGATCACACCAGACCATACCACACCACACCATCTTTGCTCATGCAGAAAACTGCTGGAATTATAGCAAAAGCTGTAATGTGGTCCTCTGCAGTTCCCATTTTACTGCTTTTCAGTCTCCTGACAGTTTCTGAAGATTTCACATGTTACTGTGGAACTTCACTTCTCTCAGTCATCAACTTATTTTGACAGACTCAGACTTTTGAGTATGAAATGTGTAAAAAGATGCTTCCATCGCAACAAAATTATTGTAGTACTTTTTAAAGGATTTTGAAATTGTTTATAATAGGGAGTGAAACGTCTTGCAATGGAAAATTTTCACAAAATTTTGTTTTTCAGTTGTACTTATCCTAACTTGAGGTGTTTGCTATTTCACATTTTTTGTTTGCACTGGAATAATAAGAGCACACCTGCTAAGTCAAGCCAACTGTTACCGAGGAAAAAATAACTGACCTTGATACCAATCACCCCTGTGTAACAGAATATCTGAGTTGGCTGTGTAGTTAAGTGAGACACTGGGGGCAGTGCTGTGTTTTAGAAGTCCTCAGGACAAACATGGCCAACAGAACTGGGAATCAGAGAGAGACACTCAAGGGCAGTAGGTGATAAGAACGTTTTAGAAGGACAAAGCAGATCCTTCAGAGTGAAATGTTTACCCAAACAGTTTCATTTGTCCATTGGAATCAGATCTCATACGACTGGGAAAATGATGAAATTCTTTGTTGACTTCAGTTCTGCACAAGGATCCGTGCATGACCAACTTTGAATATCTGTCTCCCACTGTTTATTTCCTACTGTTATGGAACAGAATTTAAAAGTGTTTCTCTACTGTTTTGGTTTTATTTATCTGATTAGGTTTTGGTGTGTGTTTGTTTTGGGTTTTTTTTACTGTGAACAAGGTTGCAGAATTCATATGGCTTAACTTTGAAGATAAAGGAGTAAATTCTGCGGCTTTGAAACTAGTTTGTCTATGCTTTCACATGCCTAACGAGAAGAGAGTTAATTTAGGGGTTGGAGAGGCATTGTGGCTCTGTGCTACATATTCGCAGGTTCCTTCCACACAGAAACATTTATTTTGAAATGCCAAAGGTGAAGCTTCATTAAATAAAGAACCAATTAGCCCAGATTTTTCACTGAGGAAAGGTAGATGATTGTATTTGGGACACCTGAGAAGATTAACCTGAAGTGTTCTTGGAGATAAATATCATAGCTATCTTCCCATGATCTGTTTTGTTATTTATTACCTGCATTTTGAGTGCTTTATTATATTAGACATAAAAATGCCTAATCAAGTGCTCTTCCCTCTGCTCCAAAGAAACTCAGCATCATTATGTTTTCCAGCAAATCTAATTGCTTTAAATATTCCTAATACAATACTCACAATTAATGTGTCCAAAAGAACAGCTAAACTGTAAGAGGAAAGATGTTATTAATATACATTGCATTAAACCTAACTGGTGAGTGTAAAGGAGACTCATCATGTAAGAGAGCTTGAAACATACCAGGGCTGACAGATGTTTCCTTCCTCTTCTGTTCTGAAAGAACTTTTGAAACAGTGAAGGATATTAAAATAGCCTGGGCTTTTTCAGGAAATTCTGGACTATGGTCTATTGGCAAAAATAAAACAAAGGAGAATCTCAGACCATACACATTCGACTAATGCTGGTCCAAGATGTCAAAAAAAAACATGGGGCTACAAGCAAGAGGACAGAGATCAGTCATTTGAGCTATTGGTAGAGCAGAACTTCAAACATTGTTTTTAAAATAAAGGTAATTGTGATTAATTGGGGCTTCCATTTTTAGAAGTTTCTCCAAGGTAATACAGTTGAAAAAGATACAAATGCTTGATATGGTAACTAGTCTGCCTGTACTTATATTACTGCTCAAAAAAATCCTAAGAAGAGTTTCTACAGTGTATCCAAATAAATTCTTTGGTAATAAATTAAATGTGCTGGTGGATAACTTACACTAGCTTATTCATGAAACTGCCTTGTTTTTCCCCCTTTTGGTAGCACACATAAACTTATGCAGTACAAGACCTTAACATTTTAGTAATTATGAGGTGAAAACACAATATAGCTGTCTTAAACAGACTGTGTTAGGTGATGGCAGCAAATAATGCTGGATATGGAAAGAGCTGTTCCACGCACAGAAGATGCTCCAGAGTTAGCTGCTTGGCTTTCTAAAACAACAAGGGAACAAATCTGTTGGTTTTGGTAATTCCAGTTCTAAAAAACCCTAAGCTGCTCTATAATCCAGCTCAAAGACTGAGATAACAAGAGCTGTGCCAGTCACTGGATCTCAACACTGCCTGCCACTGAATTGTCTCTACCAGAAGCACTGCAGAGGAGCTGCTGAAACTTGGTGGAAGACAGGTGAACCACCTCTAGAGTGGCTATTGTAGTGCTGAAGGGACTGAACACTCTTCCCTGCCCTCCAGAATAGCTGTAAGCCTGTATTATACAATCACTGTGTTTCTTGTAATGTCTCTAAAACGGAATAAAAATTTTTCCAGTTAAATGAGCCTATGTAAGTTTACACCATGAGCAAGAAATACCTCTTACATGCAAAAGAAATTAAGTAACTGAAATCCTTCTTCCTCTCTGAAATCAGGTACACTCCAGAGAAAATTCAATAGAGAGATGAGAGGAAGATTTCCCTGTGAGCAACTGTGTCCAGTGTACAACCAAAACCTAGTATTCCACCTTTAAGCAGTGTGAGATAGATAATGGAGACATCGTCCCTGTAAAAACTTTTCCCAGTGGTACTGAGGCAAGGAAAGCATGTGGGAACTTACAAAACAAACACTTCACTGAAATACACAGGACTGGGCCAGGGACACACATACTGGAAGAGCAGAAGCAAGACTGTTGGGATTGCCAGCTGGAGAAAACCTTTTCAGACCAGACCGCTGGCCTGGATGATCTCACGCTTGTTAAGGGCCCTCAGGGAACAGCTGACATCACTCACTTGGACCATCCTTGCCAGCTCCTTCTGAATGGCTGCGTTTTCCTCGTCACCTTCCTCAGGTGAACGCAGAGCGGCGGCTGCAGTGGCAGGGGAGCAGCCAGCCAGGAGGTGTTGCTGCCACACCACGGCAGTGGGAGCACAGACTCGACGGCTGATGGGCAAAACCCCCGACGGACAAAACCCCCGACCCCACAAAGCCGAAGCAGCGGCTTGGGAAGCCAAGGGAGAGCTGCGCCCTCCTGTGGGCAGCTGCGGGGCCAGGGGCTCCCCCTGCTCCAGGGGAACGTTTTCCTGTCTGAAGGAAAAGTCAGTTTGGGACGTGCCTCCCCACCCCTGGACCACGGGCACAGACGTGGGGGGCTCAGCCCAGGGTAAACCCGCACTGCCCTGCTGCTGGTCACAGGAGTGACGGGCTGAGCTGGCAGTCTGGTGCCTGCAGACCAGAGCAACCGCAGGGAGCCAACACACCAGGGTGCCAGCTCCTGTAGCACCTTCTCAAACGCCCCCTGCTTCTCACACTAAAAAACCTCCTGGGGTGTCAACTGATCCTCCTTATGCAGAAAAAACCCCATTGGTCCGTTTGATCCATTAGAACACCAGCTGAGGGGCAGAGAACTGGACATGATTCCTCGGGGCTTCTCCTGCAGGCACATCAGTGCAAAGCTGGAACCTGCAGCTCTCTGCACAGGCACGGCAGCTCCCTGACGGGGAGGGAGGGAGCTCCCTGCAGGCACAAGGTTACCATCTTGGCACAGAGCTGTCACACTCCAGCCCTGTGCTCCCGCTGCTTTGGGCTGCACGCCTGCAAAGAGCCCGAAGGAGAGTCGTGCCTGCACATCTTCCCAGCAAAGCTGCTATGCTCCCACCTCCCAAGGATGCCAACCTTGGGAAAGCCATGGGGGGGAGAGACTCACCAGATACAAAGCTGCCAGGCGGCCCTCGGCCCCTTCGGCTTGGCCAGGCAGGGACCCTGCAGGAGTCTGCAGCTGTGTGACAGCAGGACCTGCAGGGACAGTGAAACACCATCACCCACCTTGATGCACAAGGACCCAGCAGCACCTCTGCTTGTGGATTGGTTTGATTTCTTCTCAAGTCAGTAAAACCAACTCTCTCTATTCTCACATTGGCTTCAGAACCCCTGGGAGATTTCCTCTTCTAGCATCAGAGACCCCTTTGAGACCCAGATCCCTCTGAGGGTGCTGTGCAGGGTCTCTGCATGAAAGCTGAGGGGGAAAGACAAGCCAGAGTTGGGAGCAGGTGGAAGACTTGCCACCAGTAGCAGCAGGCAGGCAGCACAGCAAGGGTCAGAGGAGGTTTTAATTTTGTTGTAGGGGTTTCATCAAGAGGCAGAGCACACACACTATTTTACTGCAGCAACCCCAGTATGTGTGCATTATTGCACCAGTTCAGACATTTTGGTCTCCTCCAGAGAACTCCTGGTTTCCAGTGCTGGATCTTCTCTCCCTCCTATGCCACATGCAGCCTTTGCTTCAGTGTCCCAGCACATGCAAATGCCCCTGCACTCCCCTTCCTCTGCAGGCAGGACTGTGCAGCCCGAGGCTGCTCTGGAGTCAGCAGCTCAGGAACTGTTACCAACCCTGGCACCAGCACAGGCCTGAGTTGCAGACCTTGCCCTGCAGAGACTGGAACCTTTGGGCAGGGACCCCCAGGCCCAGGGGCAGTGGGCAGGGCACTGTCACAGAGCCCAACAGGGTTGACACCCACTGTGGTGTCCCTTGCCTGCACTGCCATGCTGCTCCATACAGGCTGAGACAGCCCTTCCCTTCCTCTGCACACACAGACCCTTGTGCCTGGTGAGAAAGGAAGAAAGGAGCCCACCATCATTTTTTTTCCAAGATGCCCAAGACTGCCGGGCACAGAGGAGAACCTGACATTTTCTGTCTTGTGGCCTGAATTCAACTGTGATGGAAACAACAGACGGAATCTCCACAATGAACATCAAAAGCAATTTTAGACAAGTACGTGCTCTAAATACTTGAAAACTATTGGATTGCAACAAATCCAAAGTCTTGCAAACTTCTTAGTTTGCTCAAGAAAGTAAAATGCTCTAAATTCTGAGAAGGTATTTTGGGGACACTGGGTAAGTATTTTAAGGTCAGTCCAACTGACTTTGCAGATGCTGTCACCCAGAGTTGCAGACCATGGGTGCACTTGGCCACTTCACAGCGTGGGGGCAGGCATGCTTTCACTGGTGACCTTCAGTCTTTTCCAGCCAAAGGAAGGGGAAGTGGCTGGCTGCAGTGATGCAGGGTAATCCTGGAAATGCTGCATGAAGGTGCTGTGGGAGGCAGCACCTTGTCCATGGCTGTCAGCGCTGGGGACTTTGGGGGTGTATTTCTGCACATGTGTGTGTACCCTTGCACAAAAAGAAAACTTAACTATCAATATGTCTGTGCAGCCTAACTCAGGGCAATACAGAGGTATGAGAACTTGTGTAGGTAATAAACTCTGGAAAGCAAAAGAAAAAAACCAAGATATTTATTTACTGGGGTAATGAAGTCCCTGCTAAACTGACCATATTGCTTCTACTTCTAAGACAGCTCAGGAATCTCTGCATACCACTTCTGTCTTAGGGAACTGCAAGATGACATTTGCTCCCCCTAACCTTTTATATGGGACATGTGCAAGTAAATACGTAGGTAAAATCTCACTTCAATTGCCCTGCATTGATCCACAGGAGCAGAAGACACCGGACACCTAATGTGTACTCTTGAGAATGACTTTGTTTCATCACAGACACCCTCTTGTCTTAATCAGATGGATTTATTTCTTCTCAAAAAAATCTCACATTTTATCCATACTTCTTACATTGCATTAGGACTACCATTTAAAAACATTATTGCAGTTATATATGAAAGGCCACTGTTCTGTTAGTATGGGTTTCCCCTCACAGTTTAGAGTTCAGCTGTGTCAGCATCTTCTCAAGCTTTATAGCTAGCGCCATGTTACCTTTAATCCTCAATTTTCCTGTCATGAAGGCCAGAGTTGGCTTTAGTTTACCTAAAAATAAGAGAGAGAACCATCAGAAAATGAAAATTAACTGGAGACAGCCTGTGCACATGAAAATATAAAGCAGCTACAGTGAGACTCAGCAGCTATCTTCCTACCAAGTTCTGCTGTAAGTCAGTGCATCTTTTGGAATCACAGAGATGTGCAGAAGTCCAACAGATTAACTGGTTTCTTTATGAAGCTACATTCACTGCTAAAATGTTCATCATACCTAATCAGTAAAAGAAGCATAATCTTCTGTGCTCTTCCTGTTCACAGAACAATACAGAAAAATCCAAGGAGATTTAGCCTATTCTTCTCTTGAAATACAAGCCAAAAGCTCCTCCATCCCAGGATAACACAGCAAGGAGGTGTTTATTTGCCCATGAGCAAAATGTTTCTGGGCACCAGGACTTGCATCCACCCTAGCCAATGCCTTTGTCACTTACCTCTGAACATTTTCACAAAGTCAGCACTCGACATGCTCATAACCACATCAGCTGCCGCTGGAGGCTTTCCGAAACCAGCATCTCCACCCTTGGTTTTCAGGTCAATGTACCAAGTGCCTCCTTCATCACCTGAACAGAGAATGAAAAGAGGTGACCAGGCAGCAAGACTGCTGAGCCCTTCCCATTCCTCCCTGCCAGATGACCACAGCTGTGCCCACTTAAAGCAGCTACACAGCAAAACAGATGTGGCAAGGCTCTGCAAAAAGGTGCCACTTGCCCCATGCTCTGTGTGCAGGCCAAGCCAGCCTTGGGCAGGCACCCAAAAGCACAGTGTGTCAGGGACGAGGACAGAGAGCCCGAAGGCAGCACTTTGCAGGCAGAGTGGTGGCAGCTGGTGTGTCTGCCATGACCCTGCCAGCAGCCAGGCTCCTGTCATGCTCACCCAGGGGGGACAGTGCTGAGACAAAGATGCCCACATACACCAGAGATGAAGCTGCTCCTGCAAAGGAGCATCACCACACAGAACACAACAAAACGGGGAAAAGGGAGTAGGGGGGGTGTCTGGGATTAGCTGGAGAAGGTGAGTGTTGCTGTTCCAAAACACCCAGTGCCCTGTGCTAGGAGTCCCAGTGAGTGTCTGAAGGTTTCACAAGCCATGGCCTTACCAGATAATTCAAACTGAAAGACTCCCTGGGTATTTTTCACAAACTCCTCACTCAGCGACCCCTGAATAACTCTGAAGGTTTCTGCAACAGGGCCCTGTGCCTTGTCTGCATGACCCTTGGCTCCAGCTGCTCCTTCACTTAATTTCTCCTCCTCTTTGGATACTTGGGAAGTACCTACAAAACAGAGATTATTTTCCCTTTCAAATGTAAAGCTCTTTAAATCTGCAAGGAGAAACACAGGTAGAGACATCCCTTTGAAAAGATTTCAGCTTCACAATAGGGGAAAGGAGTATTTTCCTGTTTCTCTATGAATACTGGCAAAGGATGTTTTCAGCACCTGAGAATCTGAACAGCTGTGGGGCGGCAAAGGTATTTCTTTGAGGTATTTCACTTTCTGTCTATAGAAAGGTAAAATAAAACAAAAACCAAATCATTGTTGTTGGCAGTAAACACAACTTTTACAACACTGCATTCATTATCACCAGAAACCATCAACTTGTTCATACAGTGCTTTCTTTACATCTTTCTATCTCCACTGCTACTATCAAAATTAGAAGATTTGATGAAGAAGTTTGAAGAAGTTGAGAGTTTGAGAGAAACTGTCAAAGTTGAAAAAAAATCCCCAAACATTTGAGAATGAGAAAGTGTGTTACTAGCTGGTGAACAGTAGTACACACATTGTTTTGAGCAACAGAAAAAAACCCAAAAGTTTTGAGTATGTACTCAATTATAGGTAATTGTTTTGTTATTACAAAATTTTAAAGATTTTAAAGATTTTAAAATTACAAAATTTTAAAGATAAACCCCACCTCCACTTCTCTCTGAACACCTCTCCTCCACACACATTTATTTCCAAAAATTACTAAAGTTTGAGACATTTTTGGGAACTGCTTTGAGTAGCAGTGTGCTGAGGCAAGTTCTTGTTCTTTGTTTTTGGGTAGCCAGATATTATTTAATATTCAAATCCAATAGTCTGTTCAAGGGGAGTACTTTAAATACAGTGATGGTCAGCTAAAAAGACTCTGCTATTACAGGGAGTCAACACACAAGAGTGACAGCTCCTGTAGCAGCTCCAGCCCTGTGCTCCCCCTGCTTTGGGCTGCACGCCTGCAAAGAGCCCGAAGGAGAGTCGTGCCTGCACATCTTCCCAGCAAACCGCTGTGCTCCCACCTCCCAAGGATGCCAACCTTGGGAAAGCCATGGGGGGGAGAGACTCACCAGATACAAAGCTGCCAGGTGGCCCTCGGCCCCTTCAGCTTGGCCAGGCAGGGACCCTGCAGGGGTCCTGTGACAGCAGGACCTGCAGGGACAGTGAAACACCATCACCCACCTTGATGCACAAGGACCCAGCAGCACCTCTGCTTGTGGATTGGTTTGATTTCTTCTCAAGTCAGTAAAACCAACTCTCTCTATTCTCACATTGGCTTCAGAACCCCTGGGAGATTTCCTCTTCTAGCATCAGAGACCCCTTTGAGACCCAGATCCCTCTGAGGGTGCTGTGCAGGGTCTCTGCATGAAAGCTGAGGGGGAAGGACAAGCCAAAGTTGGGAGCAGGTGGAAGACTTGCCACCAGTAGCAGCAGGCAGGCAGCACAGCAAGGGTCAGAGGAGGTTTTAATTTTGTTGTAGGGGTTTCATCAAGAGGCAGAGCACACACACTATTTTACTGCAGCAACCCCAGTATGTGTGCATTATTGCGCCAGTTTAGACATGAACTTATGCTTATGGATTGGTTTGATTTCTTCTCAAGTCAATGAAACTATCTATCTCCCTTGTTGTGAGCCATTCCCCTCAGGATGTTGCACAGGAGCTCTGCCATGAAAGCTGAAGGGGAAATACCAAGCCCAAGGTGTCAGCTAGAGGAAGATCTGCCACCTGTAGCAGCTGGCAAGCTGCACGGCGAGAGCTGGAGGAAGCCAGAGCCTTCCATTGCTCAACAGAGGGAGAAGGAGGTGATCTGGGAAGGGTGATTCAGGGATGTGGTGCTGCAAAGTCCGGAGGCAAGGGCCGACCTGGCGGTGACAGTGAAATAGTTGATGGAGTGAGGAGGAGGAGAAGGAAGGGGCAGGTCTGGTTGGGTGAGCAGCAGACAGACAGGCGATCCTGCTGCAGGCATTCTGCTGAGTGAGGCGGAAGGTGAGACGGGGGAAAGGCTTCAGTGATTTGAGTGGGACTGGGTCAGAGTTCAGTTCAAAGCGAAATTTCACATATCCAGCAAAGATGTTGGAAACTCCTTCACTCCACTCCTTCCGTCCCATGTAGGGCTTTACCTACATCCCAGATAGGCTCACGTCCCCCTGCCCACCCGGCCCCGCTTTCCTCACAGCCAGTGTCCCCCTCACAGTCCCCCTGTCCCCGCCGGCACTGCCTGGGGCCGCGGCTCAGCCCCCGGCTCTGCAGCAGCCGGCATCAACCCCGGCCCCAGCCTCCCCTTTTTCCCCTCACACATTCCCGGGCAGCGTTCCACGTTCCGCCCTTCACCTCCGCCCCCCTCGTTCCGCACCTCGCCGCGGCTGCGCGGAGCGGGGCGGGCCTCCTGGGCCTTCTCCCCGTCCGGGGGCGGCCCCTACCCGCGCCGCCATGCTGCCCAACACCGGGTAAGCGGCCCCAGATCTCCCCTCTCCTCCCGGGTCCCCTCCGGCGCACACTGCCCTACCCTCCGGCGCACACTGCCCTACTCCCCCCTTCCCTCGCCGCCGGCCGCTGCTTCCCGCTCCCTGGTGCGGCGGGCAGAGCCTCAGGGCGGGGGGCGAGGCTGAGGGAAGGGCCCTNCGGGAGGTCCGCGCTTGCCATCGGCTGGGAGCGTTCATGTGCGGAGGGAGAGGAGCCCGCAGGGCACGGGGGTTTCCAGTCAGGAAAAACCGTGGGGGTCCCAGTCAGGAAAAGCTGCGCCGCGGGGGTGGATCTCTCCTGGAGTTGGTGAGTGGGTCAGGCCGGGCCGGGGGGATCCGAATGGAGGAGGTGAGGGGCGGGGGTGGTGGCAGAGCCCCCGGCAACCTCCGTCAGTCCGTGTCCTTGAGCGGAGAGGGTTTTTAGGCGGTATATATATTTTTCTCTCTCTTATCCCAAGCCAGCACCTTCTTACTTGGCAGTCAGATTTTTTTTTCCACTGTAGGATCTTAATTTAGATGGAATTCCCTGCCTCTCTTCAGAGCCAGCACCACTAGCAGCGAGGAAGATAAGTCGTTATTATGTGCTCCTGAATGTTATAAACAGGATTATTGATTAAATTACTAATGTATGTGTAAGCAAGCTGTAAAAAGTGCCCCTGATGTGCCTACAGGTTTCTGTATCAGCTGTTGTGCCTGGAGAGAAGGGAAACTGTCTCATTTTTTTTCAAGTCCCTTGAGCCTGCGAGGCACAGAGGTCAATTTGATATTTTTTTGTCTTATTACCAGAATACACTTGTGGTAGAAGCAAAAAAAATGCAACCTTCACAATATGTCACAAGCAACTTTAGACAAGCACATGCTTTAAAACACTTGTAAGCTGTTAGACTGCTAAGTGAATTAAGAAATAAATCCTAAATCTTGCAAGCTTCTCAGCTTGCTTATGAGCGTAAAAATTTCTAAATTCTGGCAGATCTGTGGACTGAGTAAACAGCTATTGGTGCAAAGTTGGTGTATCTGGCTTTGTGGATGCTGTCACACCAGCTTTCAGAGGACAGATAAAACTTCTTGAGTGAGACATTTAGAAGTAAAATTAAGGCAGAAGCAGGAATGCTTAAAAAGACATGAAAGGAGTGTGGGAGATACTATGAAGTCAGCTCAAGGTTTCAGAAGTGATGAGTTGGAAATGAATTTTTCCTGTTAGTAAGGCTTTGCTTATTTTGGTGAATTCTATTTCTGTGGACTAAGGGACAGAATTGGAATTTGTGGAGCTAGAATTAGAGGAGGGTAGCTCCAGAGAATGAATGTAGTTAGCAGTGATTGTAACCCAGGGAGGAACAAGGAGGTTTATGTAGACTGAGGATGCAATTTTGCTGAGAAAAAGGAAAACCTGAGAGCGATGGCTGTTGTAGGGAAGATTGGAGGGGAAAACTAGAGAAAATGTAACGTAACTGGAATGAATGCAACATATTCCCTGACATGTTGAATAAAACAATAATTTGGGGAGGGGAACTGAATCTGCATCTGGACTCTTCTCGATTGGATTGTGGGATAATTGAGGTTGGAAGGGACCTTGAGAGGTCTCCAGTCCAGCCTCTTGCTGAAGGCCAGGTCAGTCTGGAGATCAGGCAGAGCTGCTCAGGCTTTTGTCCCTTTGGGTCTTGAAAACCTCCAAGGCTGGGAGCAGCCCACCCTCCTGCCCTGTTGTGTGATTCTCACCATGGGGACAACAGCCTGAACTTCTCTTGTTGAACTTTGTTATTTTCAGCTGGAAAGGGCCTCTTGTCTCTCCTCCATCTGCACTGTGCCACAGCATGTATACACTGCTCCATCTCATGAGTCACCCCATAGGTACTGGGGGGGGGGGGCTGCTGCTGTGTCCCTAAAGCTCTTCTCCAGGATGAACTGGCCCTCACACAAGTGCAGAGCCTCCAGCCATCTCTCTTGTCTCTCTTCACTGAACTTGCTCCCGTTTGTCAACACATACCTTCTGCTGAGGGATCCAAAACTGGTCACAGGATATAAATGTGGTTTTAGGAGTGTCACAGGGGCTTAATCTCTTTCCTCCATCTCTGGTTATCATGTTCTTCTAGCCTAGGGTGATGCTGTTGCCAGGCATGCTGCTGGCTCATGCTCAGCTTGCATTCTGCTAAGTCTGCCGAGGTTTTCTCAGCAGAGCTGGCAATTGTGTCCCCAGTCTGTCTTGTTGCTGGGACTCTAAATTCCCAGGTGCAGGACTGTGCATCTGTCCTGCTTGAATTTCAGGGGGCCCCTGTTCATCTAGTCTGTCAGAGACCCCCTGGATAGCAGCCCTGCCCTCCAGCTTGTGAAACAGTTGTTGTCCATCTCCAGGGCATTTTGTCACATCCTTCAGTTTGTTGGTAAAAATGTTAGGCAGGACTGGCCCAGGAGCAGAAGTGGCTATAAGTCTCTGTGCAGAGTACTGAGTTACAAACAACCACCCTCTGAGCCTGACCAGTTTTTTACTCATCAGGTTATGCTGCCACCCATTATCTTAAAAGTGCATGCAAAAATATTGTGAGAGGTGGTGTTAAAAGCCATGCTTTCATCCACCCCGTTGGGCAAAGGGTTTGCTTTTACTACCAGTGAAGGAGCAGAAGCCCCTGTGCCTTTGACATCCTTCACAAGCCTCAGCTGCAGGTGAAACTTTGTTTTTTTTCCTGACAGCATCCCAGAGTGCCTGGGTGATACTCTTACCCCTCCCTTATGGCCTGTCCTTTCTCCCTCTCCATGTGTGACCTGTTGGATTAAATGTAGGTACTGGGAAACTACTGAGGTTAATGGAAAACCTTTAATAATTGCCATTACTGAGAATCAGTTTTTTGTCACTTGTCTACAGTACCTGGCATTAGCATTTTGGTTCTGGACTTGATCTTTAAACCCTGTTCAGATAGCAGTTTTTCTTGTTTAGAAGGCCGTGACTACTAAGTTACAGAGAACTTCATAGGTGTGTTGTCTCATTAGAGACTGGGATTTTGTTTTTGCAACTTACACCTTTTCTGTTGATGGAGAACATAGCAGTTCTGTTGTGAACAGTGTGTTGTGTCATTTTAAAAAGAAGGGAAAATGTAATTGGGTGTCCTGTCTCACTTTCTTGCACAATTGTGTTGGCAGGCTGGGAGAATGGTCTTGTCTTCAGTGTGGCTGTACTTAACTGCAGCTGTAGATGTTTCTTTTGTATTTAGAGGCTGCTGTCTTAGTAAAATGATGAAGGTATTTGTCTGGTTGAAAGACTGCACTAACAACATTTTCCCTTAAAAGTGATATAATACAATGATTTACAGGTTTTGCTTTGTTCTCCCTCTTCACTCTCTCTCCTTACCCCTTCACTTTTAGGAAACTAGCAGGATGTACTCTCTTCATCACGGGGGCAAGCCGTGGCATTGGCAAAGCCATTGCTTTGAAAGCTGCCAAGGATGGTGCGAATATTGTGATTGCTGCCAAGACAGCTGAGCCCCACCCTACTCTCCCAGGGACCATCTACACTGCTGCAGCAGAGAGTAAGTTGTGATACATGAAGGTAGGCTTCAGCTGCTGGGCTACACCTTGGCTTAGTTGTCCTACCTCTCTTAGCTCCAGTGCACCTTTAATAAAATAAACTTTGTGCTTCTCTTGCCCCCAAGGAAAGCCAGGAGGTATCAAAATGTTACTGTAATGAAGATGTATGTGTATGCATGTTAGTTGAGATATACATCTGTACCATGCACATTCTCAGTGTTAAAATTTGGTTTTGGCTTCCTTGTTCTTCACACAACATGTAAAAGTGTTGCAGCTTGAGGGTTGTTGATTTTTCAGTGCCACCTTGAAGCATGTGATTGAAGTAGAGATTCTCAGCAGGTTCATTTCTGAGAGCAAATTTTTAAATGTTTATTATTTTAATTTGCAGTTGAAGCGGCTGGAGGAAAGGCTTTGCCATGTGTCGTTAATGTGAGGGAAGAACAGCAGATTATTAATGCTGTGGAGAAAGCTGTGAAGACTTTTGGAGGTATGCTGAGGTGTGGGAGAGATGTTAACAGGCAGATTGTTCAAACAAAAAGGAAGAAGAACAGCCTGCCTTACTTCTGCTTTTTGTCTTTAAATGGCTTATTTTAAAACCAGGGATTGATATTTTGGTGAACAATGCAAGCGCCATCTCTTTGTCTGGCACTTTGGAAACAGAAATGAAGAAGGTCAATCTTATGATGGATGTCAATGTACGAGGAACCTACCTTACGTAAGTGCTGAGAGAGAGAAGCAAAGTAATTGTAACAACAGGTATGATGTTATCTCAGTTTTTCTGAGAAATTGTGCAACTGTCTTGCTGCCCTGGAGCTGGAGTGCAAGTATTGCACTTGTGCTTACAGGGAAGTGCTCAGTTATTGGCCTACTCATTTGAAATTAATGATTGCAATAGTTAGTTGCAAGTTGGAGCAAATACAAACCCTGTTACTAGTCATTAAGTGTTCACAAGCCTCTACATGCAGGTAGGAAGAGCTCCAGTTGGGCTTTGCTAAATTCTGTCTGCTCTTGCATTTCAAACAAAATGACCTTTGCATACATCAAATGCAACATCTTGTCAGGTTACTTCTCATAAACTTCTTTCTCTTCTTAAAAAACATTAGGTAACTTAAAATAGTTAAAAGAGAAGCATTGAAGATGTAACTTAACAATCTAAAGTGTTTTCTCCCTACTTACAGTTTATGAGTTCTATAATTTATTTAAATTGCTATACCAGCATTTGATTTTACAATTTCTATGGTCCTGACTTTGCTCATTTTTTTGGAAATGGGTTCAGTAGGTGTAATCGTCTTTACATTTACAGGATGTAATTTAAAGTTGCTGTGTTTTAAATTTAAAACTTTGGGGTTTATGAGTTGCATTAAAAAAAAAAAAGTCCTTTTGGATGATGCGGTTTCTCTAAATTCAGTTGCTGCTTGATGTGATCTGGGGCTTTTGTGTCAGAGTTTTATGTAGAATAATATCTGTCATTCTCCTTTGTGCAGATGAATCTGGTTATCAGATTGTGCAATTATATTCCTTAATGTTCTTTTGCTAAGAATCAGCGATGGGGTTTGCCATTAGAGTAGTGTCAAACCACACGTGAATAGTGCCTTTCTAAATCACAGGAGGCACAACATGTAGGTAGGATGCAGAGGGAAGGGGGGTGAAGGAGTGAAAGACTGTGCTTTCACCCTGTGATGTCTGCTTCTGAAAGACTGTGTGAGTGGTTCTGCTCTCAGAAAGGAAAATCTGTTTTGGACCATGGCTTTCCAGAAGATGCTCTGTGGATATCACTTGCTGAATCTCTGAATGGGCCCCACTGTGTTGCCAGTGGAAAGCTGCATTTTCCCCTCACCACCCAGCAGCAGCAGTCACTTTCTTTTGGTACATCTAGCTATTCCAAATTAATGGAGAATTCTTAAAGTCATGTGTACTTTGGGTGCTACTTTGCCTTAAAATGATTAAAAAACAGGTTCTGTGCAGCTGCAAATGGAAGGGAATATGAAAGATCAATGCATCTGAAAGGAAAGTGCAAGTGATCTTTGTGATTGGGTTTGTAACTGTCAGTTGGGAAGAACTTGTCAAGCATTTCTGGCTTTTTTTCCTGTTGCTTTGTTTCGTGCTTTTGTTCATGATTTGTAGAGCTCTGTTTTCAATTGCAGCTTTAACAAAATGGTGCACATTTTTTGTCTGCTTAGGGGCAGTGGGGCAGATGTCCCATCTTACATAATATGCCTGTTGGCATATTCTTGGTTTCTGTGCTTTAAGAAACTGAGACACCTTTTAGTGAACTTCACATGCTACCACTAGAAAATGTTGAGACCCCCAGGATATAAAAGCAGGTGGTAAATGATTTACTTCACTACTTCAGTGATTTTGCATTAGTAGCTGTCTCTTCTGCTGCTGACAGTATGCATGGGTCCTGTTGAAGTGAGTGAATAGGAGGTTAGTCATGAAGCCTACTGCATTGCAGTTCTCACTGTGAAGTTGGATTAAAAACTTGCCAGCAGAGATCAAATGCAAACTTGTACCCTCACAGTAGGAGTGAAGTCAAATGACTGTTTCTATAAAGTAGAAATAATGATTTAAAGATACAAAATCTAAGTTGAATTAAATACTGACTTTTCCAGTCAGCAGAGAATAAGTTTTCATTTTTGTTTAGAATATTTATATTATTTCTTTAACATGTTTCTGAAGAAGAAATAGGTATCTGATTAGAAGATAATCTATTACTTAATGGTGTTCTGCACTGTTAATTTTGCTTGTTACCTCATTGTGTTTTGTAGCTTCTACCAGAACTACTACACAGAGATTATGGTTTTTGAGTATCTGGAAAATCAGCTGTGGTAGATCATGCTGCACTGTTCTAAGAATGTGGTCCAGTTAGCAAGAATGAGTGCTAGGCCTGAAATAAGAGAGCTGGGAAAGGTTATTTTTTTGTTGCTCTTTATATCTGTTAAATATTTGATACAAGAGCAGGGTCTCTGTATAGTATTGGGCTTTCATGAAAACTGGTCTCCTAGTATTTTTTTTCCTATAATTATAGATGTTCTAAATAATGAGAGGGGACTGATTTGTCTGAATTTGTCTATCAGGTCTAAAACATGCCTTCCCCACTTGAGGAAGAGTAGGAACCCCCATATCCTGAACCTCAGTCCCCCTATGAATCTGAATCCTGTGTGGTTCAAAAATCATTGTGGTAAGTATCATTCAGTGCCTTTGTTGTTATGTTTTCCAAAAGCCACATAAATATTTACTGAAATGTGCAAAAGTGCCAGTCCAGAATGCTAGATCTTGCATCTTTAGCACAGCATACAGACTGGCACTAACACCCTAGGGTGTTTTGTACCTGACCTAAAAGAAAGGGTTTTGCAGGAAAATGTAATGCAGGTTTCATATTTTCAAGGATGTTTTCAAGGAAAATGTGCTTTTTCATGAGAAATCTGAGGAGTACAAAATATCTTCTGTTCCAAACAGAGATTGAAACCCAAATTTTATTTTCTCAGTGATTCAGCTTCACATTTGATTTAAAGTTTAATGTTGTCTTCTAAGATGGAAGTTAATTTTGAGACAGGAAAAGGACCCCATTGTGTCTTGAGGTTAATGTTACTCATTTAAAGCTGAAAAAAACCCTTTCAATCTTGGACACCTGTGACATTAAACTCCATCAGAATATTTTTTTTAAAATATTTTAAAAATTCCTTTTAAATTTATCAAATTCTTTAAAAATTAAAGTATTTTAATTAATTACATTTTATGCAATTTTAATTTATTTTTCAATAGAGTACTAGTTTGGTCACTAGCAGATAGTATGCCTTAAATATCTTTGAAAAAACTGAGCTCTCTTGTCAGTGTGCATGGAACGCACAACAAAACCACCATACAGTTAGGCTTCAGTCATTACTTTTGTTAAAATGTGTATCTCTCACTTTATTTGTAGTGAAAAGAGGGCAGTTTTTATCTGCTAGGGGTGGTGGAGAAACAGAAAAGAGATTGGACTCTATGAAGATGCTGTTTTGTCTAAAAAAATTAATTTTCCTCATGAACAAATCACTTTGTTCTTCATAATTGAATTTCTATCATTGAAGTGTAAACTTTTATCTTCTTACGTTTGTCTTAGCTTATACCATTTCTAAATATGGGATGTCCATGTGTGTCTTGGGAATGGCAGAAGAATTTAGAGGAGAAGTTGCTGTCAATGCGTTATGGCCTAAAACAGGTGATTTTTTTTTTTTTAAAAAACAATACTAACATAGTGACTGTCTGTATTTTGTCTTCTATAGCCTGTTTTAGTTGGCTTTGATTATACTTTGGTCTTTTTCTGGAACTGATTTGGGAGACTGGACTGTTCTTTTGCATATTCTTAGTGCTGGTTTTCATTCCTAGTTCTGACTAGACCGTTGCTACTTTGATCCAAACTCATTTTCAGCTAGTTAGCAATCTGTTCAACTCTTTCAGCTGGCTGAAGTGTCTGTGCATCACTTGGCTTGTCTGTGTTCTTTCTTATGTACCCAGATAAGAAAAGTATTAGTGTGCTTAAATATCTGTGCATATAGCATTGCTTAGAATTCCTTGATAGTTAAATTCTCAGAGGGTAGATGGAGCTGACAAGTTATATACACATGATTAAAAAAATGCTATTTATAGAAGTTTTGGCACAGTGGGCCAGCAAATTGTTGTTCACACAGCCACCTGCTTTTAAATCACATGACATTAAAGAGCCCTGTTGAAGAAGGACAACTCAATGCTCTTGTACTAGCATCGATTTGTTGTCAGTGAGATCCAGGGCTGCCATTCAAGGTTTAAAGAGCTGCTTGCCAAAGAGGCCAGTCTCCTCACCCCAAACACACCTGTGTGCGTAAATTATACCACTGTTGAAATCTGTAAAGACAGAGGGGTCATCCTGCCCTTTAGTGGTGAGAGCCCAAAGGTTACAACAGATGTGTTTATTCTATTAACTAGTGGAGGGAGAGAGGAGAGGACAAAAGAATATCAACCAAAGTCCTCTTCTGGGGCGAGTGCTCCAGTCTAACAAGTGTTTGTACCCACTTTCCAACCTTTTGCTGTTAGGAGCTGCAGGCCCCTTTAACTTGTGGTGTGGAAGCTCTCTAATTTGCTTCCTTTAAAGAGAGAAATGTGAGCAAAACTTAAGTATTGTGGACAAAATAATTTGTATTTCTTTGCTTTAATGCTCTAGGTGATACTCAGTTGAACACTTGGATTGCTGTGTCTGACAAACCTGGTTCTTTTTCATGGGTCTGGATGCTTGCATCCTAAATTCTCCCAATTAAGCAATGCAAATCTGCTGATTAAGCAATGGAAATTGTGTATCAGAGTGAAGGAATTATTCCAGAGTATCTCATTCAGAGAGCCATGCTCTCAAGCTGCAGACAATGTTGTGCTAAGTTCTTAATTACAAAAATCCACTATAATCTCATACAAATGCGATTAGCCTTGGTGGTAGGATGGATGTGGGTATCTGTTGATTAATCCAGCTCACACAAAAATGAAGCTGGCTATCAGATGCCAAGAGCTCTTCATTTATCTACAAGTGAAAGCGGAAGCCTACCAGGGGCCAAGAGGCAATGCCTGTGCCAAGAGTGCATGTGGAAATAGAGGTAACCTGGGACAGGACTGGAAGACTCTTTGTGTGCATTAGAGGACAGACAGCAGCACTGTATATTGAATAGGCTGGACAGTGTGCAGGCAGGCTATGAGGCAGTACCTGCTTAAAACATTTTTACTTCGGTCTCTGAGCATAGGCTTTCTGTGCTCAGAAGAATAATAGTTGACTCTGACAAGAAGTGTCAGAATCATAGAATGTCAGATTGGGAGGGACCTTCAAGGATCATCTGGTCCAGCTCTTCTAATATTATTGTTTATATGAGATGTCCCAGCACCCCACTGAGCTGAGACTTAAAACTTTCCAAAGTGAGGGAATCCACCATTTCTCCTGGGAGACCATTCCAATGTCTGATTGTCCCCATAGTGAAAAATTTTCCTCTTGTGTTCAACCAGAATATCCCCAGGAGCAGCTTGTGCCCATTGCCTCGTGTCTTGTCTATGTGACTCCTTGTAAATAGGGAGTCTCCCTCTTCTTTGTAGCTGCCATTTAAGTACTGGAACATTGTCATTACATCTCCCCTAAGGCTGAACAAACACAGTTAGTTTTCTCAGCCTCTCCTCATATGGCAGGTGTTCTGGTCCTCTGATCATCCTTGTGTGCTTCTGTGGATCCTCTTCAGCATGTCCACATCCTTTTTGTACTGCAGGGACCAAAACTGAACACAATACCACAGGTGTAGTCTGACAAGCACCGAGTAGACTGGGATGATGACTTGTTTCTCTCTGCCCTTGTTGATGCAGCCCAGCATCTGCTGGCTTTCTTTGCAGCTTCATCACACGGTTCATTCATGTTGAGCCTGTTGTCCACCAAGACCCCCTGTCCCTCTCCAGCCAAGTGGATCCCAGTCTGAACTGCACTCCTGGGTGTGCCCAGGTGCAAGACCTTGCCCTTATCTACATTGAACTTTGCAAAGTTACACTTTAGCCCACTTGTCCAGTCTGTCTAAGCTGGGACAGTGGCTCTCCCTTCTAGGGCGTCCCAACTTCTCCACTCATCCTGGTGTCATCAGCAAAATTAATCAGGGTGCTCCTGATCCCAACATCCAGGTCGTTTATGAAGATGTTAAAACAGCATTGGACCCAGTGTCAGTCCTGGGGGGATTCTACATGTGACCTGAGTGGAAACTGAAAGGAGGACCTGTTGCCAGCTGGAGGATCAACTATTTACTGTCACCCTCTGAGTACAGTCTGTCATCCAGTTCCCCACCCACCACACAGACCACTTGTCCAGGCCATACTGAGTCAGTTTCTCCAGGAAGAACCTGTGGGGTACTATATCAAAAGCCTTGGCAGAAGGGTAGTGCCAGGAAAAGTGAACAGGTTAAGGACACCACAGATCAGTGGAATACATTCAGGTCAGCAGAACCTGGTAAATTTCATCAGAATACTTGACAGAAATGTTCTCCGAACTGTTAGCTGTTATCAAAAAAATTAATAATCTTGTTGCACAGACCAAAGAAAGGCATCTTTCTTTCCTATCCCTAAATATGAGAAAAAGACCTATGGAGAACACAATGCATATACAGTATTTTGATGCACTCTTTTCTATTTAGGTGTGTTTAAAGCAGTTCAGCTGATTTGAAAAAAAAAAAAAAAAAAGAAGCTGAGGTTAGTAAAAGGTAAATGAAACCTAGGGGCTAGTCCTCACCACAGAATAATAAAGTAAAGCAGTCAAGAGGTCATCTACTCACTCTGCACTTTGCTAGAAAACACTTTGAGAGGATCTTGCTGGCCAGCACTGAAGACTGTTCTCCTTTTTCCCAGTTGGTACTTTAGGAAGTGGATGATCCAGCCCAGTGGGGTGTGTCCTGCACAGTGCGTGTTCTTTGTTTTTTAAAGGATATTGGGATCATTTCTGCATCAGAGCTGTTGTTACTTTCTGTGGAGTGGAAACTGAAAGGAGGACAAAAGTGATTTACAATTTGGTTTGTCCTTTGGCTTCCAGGATCTGCTGGTCTGAGGTGCAGGAGAGGATTGATTTGTGAATCTGTCCCAGAATTGAGGGACAGTGTTGACACAGCAGATAGAAAAAGTCAAGAGGCAGAATGGTACGAAGGGAAAACAGTAACATGGCAAAAGCCAAAAGCTACAACCAAACTGCCTCTGTGGAACAGGATGAAAGAAAAATGAAGTGGTAACTCAGCCTGAAAGGGAAAATTAGACTTAGACAGGAACATGCTACCAAACTAGTTGCTTTGTTGGTAGAAGCATAAAGAATAGTGAACAGTGCAGAAGTTACTAGAACTGATTAACAAAACTAACCAGAACATCAGAATGTCTGGATTTTATTCTTGGGACAAACACAGCCTTTCTGTAGAATACTGAATAAGTTATTTGAGTTTTTGATATTTGGTTTCTCACTAACTTAGGAGAGACACTATGGTATGTCATAGAAATAATTTACAAGGCTAAAATAAAGCATCAAGATTTTCAGTGTAGTAATCACCGAGGGACATAAATCTTAATGGCTGAAGTAACATATGTTCACTTTGAGAAAAATGGTTTTACTGTTAGTTTCGTATGTCCTGAGTAACCTGGAGGAAATCCAGAGGATGGAGGGAACACTCATAAAGGAATGGAGGGATGTAAATGTCATAAAAATTCCTGCCTGTTATTCTACTTGTTTCTTCCTTTAGTAGTTTTCTCTTTTTTACTGCTTCTTTTAGAGAATTATTTGTTGGTTGGTAATAAATAGCTTTGTCTTTCTGCAATTTCCTTTTGCATGAAAGGAAAGCAAAGTGTGTGCTTGCCAATGACATGGGCAGTTCATGTATGTTGTCAGTGTTAAACCTTTGTTTTCGTATCCTCCAAACTTTCTAGCCATACATACATCTGCTATGGACATGCTGGGAGGAGCTGGAATAGAAAAACAGTGCAGGAAAACGGACATCATTGCAGATGCTGCATATTGCATTTTAACAAAACCAAAAACTTTCACTGGAAACTTCATTATTGATGAAGTTCTACTGAGAGAAGAAGGAGTTAAGGATTTTGATGTCTATGCAATTGCACCAGGTAAAGCAGATCTTTAAGATGAGAAGTACTTTCAGGAAGGGGGCAAGGCTGCATGGAGAATACTGACAAAGTGTTGATTCCAGAGGCTCTTAAATTAGACTGTGAAATGTTACCTTGCCCTGGGTATCAGAACACATATGTGCCTTCTTGCAAAACACATGTGTCTGAAATTTTAATCATGAAGTGCCTATTAAATTAAAACAAATAAATAGCCAAAAAAACCCCACTAATTAAAAACAAACCAAACCAAAACATTTTAATGAAAAAAAACCCCTGCACTCTAGATGTACATATTGCTATTCATCAGCTAGTGAGAGAGTTTGTTTTAGGAACAAAACTCTAAATATGTTATTTCATGCTGTGTCTTTCTTTAAATTGTAGCTTAAGTACTTATAAACTTGACTGTAGTTTCATACAAAATGGATTCCTGTTTGTGCTGTCCAGTTTTGTTTTGACTTACTATTACATTTTTCCTCCCTTTTAGGTCACCCCCTGATGCCTGACTTTTTCTTGGATGCTGAAACTGACATGACAGACAAGAAACATGGTAGGGAAAGCACTATGAAACTGATCTTCTCTGAACGTAATGCGTGCCCTTTGTATTTCAAGTTTTTCTTTTTTCTTTTCTCTGAAGAGCTTCGGCTCCAGTCAAGCCATATGGCAAAAACTGGAGGGTGTGATTGTGCTGTACTTGAAGCTAGCAGAAGAGTATTATTGCTTCCTGCAGGACATTTCTGGTATAAAATCTGTGCTTTATTTTGAAGGATCCTTTTTAACAATCTGAATTCTGGTAGTATGAGGGTCACAGGAAAACATCGCTGGAAATACCAAGCAGCACATTTTGCAGGAGTATCTGACTTGACTTGACAGATTTATGAGAAAGAACGCAACTTAGAGCCCCCATTGCTTCTTAGATAAGACCAAAAAATTTACACAATTTAAATATCTTTTTTTTTTTTTTTTTTTTTTAAAAAGCATTGGTTTTGAATTTTCAGAATGCAGTGTATCAGGCAGGAGGGTGGTGAAAAATGCTGACCAAGTTTCACAGGCATGCCAGAACAGGGAAAAGAGAAGGGTGGAGCAGGCAAAGTTTGAACAGTCCCTTTACCCTTATAATACTTCCTGAGCAGGACGGGCACAAGGACTGTTCTGCCAAGAATGGACAGTGTCTGTTCCTTGAGCCTCACAGTGGAAGTTATTTAGTAAGAATTCACAGAAGAGCCCTGACTGTTTTATGATACTTAAGACACCTGTGAGAGTTTTTCAAACATTTTCAGAGGCTGTTCAACTTGATCAGCACTGTACATTGCAAACGCTGTCCCTAATCCTTACATGTGCACAGTCAACTGCTGACTGATGTACAGCTTAGGAGCCATTCCCCTGCTCTTAGCAAGACAGGGAAGAGAGAAGTATTGTGAGGTGAGAGTGGTGTTTACTGCAGACAACATGGATTTGGTTTTTGTGAGTGCTGCCAGAAGTGTGTGGATTGCATTAGAAATCAGTGTGCCGTGCAAGCGTCTGTATTCTGACAGTCAGAGTTTTGCTGCAGTTTTATTTTTACTTTTCTTTAAACACGTTAAGAAGTGAAATCCCTTCGAAGAATTACCTTTCCTGCCCCACATCTGTTCAGATTCTCAGGTGCTGAAAACATCCTTTGCCAGTATTCATAGAGAAACAGGAAAATACTCCCTTCCCCTATTGTGAAGCTGAAATCTTTTCAAAGGGATGTCTCTACCTGTGTTTCTCCTTGCAGATTTAAAGAGCTTTACATTTGAAAGGAAAAATAATCTCTGTTTTGTAGGTGCTTCCCAAGTATCCAAAGAGGAGGAGAAATTAAGTGAAGGAGCAGGTGGAGCCAAGGGTCATGCAGACAAGGCACAGGGCCCTGTTGCAGAAACCTTCAGAGTTATTCAGGGGTCGCTGGGTGAGGAGTTTGTGAAAAGTACCCAGGGAGTCTTTCAGTTTGAATTATCTGGTAAGGCCATGGCTTGTGAAACCTTCAGACACTCACTGGGACTCCTAGCACAGGGCACTGGGTGTTTTGGAACAGCAACACTCACCTTCTCCAGCTAATCCCAGACACCCCCCCTACTCCCTTTTCCCCATTTTGTTGTGTTCTGTGTGGTGATGCTCCTTTGCAGGAGCAGCTTCATCTCTGGTGTATGTGGGCATCTTTGTCTCAGCACTGTCCCCCCTGGGTGAGCATGACAGGAGCCTGGCTGCTGGCAGGGTCATGGCAGACACACCAGCTGCCACCACTCTGCCTGCAAAGTGCTGCCTTCGGGCTCTCTGTCCTCGTCCCTGACACACTGTGCTTTTGGGTGCCTGCCCAAGGCTGGCTTGGCCTGCACACAGAGCATGGGGCAAGTGGCACCTTTTTGCAGAGCCTTGCCACATCTGTTTTGCTGTGTAGCTGNCTCAGTACCACTGGGAAAAGTTTTTACAGGGACGATGTCTCCATTATCTATCTCACACTGCTTAAAGGTGGAATACTAGGTTTTGGTTGTACACTGGACACAGTTGCTCACAGGGAAATCTTCCTCTCATCTCTCTATTGAATTTTCTCTGGAGTGTACCTGATTTCAGAGAGGAAGAAGGATTTCAGTTACTTAATTTCTTTTGCATGTAAGAGGCTGTCTCCAGTTAATTTTCATTTTCTGATGGTTCTCTCTCTTATTTTTAGGTAAACTAAAGCCAACTCTGGCCTTCATGACAGGAAAATTGAGGATTAAAGGTAACATGGCGCTAGCTATAAAGCTTGAGAAGATGCTGACACAGCTGAACTCTAAACTGTGAGGGGAAACCCATACTAACAGAACAGTGGCCTTTCATATATAACTGCAATAATGTTTTTAAATGGTAGTCCTAATGCAATGTAAGAAGTATGGATAAAATGTGAGATTTTTTTGAGAAGAAATAAATCCATCTGATTAAGACAAGAGGGTGTCTGTGATGAAACAAAGTCATTCTCAAGAGTACACATTAGGTGTCCGGTGTCTTCTGCTCCTGTGGATCAATGCAGGGCAATTGAAGTGAGATTTTACCTACGTATTTACTTGCACATGTCCCATATAAAAGGTTAGGGGGAGCAAATGTCATCTTGCAGTTCCCTAAGACAGAAGTGGTATGCAGAGATTCCTGAGCTGTCTTAGAAGTAGAAGCAATATGGTCAGTTTAGCAGGGACTTCATTACCCCAGTAAATAAATATCTTGGTTTTTTTCTTTTGCTTTCCAGAGTTTATTACCTACACAAGTTCTCATACCTCTGTATTGCCCTGAGTTAGGCTGCACAGACATATTGATAGTTAAGTTTTCTTTTTGTGCAAGGGTACACACACATGTGCAGAAATACACCCCCAAAGTCCCCAGCGCTGACAGCCATGGACAAGGTGCTGCCTCCCACAGCACCTTCATGCAGCATTTCCAGGATTACCCTGCATCACTGCAGCCAGCCACTTCCCCTTCCTTTGGCTGGAAAAGACTGAAGGTCACCAGTGAAAGCATGCCTGCCCCCACGCTGTGAAGTGGCCAAGTGCACCCATGGTCTGCAACTCTGGGTGACAGCATCTGCAAAGTCAGTTGGACTGACCTTAAAATACTTACCCAGTGTCCCCAAAATACCTTCTCAGAATTTAGAGCATTTTACTTTCTTGAGCAAACTAAGAAGTTTGCAAGACTTTGGATTTGTTGCAATCCAATAGTTTTCAAGTATTTAGAGCACGTACTTGTCTAAAATTGCTTTTGATGTTCATTGTGGAGATTCCGTCTGTTGTTTCCATCACAGTTGAATTCAGGCCACAAGACAGAAAATGTCAGGTTCTCCTCTGTGCCCGGCAGTCTTGGGCATCTTGGAAAAAAAATGATGGTGGGCTCCTTTCTTCCTTTCTCACCAGGCACAAGGGTCTGTGTGTGCAGAGGAAGGGAAGGGCTGTCTCAGCCTGTATGGAGCAGCATGGCAGTGCAGGCAAGGGACACCACAGTGGGTGTCAACCCTGTTGGGCTCTGTGACAGTGCCCTGCCCACTGCCCCTGGGCCTGGGGGTCCCTGCCCAAAGGTTCCAGTCTCTGCAGGGCAAGGTCTGCAACTCAGGCCTGTGCTGGTGCCAGGGTTGGTAACAGTTCCTGAGCTGCTGACTCCAGAGCAGCCTCGGGCTGCACAGTCCTGCCTGCAGAGGAAGGGGAGTGCAGGGGCATTTGCATGTGCTGGGACACTGAAGCAAAGGCTGCATGTGGCATAGGAGGGAGAGAAGATCCAGCACTGGAAACCAGGAGTTCTCTGGAGGAGACCAAAATGTCTGAACTGGTGCAATAATGCACACATACTGGGGTTGCTGCAGTAAAATAGTGTGTGTGCTCTGCCTCTTGATGAAACCCCTACAACAAAATTAAAACCTCCTCTGACCCTTGCTGTGCTGCCTGCCTGCTGCTACTGGTGGCAAGTCTTCCACCTGCTCCCAACTCTGGCTTGTCTTTCCCCCTCAGCTTTCATGCAGAGACCCTGCACAGCACCCTCAGAGGGATCTGGGTCTCAAAGGGGTCTCTGATGCTAGAAGAGGAAATCTCCCAGGGGTTCTGAAGCCAATGTGAGAATAGAGAGAGTTGGTTTTACTGACTTGAGAAGAAATCAAACCAATCCACAAGCAGAGGTGCTGCTGGGTCCTTGTGCATCAAGGTGGGTGATGGTGTTTCACTGTCCCTGCAGGTCCTGCTGTCACAGGACCCCTGCAGGGTCCCTGCCTGGCCAAGCCGAAGGGGCCGAGGGCCGCCTGGCAGCTTTGTATCTGGTGAGTCTCTCCCCCCCATGGCTTTCCCAAGGTTGGCATCCTTGGGAGGTGGGAGCACAGCGGTTTGCTGGGAAGATGTGCAGGCACGACTCTCCTTCGGGCTCTTTGCAGGCGTGCAGCCCAAAGCAGGGGGAGCACAGGGCTGGAGCTGCTACAGGAGCTGTCACTCTTGTGTGTTGACTCCCTGTAATAGCAGAGTCTTTTTAGCTGACCATCACTGTATTTAAAGTACTCCCCTTGAACAGACTATTGGATTTGAATATTAAATAATATCTGGCTACCCAAAAACAAAGAACAAGAACTTGCCTCAGCACACTGCTACTCAAAGCAGTTCCCAAAAATGTCTCAAACTTTAGTAATTTTTGGAAATAAATGTGTGTGGAGGAGAGGTGTTCAGAGAGAAGTGGAGGTGGGGTTTATCTTTAAAATTTTGTAATTTTAAAATCTTTAAAATCTTTAAAATTTTGTAATAACAAAACAATTACCTATAATTGAGTACATACTCAAAACTTTTGGGTTTTTTTCTGTTGCTCAAAACAATGTGTGTACTACTGTTCACCAGCTAGTAACACACTTTCTCATTCTCAAATGTTTGGGGATTTTTTTTCAACTTTGACAGTTTCTCTCAAACTCTCAACTTCTTCAAACTTCTTCATCAAATCTTCTAATTTTGATAGTAGCAGTGGAGATAGAAAGATGTAAAGAAAGCACTGTATGAACAAGTTGATGGTTTCTGGTGATAATGAATGCAGTGTTGTAAAAGTTGTGTTTACTGCCAACAACAATGATTTGGTTTTTGTTTTATTTTACCTTTCTATAGACAGAAAGTGAAATACCTCAAAGAAATACCTTTGCCGCCCCACAGCTGTTCAGATTCTCAGGTGCTGAAAACATCCTTTGCCAGTATTCATAGAGAAACAGGAAAATACTCCTTTCCCCTATTGTGAAGCTGAAATCTTTTCAAAGGGATGTCTCTACCTGTGTTTCTCCTTGCAGATTTAAAGAGCTTTACATTTGAAAGGGAAAATAATCTCTGTTTTGTAGGTACTTCCCAAGTATCCAAAGAGGAGGAGAAATTAAGTGAAGGAGCAGCTGGAGCCAAGGGTCATGCAGACAAGGCACAGGGCCCTGTTGCAGAAACCTTCAGAGTTATTCAGGGGTCGCTGAGTGAGGAGTTTGTGAAAAATACCCAGGGAGTCTTTCAGTTTGAATTATCTGGTAAGGCCATGGCTTGTGAAACCTTCAGACACTCACTGGGACTCCTAGCACAGGGCACTGGGTGTTTTGGAACAGCAACACTCACCTTCTCCAGCTAATCCCAGACACCCCCCCTACTCCCTTTTCCCCATTTTGTTGTGTTCTGTGTGGTGATGCTCCTTTGCAGGAGCAGCTTCATCTCTGGTGTATGTGGGCATCTTTGTCTCAGCACTGTCCCCCCTGGGTGAGCATGACAGGAGCCTGGCTGCTGGCAGGGTCATGGCAGACACACCAGCTGCCACCACTCTGCCTGCAAAGTGCTGCCTTCGGGCTCTCTGTCCTCGTCCCTGACACACTGTGCTTTTGGGTGCCTGCCCAAGGCTGGCTTGGCCTGCACACAGAGCATGGGGCAAGTGGCACCTTTTTGCAGAGCCTTGCCACATCTGTTTTGCTGTGTAGCTGCTTTAAGTGGGCACAGCTGTGGTCATCTGGCAGGGAGGAATGGGAAGGGCTCAGCAGTCTTGCTGCCTGGTCACCTCTTTTCATTCTCTGTTCAGGTGATGAAGGAGGCACTTGGTACATTGACCTGAAAACCAAGGGTGGAGATGCTGGTTTCGGAAAGCCTCCAGCGGCAGCTGATGTGGTTATGAGCATGTCGAGTGCTGACTTTGTGAAAATGTTCAGAGGTAAGTGACAAAGGCATTGGCTAGGGTGGATGCAAGTCCTGGTGCCCAGNAACACTTGATGCAATTTGGCCCTCTTGCTGAATTTTTTCTGGCTCCAGAAAAGATTTTTACTGTATTTGTTGGACAACAGGCAGTGGCACAACTTTCATAATGTTAATTACTGCACTGCATTAAAAGTGTAATTTCCACCATTTATTGCTATCCAAAACTGTTCTGAACCTCCTTTATCAAAACTATAAGATGGAGTCAGAGGATAGTGCATTTATCATGAAAAAAATAAATATGTTCACCATTAAGTAAGTTAATCACTATAAGCAAGTCCTCAAAAAGTATCTATAGACATAGACCTGAAATTTTTTTTCAATTAACCAGTCTCCTCCTTTTCAGCAAAGTTCTTCAGTCTTGTGAGATACATATAGATACATAGACACACATATCTGGAAATACTTTGTTAGAATGAGATATTTGAAGACTATGAGTCTGATTCAGCATATTTACCAAGTGGATAAATCAGAAGAATATACCACAGAGGAATTTCTAAAGAACTTAAAGATCTTACTCTAGCAATGTTACTGTTTCTGGTCACAATATTACATTTTCCTGTGCAATGTCTGTCTCTAGTTCCTTTTTATTTTCTGATTATCTTGTTGGGGTTTTTTTAGGTAAGCTAAAACCAACCTTGGCTTTCAAATCAGGGAAACTAAGTGCAAAAGGTAACATGGTGCTAGCAATGAGTCTGCAAAATATTCTGTCATGAGTGATTTTTGAACTGTGCAGGAAAGCCTTACTAGCACAACTTGAATATATAACTACAAGGCTGTTTTGAAAATACCAGCCCTCAATTTGATGCAGAATAAGTAATTGTTAGAGAAGACACAACTCAGTCTGAATGTAATGCCCAACAATTACAAGTTTTTCTTAGCATCTTAGTGTAATGATTAAAAGAAAAAATTATGACCAAAATTCTGATGTTTCAATTTTTTTTCATTTTCACTCTCATAGCAAATGGTGCTCTGTTACTGTGAGATGTAGAACTATTAGAATTTTAATTCTTTTACTATATTCTGGTCTTCAATTTACCTGATGTCTAATGAGATGTGACTTCTGATCCCAGGATGGGGGTGCACAACATATTTCTGGTGCACTGTTAAGAGCTGAGCTGAGCACTGACTTGTCCTCTGGGAGACAAATGGCATTTTTCTCTCTACTGTGTCACAAAGGTTGTAGGAACCTGACCTTCTCTGTCAGATGTTATTATAAAAGGTTCATGATCTCAAGCTGTTGGAAAACACAGTGTATGTGCTTGTGTGCAAAATATGGTCACACATATGAACTTGGGTATCAGCAGCAAGGTTGTTTAATTTCATACTGTTTTATCATCACCCCCCTGCCTTTGCAGCTTTCCTTGCTGTACAGCTTCCCTGCAACTTTTGTTTTTTAGCATTGCTGGGATGGAAGGGAAAGGTGTGCAGCATCCAGTTCCATATTAACTATGTGCTGTTACCTGAACGCAGAATGTACCTGTCTTCTTCCTTGACTGTGTGTGTAGTTAATGGTGTGTGTGTGTTTCCTGTGTAGTCAGTAACACTGCTCATGCACAAAACCACTGGTAGTTGTGCAAGTCATTTGGTGATGGACTCCAATGCATCTGTGATCCTAGAGAAAGGTGTCATCTTCAGAAGTGCTTTTGTGGGAGGTAAATCCAGAACAGCACAACCTGTCTCTGACTGCCCATGCTGTTTCTTCTCCCTCCAGGAGGTCAGTAGTGCTGCTTGCATGGAAAATTGAGAGCCCACACACTGCCCTGGGGGACAGTGCTTGCTTCTGGCAGACAATTGAGTCCTGTGCCTGACTGCTGCTGCAGCTGTGTGTAACTGCTCAGGCTAGGGAGAGAAGGGTTGGAGCTACCACCTCCAGAGCACTGGTGTAAGTAGTTATGGATTCATACCTGACAGGACAAGTAATCAAACTATCAGCAAGAAAATCAAAAAACTCGGACCCCTGCTTTTCAATTAAATATATTTACACCTCCTGACCCAGGATGAGTCTGTGTCCTGCAGGCAGCATCCTGAGGCATCCCACTGCCTTCCCCTCAGAGTCCTTATGATAAGCAAGCTGGTGACTGTGCCTTTGGATAGGTGCTGTGAGACCTGTGTTGCTGGGATTAGGGGTATTTGATCTCTGCACTATGAACTTCCATATTATACCATTCCTGGAGCTTCCACTGGAAAACATGCCAGTCTGCTGTGCATTAGGACAAAACCTACAACGGGTGGTGTAACAGAGGAATTTCCGTGGTTATTTGCATTCTGCAAATGTCAGAGGACATTTCCATGGGGGCAGAAATATGTTGTCTCTTTACCTGTTGGTCAGTTCACAGCTTTTGAGATCCATGAGGTGAATAAAAAATCTATGATTGTGAACAACTGGAGAAAAAGCCACAGGTTCTTTGGGTGGTGGCTCCAGCGGGAGGACTGATGCTCACCATACTGTGAAGGAAACGTAAGCCCTCTCCTCAGGTGCCCGAGAGCTCTGTTCAGTGTCTCCCCCTCCCATCTGCTCAGCAGTTTCAGCTCCCTCTCTCCTGAGTTTTTCCCCTTTTCGAGCCGTTCTGGTCGAAGGACCCACTGCCTGGTGCCGGCAGAGGGAGCACCCAGCACGCAGTAGGGTTCAGATGTAGGAAAGGCTGGGGTGAGGCAACAGCAACATCTGCATCCAACCCTCACCTCCCTTCCCTCGCCTCTGGTGCCAAGCCCAGAGGAGGAGCGAGGGAGTAGTTCTCGGTGGCAGAGCACCAGGGCTCATCATATGTATTAGTCCCACCAAAATTATCAGGGAGAGCCTAATGCTTTGTTGTCAGGGAGAGACTTGGCTTGGGATAACATTAGCCTGAATCCTAAAAACATTAAAGCCACTGAACGGAGAGCTGCTTCATCCCAGTTCTGTATACCATTCTGTCCTAGGGGAAGATGTTGCTTTATATAGCTAAATATAACTAGCTCAATCAATAAAACACAGATTCAGAATTTTTTACCAGGGTGTAACTCTTCTTCTTTGCCTCTGCTTCCCACCATTCCTGCGGGGGGCTGATGCTGAAGAAAAGTGAGGGGACTTGCCAGCTGTGTGGGGACAGCATCACCCCACCTCTCATGTCTTATCAGTGAGGTCCACACATAAGTTTGAAGCCACCACAGGGGAAAAGGAACAGAAAGAAGGGGGGAAATGCCCAGTGGCCAGCCAAGAACTAAAAAGCAATGAGGCTCCCAGAAAAGTGTCTTTTCTAGTTCTGGCATGCAGTGAGGATGTGAAAGATGACTGTAACTATTCTTGTCAGGCTTCTCCCTCTGTTAACTCTGTGCTTGGCATTAGGACCCAGCACAGCTCCCTTTTCATAGTTCCTGTAGTATGTCAGCCAGTGCTGACAGGATCACATTTAATCTGTAGCAGGTGTCACACACCCACCACTCCACTTCAAGCGTATTTATGCCTGGCAATGCCTACTATCTACTTTTCTATTTGTTAACACTTGTTTTTCCCCTGATGTAAACTAAAGTTACAAACCAGCTAAGAAACACAGAAGGAAGAAAGGGTGAATTCTCAGTCTGTTAGCAAGTGCTTTCCATAAGAACCTACTGTAATATTGAGATTTGCAGGTAAAAATCCATAACAGCATAAAGACAACAGCACAGGAAGCAGATGGGAAAAGGCTGAGACAGCAGCTCAGGTGGAAGGTTGCAGAGCTGTTAAGTGAGAGGTTGTCTGCAGAGGTGCACACAGAAAACACTGCAAAGGTGGGAGCCCCTTGTGCAGGTGTATGTGCAGCTGTTGACATGTCTTGCATTTGCTGTTCAGTCCTAAAAAGAAGTTTAGACAATTAAGTTGTGATCACAAGATTGAACTCAAAGGCATGCACATTAGAACTTTACAACCAAGGAGGCAGGAAAGTGCACACACCATTTCTGCACAGCATGGCTAAGCTCAAGATCTACCCAATAAAGAAGAATTTGGTTAAGTTTCTTAAATGTGAAGTATAATTTTAAGCTTGTTTTCATGTTCCTATTGTCCCCCATAGACAGTAGCTACACAACATGAGCATCAGCTCTCAGAATGTATCTTTTCATCAATGATTAAAGTTTTAACAAGGTGGGAAGTAACTCTTGTATCACTATCTTCCATTGTAATCTTTTTCCCAATGGTGTGTGATTGTGGGAGGTTTGGTATTGGAAGAATAAATAGCATAAAGCCAGTGTATAAATTTCCATATTTTTTCCCTAGAAATGTAACTCATACTTCATAAAAAATATTTGGTCCAGAAGGACATTTTCAGCTACTTCTTTGTAAGCAAAGAGCTTGCTATTTCTGCTAAACAAGTAAATGTGATATAGGGGAATTTTGTAAACCAGACTTTACAATAGAAGTAGAGTATCTGAGGTCACATATATTCACTGAAAGTCAGGTCTCTCAAACTGTGTTTTAAGGGCCAAAAGGGAGACCATAAAAGAATGACACCTTTGCCTTACACAAAGCTGAGAGGAAACAGAAGCTGGTTCACTTGCTTATGTTTTTTGCCACAGGAATAAAATGTTCCTGTGAACATATCCTAAGTAAATAATGCTCCATCTACATGTTTACCACTTTGGCTCCTGTCATTTGCTTTTCTTTGAAGTAAAGCAGAGCTTCCAAGAACATCACATATGAGGCATTGTTGTCAGCCTGCTATAAACAAGCAATTGCACCAAGGACTGGAAATTATGCCAGGAGTTCTATGGTGAAACCAAAAAATAAGCCCCTGCACCAGTCCAGCTCTGTCACTGCAAAGCTTTCCCCACTCTCCACGTTTTGGTTGCTGCAGTGTGAGCTCCTGAAAAAAAGCAGGTCTGCCCTCACAGACCAGTGTTAAGAAAAGTGCTATCTATATTACCTGTAGAAATCCTGAACCATGAACTTAGAGCTAGCTATGCAAGGGGGTGAAAAAGAAGCCACAGTTTTGTTTTACAGCCACTCTCTGTGTTGTAGAGCACATCAGGGAGTAACCTGAGGCCACAGGCTGGAGTTCGAAGCATTCGTGGTTTCTTAGACATAGGAAACAGCCCATTGTCCTTATCCTACATACAAAAATTACACACAGTACATTCTCATTAGTGTCAGCCAAATCTCCATCCTATAATTAGCTCATTCTTACACTGCCAAGTCCCCTGCTTTCTTTCAAGTGGGTTTCTTGTTGAGCTGTCATTATGCATTTTTACCATATTCATTATACTGTTTTTTGTTTAATTTGCTCTACTTTACCTGTGTATTTCTGTCATGCAAGAGCTGACACTCTCCTGCTGTTGCCACACATACATCCTGCTCCACCAAGACCCTGGGGGTTTTTGATATCATTGTGGGTCTTCCCAAAACAAATGGAGAGCTGCTACCCAGTGCAAGAGGAAATGGAGAATTACAGTCCTGTCCTTCCTGTCTCAACCATTTCTTGAAGATGGCTGGCCTGGGGAAGCTCTACAATACTTCTTGTATGCAGTTCATCAAGGCTTTCTCTGACTCTTTATTTTTCAAGTCAGTCTTTTTTTGTCTCTAAGACATTTAAGCTATTTGTCTAAAGCAGAAATAATTTTCAATACTGAAAGAAGCTCATTCTTTGCATTTTAAAAACATTTTTGTAAGAGCTCTGTCACCCAAGCGAAAACTGAAGAAATTAAAAGCTTTTCTGTATTACAGAAGTTCATATTCCCTCTCATTTACACAGAGAGTGCTGTCAACCTCATTTGTCTTTCCATGAGGAAAACCAACTGAAACTGCTTCCTTTGAGTAGTAAAAGTGTCACAAAAACTGAAAATGAGACTTATTGGTCTCTCTAAAGCCATATCAGAAAAAAATAAAATCCAGAGGAAATTCATACAAAGTAGAATAGTGTGTTGACAACTCTGAAAAAGCACAGACTAGATTTTCAAGGGTACTTTAGGCCTCTGATGAAGAAGCACAGACACCTTGGCAACTGACCTTCATATGCCTTTCTCTGTATTCCTACTAGTTAGAATCATAGATTAATTTGGGTTGGAAAGGACCTCTAAAGGTCATCCAGTCCAACACCCCTTCAGTAAGCAGGGTCACCCTTAACTAGATCAGGTTGCTCAGAGACTCATCAAGCCTCACCTTGAATATCTCCAGGGACAGAGCCTCAACTACGTCCCTGGGCAACCTGTTCCATTGGTTGGTAAATGGAACCTCATGGTAAAGAACTTCTTCCTAACCTTCAGTCTAAATCTACTCTTCTCTAATTTAAAATCATTGCCCCTCATCCTATCACCGTAGGCCCTTGCAAACAGTCCATCTCCAGCCTTCTTGTAGCCTCCTTCAGGTACTGGAAGGTTGCTATCAGGTCTCCCCTTTTTTTCTCCAGAATGAACAATCCCAAACAGAGCCTCAGAAGGGCAGAGTCTCCTGTTAATCACTAGTTACTGGAACAGGCCAAAGCCTTTGCAGTGCATTGTGGTGGCTGCATCCCTGCTCCCACGCTGGGATTGTCCCATGCTGCCTTCTATTTAGGAACAAGATTGGGACACTCCTTGCCTGATCACCCCTTTTAATTCAGCCTGGTGTTTCCTACAGGACCTGAAAGACATCTGCCTGAGGACTTGTGTAACCTGCCCTGCCCCAGCCAGGTGGAAGAGTGTTTTCAACACCCAACCATAGCAAGCAGGCAGCTGGAGAGCAGGACCACTCTCCTCAAGCCTCTATGTTCAGATCAGGTTCCCCGTGGGCTTGTGTCCCATGCTACTGACCCAGAGGGGAGCATGTCTATCTCTCTTGTGGATTCATTCAGCTCTCTGTGCCTTGGTTTCTGACCTGTGGAGCAGGGGTGTAGGGCCAGTGTTAAACACAGCACTACAAGTACTGAAATACTGTTGAGCAGGTGCAACCAGATGCTGAGATCTGTCAGAGCAGAAGGACCATGGTCTACCAAAGATGAATTCATCCTGAAACCATCTCCAGAAGTGACAGGAATCTTTCAGCAACATGCTGAAAGTAATTTTTGGGCAGGCAGGTAAGTAAAGGAAGAATTAACCAGAAGTGGTTTGCTTTGGAATACTGTGTACATTTAATTACAGATGTTCCAATTCAAGAACTGAATTTACAGATGTTAATTCAAGAACTCTGCTTTAAAAAACTTTCCTTGAGTAACAAGAATACGTGAAGGGCAAATTTCTTTGTTGTTCTTCCTCTCTAAGGATCACCCTTAAGTAAATGGATTGTGTTGTGGTGCTGTGTTGCCATGCCTTGGTAAACAAACAAACCTTTCAAAGAGTAGACTTCCAAAGTTTTCTATAGAAAACCTAAAAAGACCCACAAACCAACAGAAAAACATCTTAGTCCTGTATTCTGTTCTCATTATTACCAGTTTTTCGAAGAATTTCCCAATAACAGAATCCCTGTCCCTTGCTTTATTCCCTAACACTGTCAGACAGCTGGTGTCCACAGAAGTCCTCTCAGCCTGTTTGGTAATTTTTGTTCTTGTCCTGCCCACACCCTTGTAGCTCTACTGCACTGTTACTGGAAACTTGGGATGCAAGTCCTCTACACAAGCCATGGGAGCAGGACTCTGCCCTCTTATTCCCTAACCCCCAGAGTGCTGCAATGCCCCACCTCAACTCGTCACACACATTGCCTGCATGCAAGGCAGACCACTTGAGTTCCTGCAGCTGGGAAAAAAACTATCACTCACCTCACTGTCCTTGACTTCCAGTCCTCGTGGCTGGGTGTCTGGAAGCTGTACCTGTCCTGCAGATCCACTTCTTGCTCTGTCCTTCCAGGGTACTGCTGCCACCCCAGGGGATCCCCCCACACTTGTCCAACCTATTACCAGGTCCCGTTCAGAAGAGGAAGACAAGGTTTGGATTTGGATTTATTAATCCTCAACAACAGAGTATTGTTGTGACACAAGTGACAGACAAGCTTAGAAGTTCATGCACAAACATTTATTAATTTCTCACAGTGTATTAACTGGATTAATGATAATCAACTCTGTATATAGCAAACTATGGCAAGCAGTATGACATGCCTTGCATTATTAATACATGTATATTCCATCTGTGTGACTTGAGTAAAAGCATGGCAGGCCTTGCATTACTTAGTGATTTTAGAAAGGAAAAAGGAGAAGGAGAAAGAATAGGAGAAGAAAAGATAGAGAGAATCCCAGTCCTGGATCCAGCGTTGGGCCTGCCAGGGGGGCTGTTTGGTGTGGAGAGAGAGAGTGAGCCCCTGAGCTTCATTGTGTGCCCTTAGTTATTGGCTCCAGCACTCAGCACTTCTGGAACTTTCTCTCTAAACTACAACATCATTTTACTATTGGTTCATTTGTTCCCATTTTTTATGGAAATTAGCACACACATTCCTTGTGTGGGGACAAGTCTTTTCAGTCCTGAATTAGGTCAGTGGTCATGATCTCCCCCCTGCTACCTTAGCCTTTTCCCCAAGTACTGCAGGTTTTGCTAGCTTCATGCCATGTGGCATGATGTTTTCTTTCTTACCTACCAAAGTTCCTTTTCATCTTAATCCTCGTAACTCTTCAAGCCTGTTATATGGGCTTCTGGTATTCCTCAACAATCTTCCCTTTGTTTAAACACCCCACTTTCTGAGAGGTTTCATTTTGGGGAGAAGTTTCTCTGAGTGTCTGAGACATTCTCCTGCTGCTACACACACCCTTCTCAGCAAATGGTTCTTTATTTCAGGGGACCACAAGTTGATAGGAATGTCAGGACCTGGGTTGACCCGTCCTTTCATTTCATCTCCCACACCTATTAATACTGACTTGTAGGTACCTGTTTCTCTCCAAGCCCTTTCATCCAGGGAAGCATGTAAGCAAACACTGAATGGGTCTACCTTGTACTTAGTCCTCTTAGAAGGGACTGGAGGGGGGCTTCAGACTGGCACATTGACATTTGGGCTGAGAAGCTGGCTCCCTGGATTTTCTCTGCTTGTATCTTTGACTCATCTGGAAGCACTTGCAGTGAACATCCAGTTTACTGCCTGCATGCTGGCAGGCTTTCAAAAAGAAGGACCTCTTACAGTGGTACAGAGGAGGGACACCAGAGGGTTCTGCCAGCAGAACTGTGACTCTTGTGTGACCTTTTGGGACTTTCAAAAAATTGTTCTCTCCACGCTCCACCTGACTTGATGGGATCAAATCTTGCTTGGTTCACATTAAATGAAGTAAAAAAAAAAAAAAGACATTGCTTTTAGCTCACACTGCTGTCTCAAGGGGCTGCCTTTTTTCAGGAAGCTACTGGATGTGTGAGGCATTTTACTGATTCAAAACTGGTTCTAGCTTAACTTCTTGCACTGGAGGAGTTAGTTTGGCTGGGCACATGTTCCTCTGAGGAACACACCTTTGAAAAACACAGCATTCCTACTGTTGTAAGACACTGGTTTGTGAACAACAGGCCTTGGAGGGCACATACTAGTGGGAACCTGTGGTGAAATGATGCAAAAGCATGGTGTGACAGTGGCCTGATCCTTCCTGTAATGCAGCCAGTCCTGATTAAAACCTAGGTGTGACCTTTCTCAACTTTTCTTCTCATTCCAGAGCTCTTGTTGAAGGTCCTTAGTATATGACCAACCTTCTGCTAAAAGCAGAATTATTTTCTGATGACCCGTGTCTCCCTCACAGCCTGTTCACCACTTCCCAGAGGAGGAGAGCAGTTTTACCTTTGTGTTTCAGCTGGTAAAACTTCTGGCACAGGGTCAGGCTCATGACTGCTGGTGGGGGCTGATGGAGACCATACGTGTGTGCTGGCACACCTTGCTCAGCTGGGCAGGAGCAAGCAGGAATGGCCAGGCACAAACTGCAGGGATGTGACTCATCCGTTGCTTCTTTCCTTCTTGGGTCAAATGAAGGGCAGACCTGGGCAGCAAAAGCAAACGTCCCAGCATGAATCCCAGCTCACCTGCCAGTCTGGCACAGCTGGGAAACACACCCTTGCCTATGCCACTGATGTGAGTTGGCACCTGTCTCTACTCACAGATGATGATGTCTCTGGGAAAAGATAAGCTCTGATCTGTTACTGCTGGAATTACCCAGTGCTGGAAGGATGCTGAAGAAGCTGAAGGGCTTCACAACAAAGCTATGCAGTCATGGGGTGTCTGCATGTCTTCTATGAGATGAAGGCACCTGTGCTTTGATGTAGCTGTAACTTGCTGTGATCATTGGACCACTCTTCAAGCAGACAGGAGGGCAGTGATTCCTCTCTCTACCTGGCAGCTACACTCAGTAACTTTCCTGCAAAAGACTCAGGGATTAGGGATGCTTTTGCCTCTGCCCACTGCTTTTGGACTGCTGGTGGCATTGGTGTTAAGAAGACAGTAGGTAATATGGCAGGCCCAGGAGGGGAGAGCATGAGCTGCTGCTGAGCACGAGCAGTAGTTTTCCTGGCACTGGTGCCTGGAATGAGCAAATTCCTCCTTGTCATGCAGCCTGATGGTGCAGATGAATGGTCACAGTACAGATGGATCGGCAGAGGTTATGGAGTTGCCTGAGGTCACAGAAGAAAGACTGTGTTAGTTCTGGGATGAGGATGTGATATACCTTCTTCCTCCTCCCACTGCAGGATGCTGCTGTCTCATCCCAGGATGTGGACCATCTATGAAGAGATGCTTAGCATCTGTGGCAGGTGTCCATGCCAAGAGTCAGAGACTATTTTATGCTGATGTGTGTAATGCCAGCTGAGCAGAAACAACCAGGTTTAACACCCCCTCACTGCAGCAGTCCCTCGGCAGCTCTGAGGCAGGGCAGTCTGTCCATCCACCCACCCTGCACCAGCCAATGTTGAGTCAACACCAGCAGCTCTCCTTCCCAGATAAAAACCCCTTGCATTCACAGCAACATTGGTGCACACTGCTCACTGCCCCTCCAGTGCAGTCAATAATACAGGGAATGAGCTACAATGAGTTAATCTAAAATTGCAATTCTGTGCTGAAGTGCTGTGATGATAATAGGGCACAATGGCCGAGCAGCCATGTCCAAGGTCTGAGAAGCATTTTCAGACCCTCTATTTAATTAATGAGTGCAGACACAGCGTTGACCTGGGACCGCTCCTAACAATGAAGAAGTGAAGGAGTAGAAAGGGGTGGGGGGAGAAAGTTGGAGGAGGGCAGGTTTGTACAGTGCTTTGTCTTGTTGCCACAAAGAGCATGAGAGAAAAAGCAAAGCAAAAATGCAAACGAGTCAGAAGAAATGGAGATCAGCAATTTGAATGAAAAAGCCAAATAAATAAGAAAGGTAATGGCTTTCAAACTGTGCCTGTAGAATGCAAAAGCTGACTGCAAAAGCAAGTTCATGTGCAATTCAGCAATCTACACAGAAGTTATGGCCAGCAGAAAAGGCTCCTCTGCTGCATAAGATGACCAGCAGTGAAGAGCAAGCACCTTCTGTTGCCTGACTGCATGTGATGTGCATGGTTTTAAGGCCCCCAGAGATGCAGGCTGTTTGTTTAGAAGGCAGTTTTCCTCTTCAGGAATTCTTTATTGACCTGGCTTGTGAAAATGTAACTATTCGATCTCAAAAAGAATGCTAAGAAGGCCAGCTGTGAGGCAAAGGGAGAATTGGTTGGAGCACAGGACCTGTGTAGCCTTTGCCCAGGTGTGTTTGGTGCCTCAGAGGGTGCTGTGGGGGGCAGATCCATGAAGACCAGGCTATTCCAGCCCTGGTAGGACCTTGTGGGCACAGCAGAAGCCAGGAAGGTGGTGGCCATATCCTTGGTGTTGCCAGTGCTTTGACTTCAGCTCCCCCACTAAAAGCAAGATGTGAGACCAAGGTGTCATGTGTTTGGTTTATCATTATGGACAGAGGCAGACTCCTCCCTTACTCCTTGGAGTAAGCACTTCTTCTATTTAGGATTCTCTGTCTTTAGGAGTCTAACACTGAACACTTATTTTTAAAGTATTAAAGATATCCACTGAGCTGCAGTGACATGATGGTGATATCTTACAAGGATGGCAATTTTCCCCAGGTTAAAGTTCAAGCTGCTACCAAATTCTCAGGCAAACCCAGAAAGAGCATTATTTTTGGCACAGCCACGCTCCAGATTGCCTCCATTATAACTCTTGCGTAAGCATTGTTGCCATCATAGCTTGTAGCATGTGTTAGCCCAGTCAAGTTTTGCAAATGTTGGCATAAGAAACACGAGGAAAGGAAACCTCTGGGGCATGAAGCAGCTGGCTTGGAAGGCTGATTCTCTGCCAGCAGCAGCCTGGCCTGTCTCCTTTTAGAGTGAAGCAACAAGGCAGGGGAAAAGGCTCAGCAGAGGAGATGAGCGGAGTTTGCTTTGGCACACGCCTTGCTCCTTGTGGGAGAACCAACACCCAGAGAAAACGCTGCAAGCACATGGTGAGCCCTCCCATGATTAATTGCAAAGAAATCCTAACAAAAGTGATGTTGCTGTTGAGATGTGTAGTTGCAAACAATCAAGAAAGCTGCAGTTTTCACAACAGATAAACTGCAGTTTTTATTGCCCAATATACAGACATGGGAGGGGTGCACATATAGGAGTGCCCATGTGTGCAAACCACACAGAATTAACAAAAAGAAGTTGTACTTACGATCTCACTACAAGCAGGGCAATAGGGTGCTGCAGCAAGTCCAGAGGAGGGCAATGAAGCTATTGATGGGTATGGAGCACAAGTCTTAGAAGAAACATCTGAAGGAACTGGGGTTGCTTAGCCTGGAGAAGAGGAGGCTGCAGGGGGAGCTTATTGCTCTCTACATCTACCTGAAAGGAGGTTGTAGAAAGGGGGGATTGTCTCTTCTTCCAAATAACAGTTGATATGATTAGAGAAAATGGCCTCAAATTGCACCAGGGGAGGTTTAGATTGGACATTAGGAATAATTTCTTCACCGAAAGGGGTTGTCAGGCACTGGAACAGGCTGCTCAGGGAAGAGGTGGAGTCACCATCCCTGGAGGTGTAGATGTGCTGCCGAGGGACGTGGTTTAGTACTGGCTGTGCAGGGTTAACTGTTGGACTTGATGATTTTAAAGGTCTTTTCCAATATCACTGATTCTATGATTCTGTGATTGTATTTTAAAAAAAAGAAAAAAAAAAAAAAAAAAGCAAGCGAGGTAGCAGTAAACTAGGTCTGCAGAAGACAACTGAGACTGAGCAGTTGGACACAGCTTCTCGGCGTCACTCGGCTGGCGTAACTCAGTAGACCTTGGTCAGGATGCTTGTAACTACAGCATTTTCTGTCACCCCAGAATGCGCTCCGTGGCACTGCTGGGACAACCCGGGTGTTGCGTGGGGCGTTTCTCCCCGTGTTTCCCCAGGTAGCGGCTCCATCCCGTGGCAGCGCGGGCACAGGGGCTCTGCCTCCTCCCGTGGGGCAGAGGTGCCCACCCACCACCACCACCCGGGGGTCTCCTGCCCCGCTGCCCCCCCAACCCTCCTCCACCCCCGNCCCGCCCCCGAGCGCTATCACGGTAATCCCCTCCCCCCCCATGCAATACAGCCGATATTGCACGGCCTCCTTCCGACCGGCACCTGCAGGTACGTGAGCCGCCGGCTGCACCCGGTGTGTGCATGCGTGTACCTGCGTGTGTGCACATGTGTGTGCGTGTGTGTATGCATGCGTCTGTGCGCCTGCATGTGTGTGTGCGTGTATGTGCGTGTGTGCACGCGTTTATGGCTGCGTCTGTGCATGCGTGTGCATGCGTGTGTGTGCGTGCATCCAGCGCTGCCCGCCGGGGGGGCGGGGGTTGCTCCCCCCCTTCGCTCTTTGTGCCGAGCTCAGGGCTCTCCGGGAAGAAGCTTACCCGGACAGATACACAGACTTTGCCATCCCGACCCTTCTGCCCGACCAGCCCAGCCCATCGGCTGTGCGGTGCACGGTTGCGGGTGTGCTCCCAGCCCCGTGCTGCACAGGAGGGCAGGAGTGCCTGGGGGTCGGGGGTCGAGGCAAACGGAGACACAGGGATGACCCCCGACCTGGGCTTGACCACTCCAGCCCCCGTTGCATCCTCTTGCAAGCAGAAATTCGACCCTTCCTGTCCCCTTGCCCGCCCCACCCTCAGGAAGAGATGGAGGTAGGAGGGGGTCAGTGGCGTGGGAACCCCGGAGGGCAGGGGGACAGTGACCGCTGGTGAGGTTTGAGCCCCTCTGCGGCTGAGCCGCCCACCCCGGCATCTCCGTGGGAGGGCAGGGGATCTCCGGAGGGTCCCTCTGGCCGCCGGCCCCAGCAGGCAGCGGGGTGAGCGCTGGGGAAAGCAGACCCTGGCAAACTTGGCTTGTCACCGGGACGAGGCAGGGGCAGTAAGGGAAGCCAGAAAACTATGAAAAAAGCTTGGAGAAGATGGTTAAGTGCAAAGGAAAAGAGTGGGGAAAAAACGGTGGGGAGAGATACAGTGAGCCTTCCACAATTTAATTCTGGCTGTCTCCAAAACAGAGCTGCTTCCCAGCAAAAGAAATAACCAACCATACATTAAAACTCACCTTCCACCTGCCGTGTTGGTGGTTATAAATATCCCCTGAGCACAGCTCTGCAGTGCTGGATGTAGAGTGAGGCTGTTTTCCATTTGAGTGAATGAAGATCTGTCATAGGAACAAAGCAATGCACCAGGTAAAAATGAACTCCTCGTCTATGTCTGCCTTCCTGCATTTGAGTTGTGACTCCACAAAGTTTGCTTTTGCCTGACTTCTCCGACATTGCTCTTCTATCCTCTCAGAAATACATCCTCAGCAAGCAGTGCTCAAACTGTGATAGGTGCTAAAGCCTCTCCCTGAACTGCTGGGGACAGTAATGGTTTTCCATTTTTCTGTTGAAAATAAATGGTACCAAGCCCTTAGCATGCTTGTGAGGAACAGGGAGGATTTGCATAAAAGGGTTATTACAACCCTTTGCTGCATTTTGGATGACAGCTTTTCTGGTTAGGGACTAGGCTTGTTTTTCTTAACTTTTTTTTGTCTTCTTCTTCTTTAAACAGCATAAGCCTGAAAGGGGTTTTTTTGGGTCAGGAGTGACCAGTTCCTGTTTCCCTACACGACTGCTTCTCTTACTCCCCAGGTATTTCAGAGCTCACACTGACAGGGCTGTACTCATGTGGCATTGCAATTAACCTGATAACCCCAGCTGCATGCCTGCCCCACAGTACAAATGCATCAGTTCAGACTGCTTCCAACTGTCTGGCATTACCAGAAGATGTGTAAAATTGTCTTGGGGGTCAGATATGCCAGTTGTTCCAGGCTGATCTTTCAGGCTTGCCTAAACATGGGCAGTGGTGTCTAACCACTTCTGAGGCCACAGAAACGTTGAAGTCAGAAGTCACAGGGCTTGTGCACTCACCTGCTGTCCTGTGCTAAATCTGGCACACGACCTGGCTAACTGATACCCACAGCTCCTCTCCCTTCTTCTCTTTCAGAACAAAGCTCTTTTTCAGCTTTGTGCTCAAGTTTATTAGCTCTTTGAAATCCTTTATAGATAAACTAAAAAAAAAAAAGCCTGATAGTTGAAAAACCTTGCACCCAAACGAGTAATAAAGAGATAAGAATTTGCAAAGGATCCTATGTGAACCAAGTATTAACAGAAAGTGTTCAGGGAGTAATAGATGGTCTTACATGCAATGTGAAGCTGGTTGTGAGAGAGGTATGCAGTGGAGTTATGCTTTCTGGTATTGGCAGTAGCTCATCTCAAGATTATAACACAAGTTGTCTTTGTATGCCACTAAAATAGCTGGGTTTTCAGGAGGTAACCTAAAACTTGTGGAAAAGCTGTAACAGCTCAAGTACTTCTCTAACCACTGTTAGCAAGCTGGCGCTTTGCTTTGTTTTGTTTTGTTTTGTTTATTTTGAAGCAAATACATACTGATGTTGCTCCTGTACTGATACATCCGTGCACTGGTAGTCTCCATACTAAACTAGGGAGTTTCCTATAACTGAACTTACTGGAAGTTTCAAAAGCACAGCACAGTTCTGCTGAATTCACACAGTGATAAGAGGTGTATAGTCACTGGGTTCCCAGAGTGGTAGCAGTTTGCTTTGTTAGCAGTTCATGCCTGGCAGTTGCCAGGTACACCTTTGTTCAGTGGCCACCCAACATCTCCTTGGTGCACATTTGACTGGGCTGCCACCAGTCCACACACTCCAGCTCCTCAGAGTCCCTCAGATTTTCATCAGGGACATGTTTTGCTATTTTCAGTCTCCCAGCTATATGCCTGTCTGCCTCCCCCCACCCCCCAGTTATAAAATGCAGACAGGGGAGGTCTGAAGTTCTCAGCTGTGGGCAGACCTGTAATCCCAGCCTCAGCGCTCACTTCCACGCTGCCGGTTTTTCCACATCTGCACCCTGGGAGTGATAACCCATCCGTGCACAGCTCGCAGAGGTGGTGTGAAAATTAACCTCTGTTTGTAAGGCACTTCACAGAAAGGTGTATGGCAATTAGTCCTCTTGAGGGTTGTTACGTATCTGGTAATTCAGGTGTAACTAGCTGAACACAAGACTCTGCTGTCCAAGGTTATTGCTGCACACCTTTCTGCAAAGTGAAATGGGGTGAGGTGAAGGTTAGTCACGTAAAATAGTGCATGTTTTACCAGCTTTTCTGATTAAGTTTCTGGGGAAAATACTAAAAAAGGAGTGTTAGTCTGAGTCAAATATTTCCATGATGGATCTGCATAATAGCTGAAAGGAACTTGGAAGACTTGGGGCTTAGTACTATTAATTATGAAGACGACCCATGGAGCACGACTGCCTCGTCTTCAGTTACTTGATCTTGGCTCTGATTTATTGATTTATGAACTTTATTTACTGGCAAGGCTGGTGAATTCTCTTGCAAGACAAAAAATATAGCATGCCAACCCTCTCTCGTTTCCATGGTAATGAGTACACTGCACAGATTCCCTAATGAGACCCTTGGCTGGCCACTGATGGCCTGCATTTTTCTGGTTTGGTAGTTCTGGGCCCTAAAGTAAATAAAAGGTCTTGTTGATATGAATGTCCAGACTTAGGCAGTCAAATAGAAACAGAAATGAAAGAACAGATGCCTGCAGCATGGTGAGAGTGTGCTGTAATTTAGCCTCATTCATACGTGCATAGATGGGATATCAGCAGGTAATTTCAGTATTACGCTTTCTTTGGAGGGGGGTTTGGGAAAAGATCCTAGGTCTTGAATTTAGCTTTAGCTTTGGATACCTCTTGTGTGATACCTGTGCCAAGAAGGAAGTTATTTTTCATGGTCTGGGGGCTGTTGTAAATTTTAGGTGTTTCTACATTTTTTGGTCTGACAATTTTTATCACAGTCCTTATATTGCTGGAGAGTTCCTTCATATTGGTCCATTCCCTTTTCCTATTTATTGTTCAGCAACAGGCAGGATATGCAAACTTTTGTTCACTTGACTGATGTTAGCTCAGAGATATCACATGAATCCTGCTGGACCCAGGCATCTTAGGGTTTGACTGCTGTGAAAAGTTACAGAAACAAAAGTTTTCCTGTAAGTACGAAATCACAGGACTAGATTCATGGTATTCAGAGTGAGCACTGTGACCTTCTGTAAGTTTCTATTTCCACAGCGAGATTCAAAGTAATTATTATATGGAAACGGTCCCTTTACCTTGAATATTTTACCTATATGGTTTACAAATAGTACCTAAGATAATTGGAAAAAAAAAAAATCGGTGCTTCTTCCCTTTTCAATCCAGCTTTGTTGATTTTATTACTTTTCCCATGCATTTTTGTACGGTTGTGCTATCATTTTCCTTTGCGATCTTCAGTAAAATGAATGTCTTTGGTCAGTGTGGACAATCAGGCAAAAAAACCCCAAATAAACTGAAAATAATTTAGAAAACCCCACTAACATATAGCAGTGAGCAAACATCCAGGCATTTGAAAGCTTTACTGTTTAGTCCCTTGGCCTATGAACACCTGTAATGAGACAAATAGACAGGAAAGGTGTCCATGATATGATTATCTTCTGTAGCAAGTATGTGTAAAGCTGCCAGCAACTGAATTTAGTCATTCCAAATTTCATCAGCTATTCTGTTGTGGCTTAAGGTTGAAGAAAGAAAAACCTCTGGTGATCTAGTAGTTTACACTGAAATTCTTTCAGTGCCTCTAGATGACCTGTGGTGGTACCAAACAGTGGATTAACCCACCCTGCCTTAAAGATGTTGACTGGTGTGTCAGGGAGAATAAACCTAGCTGGAACAAGGGATGGATTAGAAATCTGTCTTAAATGGAAATCTCCAGTGGAAAGCTGTAAAATGGCAAAGAGCCAGACACAGCACCCTCTTTAGGATCCCAGGCTGCTTATCTGTCATCTTCAGTGTTGGAGACAGCAACATTTTGAAGCAGTGCTTTCCCCTGTGTGGAGCTGACAAGGAACCTGCCATTGCTAAAACTATTTGCTGGGTCCTTCTGTTTTGGCTGTCGGGGTCAAATGTGTCCCCTGCCCCTTCACACACGCCTCCAACCCAAAAGGCTGAGTTTCTGGTATGTCTCTGCTGAACCCAGCCATTCATTTTGTGGGTGTAAATTTCTGCATGGTCAGGGGCTGTGGTTTACAAGCTGTTTGGGGAAATCTCTGAAGAGTTTGCCCACTAGTGACCGAAAATAAGTGCTGTTATATTTTACAAATATGTAAAGATGTGTTATATAAAAACAGGATTGATAGATAGGTAATTATGCTCACTTACATATACATATGTAATAATTGTCTACATATAAATATAACAAATTTTGTATTATATTATTGTGTATTCTGCAGTATTTAATATATTAAATATAATCTTCCATATTTACATAGTATATATGTTATTCTTATTATTACTGTACGTAATTGTTAAACATATTCTACTCTATTCTATAGTCAGATGGGAGAAAAGATAGGTCTCACAGTCGTGGTATCTGACTTAGGGGGTGAGGGAGCTGTGATTTGGCTGGAGACTGTCCTACTCCCCATCCCATTCAGCATTTTCCTAAGTGATACAGAGGAAGGAATAATGCAGATACCTCCTTATTGCACCCACCTGGAGAACAGGGCCAGAGGAGCCACAAAGGCGTGGGAGCACAGAATCAGGTTTCAAAATTGTCTCAGGGGGCTGGAGATCTGGGCTGGAGGTGACAAAGGTGTGATGTGTAAAAGGCAGGGCTCTGCTCTTCTCTAAGATCAGAAAGATGCTGAAATTATAAGGTGGGTTGCAAGTGTTGGGCCATTTTTCATTTTTAGCAAAAAGAAAATATTTCTGAAGCAGAGAAGGGAGTGATTTGCTTCATGACCAAGGTGGATGGGAAAGGAATCAATAATTTTCAGTAGGATTGAAAGTCAGGCCCAGGCATCAAAATGTGCTCTCTAAGGAAAGGCTCATAAAGCTCTGGGATAACCTGCAAGGATGCTGCTTGATTCTGCAGAATCAGAGTATAATGGGCATTTCCCAACAGGTTTAAGTAAACAAACAGAAACTCAGTTTTTTTAAGAGGAGATACAGACAGGAGGGAGAACAGTTGCCTGCCTGAAGTTGGCTACAGCACATCACTTTGTAACACAGAGCAAGGTAACCAGGGTGATGTGTGAAGGACAACTCTGTGGTGAAATGAAAAACCTTTTCCATTGGCATATGTTCAGCTTTGTCATTTTCCTGGTACTAAAATCTCCCTAGAAGTTGTCCTAGTGCAGGAGGGCACTTGGAAAGTGAGAAACCTCCTCCCTTTTTTTCAAACAGCACACTCATACAGTACCACCTTATCTGGGATGTAGCTGGGTGTTTCCACATCGTAGTGTACAGCCAGCTTCCAGAATGACAGCCAAAATTAGGGAAAGATGATCTTTTTGTATGGCATGCATATGGCAATGCACTTGGCGTTGCATTGTTTTATTAACTTCCTATTTGTTTCCTCTCCTTAAACCTGAAGCCACAGACCATAATTCCTATACTTCTGGTATCTCTAAGTCTGCGTATGGAGAGCAGAGGATGTATTTGTCTCTCTGCTAAGTGTTCTCCTGAAGCTGTAGAGAAAACCCTCACTGCATCGTGATAGTCTGCAGAATCTGCTGCAACACACCATAAGGAGCCAGCATATTTTAACTGGTAACACTCCAAATGTCATAGCTTAGAATTTGCAAAATATTGCAGGATGGAACAAAATTAATGAATTACTCTCAAAACGGAGAAGCTGGAGCTTTTATTTAATCTGTGAGATTTTGATCTTTGATGTTGAGCCAATTTTGCACAGAAGATGCCAAAATTCTTGTTCAATTGAATGGTTTCTCTTTCGTAAGAGGGACATGGAGCCTTTAGAGCAAGTCCAGAGCAGGGCCACAAAGATGATTGTAGGGCTGGAGCACCTCTCCTCTGAAGACAGGCTGAGAGATTTGGGGTTTTTAAACCTGGAGAAGAGAACGCTCCAGGGAGACCTTAGAGCACCTTGCAGTACCTGAAATGGCAGCAGAAAAGCTGGGGAGGGATTTTTTTACAAGGACATGTAGTGATAGGACATGGGGGAATGGCTTTAAATTGGAACAGGGGAGACTTAGATGAGATATTAGGAAGAAAATCTTTCCTGTGAGGGTGGTGAGACACTGGCACAGGTTTCCCAGGGAAACTGTGGATGCCCCCTCCCTGGAAGTGTTCAAGGCCAGGCTGGATGGGGCTTGAAGCAACCTGAACCAGTGGAAGGTGTCCCTGCCCTGCTCAGATTTACTGTAACTGTAAGCTTTTTATACTTCTTTTCTTCCCCATGTATAAGTAAGAAAGTGAGTCTTGCCTTTCTGAAATTAAATTCCGTATTATCTTCTTTTAGCTTTGTCTTTTTTTCCTCTGGCTTCTTTTTTATTTATTTATTTTTATCTATAGCATAGTTTAACCTTCTTTTTGTTAACTACTAAACCAAGGGTGCCTTTTTAAAAAATGAGTTATTACTCATAGACTTGTTAAATTTTTTTGACCCAAGAGGCAAGCATTTATTGTGCAATCAGTAAACTACAATTGAAAGCATCCTGTGAAGTGCTTGGAATAGTCTGTGCCAGATGTGTGAGTGATGGCAATTTCAGAGAACACGATGAGTGTTAATGACTTAATTCTAAACCATTTACATTTGCCTTTTCAATTTCTGATTTCCGAAAATACAGATAACTATTGTGGAACTGAACCAGTTAAAAAGAAGTGTCATCCTAATAACAAATCAATGAATGTTAAGTATACCAGCTGATAATCTACATTTCTTCTGGATTTCAAATTACATGCCAATGTATTTTCTCCTTACCAGTTTAAAGCTTGTGACCTCAAGTCAAGGCATGCAAAAAATCCTGATGCTAATAACCTATGTCCAAAACCCCTTTCAGTTAAATCCTGTTTTCTTCCCACAGCTTCTCTTCATAGCAAGATATAGCAAAGAACCTCTTAAATGGCATATTTTTGCTGAACTGAATATTGTGAATTAAACAAGCAGTGTAGGACTCCACCCACCTTGCCTGACCTGGTGCCAGACTTCAGCCTAGGGACTGGGCACGTTGCTGGGTGCTGGAGAGGCAGTGTGACTTGATTGAAATACTGGCAGCTAATGAAGATTTTATGGATAGGAAGAGCTGGGTCAGATATTTTGATTTTACAGATCTGTATTGGTTTGAGGGAATGAAGGTATTTATTGTGGAAGTGAGTGAAGAAAGCCAGAAAATTATTTATGCAGTATATATAGATCCAGACATGTAGACATTTTTTTCCCTTTGTCTTAACAGGAGTAGTCAAAGGGCTCAGTCCTATAACACAACAGATCTTATGGTGCAATCCAGCAAAACTCAGGTAAATGATCCTCCCAGAAATAGGAGTACTAGTCAATTACTGCTTGGAAATTCTAATAGATAATTAAATTATGTTCAATTTTTTTCCTGTATTTTTTCCCCAATTTTTTTTTCTGTGGATGCTTCCCTATCAGCTAGCTTTTTTTGTCTGGTTAGATAAGCTCTTTCAAAATAACAAGGTAGGTTTCAGTATGGAAATGTACAGCATTCCTTCTTAGTAATGCATACACATGAATGAAAAAAAAAAGAAGACTGGAAGAGAAAAAAAAATTGTAAATTTGGATTTGCAATTTATTTTGGACTGCAAGGGAATACATTATACTGAGTATCACAAGTAACTCATGTTTTAGAATGGCTCCACAAGATAGTGGAGCATTGCTGTAACACAGCATCAGGCAATTTACATGGAGGGGTTTTTATTCACCTGTCCCTTTATTTGCAAGAAACATTCTGCACTTAAATGGAGCTCTTTCCAATATGCTGTGTCTACTTTGATGCTCTGTGTTTGCTGCATGAATTTGAACAGTCTTCATAAAGATGCTCAAAATGTGTGTTTGTCTAGCCAGGAGTCAAGGAGAAATAGCAGCTTGGAGCCATATAGCAAAGATATGCACTATTAACCACTGCTATTTAATTCAGTGTGTGTGCTAATATTCAATACTTTCCTGCTGGACAGTTAACTCTCTAAAGCTAAGTGACCTCTTTCCACTCAGGCATCTCTAAAACTCTCTTAACCTCTACCTTCTTCCTGGATACTGATTGAACCATTGGGCTGTGCTTGATTAGCTTAGTTTACAAACAATTTAACTGGTGCAGAAGTATTTACATGGGATGATACTGTGAAGATTAAGATGAGGGAAGTCAAAACCTGAAACCACTTCAGCCAGTGTTATGGATCAAAGAGGTATGAATCCAGCATGTGTGTGTGCATTGTACAGTCTCAGGGCTCAGTGGTACATTTTCCTTCTCCATGAGAAGTCTCTCTTTCCCTGTCAGTGGAAGGTGATGATTTGCCCCCCTTGCAGCTGTTCCTCTTGTGGCCATACCCTGATGTCGGTGGCTTGCTTGTGGCTGTGAGTTTCACACTGGGCACCAGAAATATGTTTTTCAACATGATAAGAGCAGAGCAAATTGCTCTGTGTTTTTTACTTCACTGGTATTGATGCGCTACCACTGTCCTACCACAATTAAAAAGCAAAAAGTCTGAGTAAACACACCTAAACATCATCTCTTCAGTGCCTCCTTGGCTGCCTCCACCTGTGAATTTCCCTACTTGCCTACACTGAGCAGTGTTGGAAGACAGTTTTTTGTTTCCTTCTGGCACAGCTAGGGTAAATTTTAATATTACTTTATATCCACTTTTCATCAAATGTCCTTTTCTCCACTACTTACGGCTACTGGGCTGTGATCTTCATTGATGTGTTCCAAGGCAGGTGGCAGTCTTTTTTTTCCCCTTCGTGTGTTTTTGGTAGATTGTAGCTCTTTAGAAGAAATTGGGTTGATCACTGCATATTGCCTTTCCCATCCACGATCAGGAAGGACTTCATTGGTTTTCAGTGGAGGAGCATCTGGGACTCGTGTGGAGGAGAGACCTGGAGTCTTTATTCAGATGCAGTTTTGCCTTGGCCCCCACTGATATCCTTGCCATGGTTTTGGGACTAGATTAGTGCAGAAGGCTTGAAGGGCATGCTTGGTTGCCTTCATGGTACTATGTAACTGTAAAGTTAAGGCAGCCTTTGGTAGCCCTGGGCTACCAAGTGATAGGTGGGGACATCCTGACTGTGCAGAGAACCTGGGGCTTTTCTGTGGATGGACCTGTGTGTTTTGTGTGGGTTGTTCACCTTTGCACAGGGCTCAGTTTGGAGATGCAATGGGTTGCTGCAGTCTTGCACAGTCCAGGGATGATACCTGAGAAACTGTGCTTCTGAGGCCACCTTTAATGGAGGAGCACAGCACTGCCTGGTGTAAAAAACTGGAAGGGGGCACTGGAAGAGCTGGACATAGGCTCCCATGGCTGACACCAGAGCCTTCTGCCAGGACCATGCTTTTCACAGGGTGCCCAGGTCTGCTGGTCCCATTGCATACAGCTTCTGCGTGCATTCGTATCTCCAAGGCATCAGGTATCTTGTTGGGGCTTTATTAAAGGTCAAGGGAATGAAGTCATATAGGTAATTTTCATCTGCTTGATTTGTTTTTTCTCCCTGTTTAATAACTGCTTTGAAAGACTCTCAGCCATCAGGGCTGTAGCAATTTTCCCTCAAGAGTGTTGTACGAACATGGTGCTATGTGACTGCATTTGTTGTTAAGAGATGCACTGCTTTTAATTATGCTCTGCCTGTGCAAGATGCTGTCTCAAAAATAATAGAAATGTATAACTTTTGCTGTATTTATAGTTATGCTATAAGGAATTTAGAAGGAGGTCAAAGTAAAATTTCTGCTGATGTGACATGCTGTTTGAGCACCAATGTCTCGGTTTTGTTATGTGGGGTGTTTGCTTTTTGTCAGAAGGGGACTGACAAAAGAAAACAGCATTGCCATTTTTCCGTGGTTTGACCCATTAGATTGTTTTCTAGAAAGTATTTGAGTAGGCAGCAAATTGAATTGCTTTTACATTTTCAAGACACTTAAGATAGAAAATAGGAAAGATAGCACTAGATAAACCTGCTGTATGTGTAATAATATTACTGCCAAGGAAATTTAATTCAGTGTTCAGTGATGGCTTTGGGCAGATGTGTTGCATTCAGCTAGAGATAAGGTAATGCATTCAGTGCAGTCTCAAGTAAGTAGGAACAGAACAAAACAGCTATTTTGCATTGCTTGTGTATTATTCATTGAATCTGATGTAAGGGTAGAGCAGACACCTGATACTACCACCTGGTATTAGGTACTGTGTCTGTATGTGGAAAGGGTAGGGTGGTACTGTCTAGACTTTCTGTACAAGTGTTGCCTCAGAAAAGCTTTTATTTTGTGAAGAACTCCTTTGCTAGTGCTTTTCTGGGTAATTTGCCTTCTCTGCTAAGTCTGTAGTTCTATCATTAAAAATCAAGCTTATCATTATAAGTTTGCCACAAGTGTGAAATGGTCCTGGGATTTTATCTTGACAGTGAAAAGCGGCAGTGATGAACAAGTGTTGTAAGAAATCAGTATTCCTGTGCTCTGAGTGTAGCAGACTGCAGGAAGGCAGCTTTAGGATAGTTCAGTATCAGAGTATGCTGTGAAGGTGAGGAAAGTCTCAAGTTTTAAAAAAATACTTTGACTGAGTGGTGTGAAGAGATAAATGTCAGGAATACCCTGAGGTGGAAAACAACAGAAGAAAACAATGCAAAAACGCAGGGAAGCTTCCAGCCATTCCAGTAGGAAATAAAGTAGTAGTAGAAGAAACTGCCTGGTGCACAAGCTAACCTGGTTGTGCACCTTAGTGCTGTTGAGGTGGGTGATGAGGTGGGACTCCCAAACTTGTGTTTACTTGTGCTTTAGAAGCCATGTATCTCAGGAGTGGTGCTTCCAGAAAGAGCTTACTGTATTTTGGTATAAATCTCTCTGGGGAAAGCCAAGTTTTGAATAAGTCTCCAGGGAGGAGGCTACAGCTCCCTCTGAAGTGGTGCAGTCAGCAATGGTCTGCCTTGGTCCTTTCTGCTCTACAACTATTTGCCCATGAGGACCCCAAGGAGGACCACATGGCTGACCACTGACCCTTTGCATTACAGGGATCCTGGGAAGCTGAGGCAGAAAGACCTGGGCTGAGAGATGTTCCGTTGCCAAAGGAGATTATGTGCAGCCATAGACCACTGAGAAACACCTCTGGGGTGATGAGCCAGGACGATCTTGCTTTGCCTGAGAGTGCTGACAGCTACAGTGATTTTTCTGCCAAAGGATGAGCTCCAGAGGATAAGAGAAAGGTGTCATGGTGTTGGTCTTGATTTGTGCAATTCTGCTGTATAATAGGAGAAGCTTGTGTTTGAGCAGACCAGCTTCCCCAGGGCTGGGTGCAAGGACAAGACTTCTGTGTCCTAGGTTTTTTTAATAAGCATATGGGTGGTTTTTTATGCAGCCCAGTAGTGTCAGGTTTACAATTAAAGGCAAGCAGTCTTTTGAGTACTGCCACCCCATTACTCTAAAATCCAGAGCTCAAAACCAGTGATCCAGTCCCTGAGGAATGGGGATGGCAGGTCTGGAGATCTAGTGGGGAACCAAGTGGGGAGAATAACCTTCACTCTCCCACCTGCACCACCAAGAGCATCAAGGTCCTTCTCCAAAGACACATGAAAATGACTTTTTTTGAGCGGAAAATGTGTACAAAAGACTCAGTGATCAACAGAGGTGGGCAAAAACAATGAGCAATGTGTTCTGGTAAGTGCATGGCTCAGCTGAGGAGTGTCACATGCTGCAGCCCTGAATGAAATTTGCACTTCTTGAGGTGGAGGGGAAAAGTACTCAACAAAGAAGGTGCAGGGATGGTTTCTGATCTTAGTGAGCACCTGAGCTACTGCAGTTGGCTTCCAGGAGATGCCCAGGGTCAGGGGCAGGCTGAACCTGCTGGGCTCATTCTCTTGAATCATATAATCATAGAATGGGCTGGGTTGGAAGGGACCTCAGAGCTCATCAAGTCCAACCCTTGATCCACTACCGCTGTGGTTGCTAGACCATGGCACTGAGTGCCACATCCAGTCTCTTTTTAAATGTGTCCAGGGACAGAGAATCCACTACTTCCCTGGGCAGCCCATTCCAATGCCTGATCACCCTCTCCGTGAAGAAATTCTTTCTAATATCCAACCTAAACCTCCCCTGGCACAACTTAAGACTGTGTCCTCTTGTCTTGCTGATAGTTGCCTGGGAAAAGAGACCAACCCCCCCCTGGCTCCAACCTCCTTTCAGGGAGTTGTAGAGAGTGATGAGGTCTCCCCTGAGCCTCCTCTTCTCCAGGCTGAACACCCCCAGCTCCCTCAGCCTCTCCTCATAGGATCTGTGCTCGAGTTCCTTCACCAGCCTGATTGCCCTCCTTTGGACCTGCTCCAGCACCTCAATCTCCTTCCTGAACTGAGGGGCCCAGAACTGGACACAGGACTCGAGGTGTGGCCTCACCAGGGCTGAGTACAGGGGCAGAATCACCTCCTTGGACCTGCTGGCCACGCTGTTCCTGATCCAGGCCAGGATGCCATCAGCCTTCTTGGCCACCTGGGCACACTGCTGGCTCATGTTCAGCTTCCTGTCAATCCAAACCCCCAGGTCCCTCTCTGTCTGGCTGCTCTCCAGCCACTCTGTGCCCAGCCTGGAGCTCCCCATGGGGTTGTTGAGCTGTGTTGTGGAGGATTCATGTGCAGTAACAAAGATAATGGTAGGGGGCTATGAACAAACAGTTGCAAACCACCCTGTACCTGGAAGTTTAGCACTGACCTGGTCTTCTGGCTTTCTTGGCTCTCATGTCAGCAAGGGCTTGGGTGTGTGGTAGAAGTGAGACACAAAATACCCTTTCCCACAGACTAAGTCAAAGCTGTAGGTTTTTTCTGTTAAGTGGAGGGAACAGTATTCAACAGTGTCTTTTTGGGGGTGATGCCTTTTCCAGTGATACCTTCAGGCAGAAAAAACCTGAATATGGGCAATGGAAGAGCTACCAGTGCTGCCTGATGCTGTGTTAGGAAATGCAGCTTGCTGTGAGTGGTGCTGCACCTGCAACCTGCAAGCCACCAGGCTCACCTCTGGCAAGCAATATGCCTGTGTTTTGCTGAGAGAAATGCAAAGTTTTTTTGTTCTTCCTAATGGGATGCATTTCCTTGTTATGTAGGGGAGCACAGAGTAACCTGGGCACAGACAGAATGACCATGCATACCCTGCGGCAGGGCATGGTGGTTTTTCTGACAAAATCCTATTTTATTCTGGTTTGTTTTGTGTTTGTAAAGCATGCCTCTGCACTCCTCTGCAGTGCATGCTGGAGACTCAGTGGGCTGGGAGTGGGAAGTTGCAGACTGCTGGGAGAGCAGTTTTTCAGGAACTTTTACTGCTGTAGATAAAACTCATGGCCTGTTTGGTTGCTGTCTTCTTCACAGTTAGCAGACAAGGTTGTCTAGAAGCTGCCATGAAGAGCAATGCTTAATTTTCTGTGGTTAGGGTGGTTTGAGAAGCAAGATGAGTTTAATTTACAGGCATCTATGCATGCACTGCTCCCTCTCTGCTGCGTGGCACAGGGGGCACACACACCACTCCATCTCTTGCGTCCTGACCAAAATCTCACCTTGCTTTAAAGACTGTGCAGACCATAGCACAAGTGAAATATCTTGCCTATGGTAACCTCAAGTGACACAGGAGTTTGCCCCAGTGGCATGAATGGGGAGGTTCAGGAGAATCATCTGGCACATCACTGGCAACTGGGAGCCCCACCTGGCTGTGGCATGCATGGCAGCAGCATGTGCTGTGAAGGTGCAGTGGCTAGGAGGTTGATGGTCGAAATGATGGCTGTCTGATGATGCTGAAACCTTCACCTTACCTTCCAGCAGTCCCTCTGAGTGGGCCTAGGCATCTTATGTGTAGGCATCTCATGTATTTCTGAATGTCTTTATGCCTAGCAGGGAACTGCTAGCATTGTTGGGGTGGTAATATGCTATGAGCAAATATTAAGAAAGTTACAGGCATACCTGATCCTTGCTGAAACTGTATTTGAGTTAGATAGTTGGGTAAGGAATGATTTTCTTGATAGCAATTATTAAAGTTGGTCTTCAACACTATGGAAACACTTGTGAGAACAGACAGATGACAGTGTTGCTCTGTTTTATTGAACAGTTTAGTCCAGTGCTAACATAACCACTTGTGTTCTTCATGGACATCTGTTCAAAATACGTTTGTGTTTTGGGGTCTTGGGGCTTTTTGCTGACACATTTCTTAAGTCAGTCTTTCTGTAATGTTAACTGTCTGTATCTTAGACTTTGTGCTGCCATCCATAGATAGCAGAAGCAAGCTGTTTGTTTTTCAAGTGTGAAGCTAATACATACAGAACAACACCAAACCAGAAAGTCCTGGAAAACGTGGCTGTAGCCAATCCCACCACTGGGTGTTGCATGACTGTGGGTGAGATTTGTTCTGGTGATGTACACCCCAGGCTGGCAGCCAGGCAGGGTAGGAGGTCTGTCTCACCAAGCGCTGCTCACCCAGAAGTCTGGTGGTCACTGGTGCCATCTCTCTCTCTCACTCCTTTCCACTGGCCAGAACTGTCTCCATGCACTGGAGAGTGATAGGAGAGGGGGTTTCTTCTTTATCTCTTGGCTCTTTACAGGGCTGGCTCAGCTATGCTGGCACAGAGCCAGCCAGTGCTGTCTGCCAAATGTTGTATTTGTCCCAGATGCTGCGCTCCTTTGCCTCCCTGCCCTTCCCTTCTTGCTCTGTCCATTGAACTCCAAATCCGAACAGCCAGAAGCTTTACCTTTAAATTATGTTTTTTAATGGCTAGTTACCCACGACAGTGCTCTAAACTATACAATGTTTAACTTGTGCAGCTGTGCTGCAGAGAGAAAAATCTTTTGACTCCCCTTTCTCTATTTATCATCTTTCAAAAGTGTGCAGCCAAGAGATTTTAATTTCTTGCTTTTCTTGTTTTTGGCAGATTTATTCTTGTGCTGCAGAGCTATTCTAAACACAAGTCTTTTAAAAGGTTCTTCAAGTCTTTATTTTCGTTTGTATCTATTTTCATAGTATTCCTAGGTCTGTTTGTTCCAGTCTGGCAGGCAGTAAGTAGGTTAAATTTCTGCTGACATCTCTGAGTGTTTTGGTTGCTTTAGTGACCATAGTGTTAGACTCCACTGTAGGTGATGTTGGTGCAGCTTGAAATGAGATCTGATTTTAACAAAGGTGGACACATCTCCTAGGACCAAACTGAAGACCACACTTCATGGTTTTAACTGATACAAGATGTGTAAGGGGGGGGAAAGAGCTGTTCAGTTTCATCTTCTATTACTATTGTGCCTTTTGAAGCTGGCAGCTTGCCCGTTGGAAATATAATTTGAGATGCCTGAACGTCTTGGATGTCCTCTGTGTTTTGTAAAGCCTTTAAGCACTTGGTTTCAATGCAGTTGTTTCATGTATATTGGCTGTTGTAAGTAACTTGGTTATGAACATGCGTGTTTATGTTCATGCCCCATCAGAAGCTGCATTTCAGCTCTTGCATTTCCACTCTATCAAAATGGTTAAATTTGAAAGACGATTGCAGAGAGATCAGTTTGTCAATATTGTAGATGACTTAAGGAAAAACCACGTGTCTGCTCTGCAAGACTGTGCTCACCTGTTGGGTGTGGGAGCATTTATTTTTCTGTCACTACAGGAAAGTGCAGGTCAGAAATTGCTTCCAGCGTTTTGTCCAGCCAGGACAGGGTCCTATTGTGTCCCCAAAGGAGAGTAAGTGCAATATGCCCTTCCATTTGGCACAACAGCAGAGTCCCCACGGAGAGGGCTGCTGTGCCAAGGGTTGGTTGTTGGCTTTGCAAATGTGATGGGACCCTGGCTGGAGATGCCAGCATGTCCTGAGCTTTCAGTGTCATCTCAGAGCACAATTCTGTTGAAAACTTGGACTCAATTGGCAGTACCAGTAGGACTGGGAAGACAAACATAGCAGGGACATTGTCACTTGTCCAGTGTTAGCACTCAGTCTGCAGTCCCATCCCTCTCTTTGGTGACAGACTGTACCTGTTACTAGCTATTGAGCATTGGGAATGGAGGTGGGTGGAAGACACTCTTCAAATCTGGTGGTTCTCCTGGTATGCATGCAGGTGAAGGTAAATATGCTCCCACTGAGGAGCACAGCTGAAAATCATCTCAAGGCTTAGGTCTGGTGCAAGGCAGGGAGAAATTGTGCTGGCTTGTCAGGTTGTTCCTCCATTCGGGATGGATATTGCAATTTTCAGCGGAGTGGAAGGACATCTTGCCTTGGCAAGGTCAGAATAAGAGAGGCACCAACAACATCACTGATGAGTTTGGGTGCAGTAATTTGCACTGTTCCTCACACCAGCTCTCTCCCTGGCAGTGGTTTGCCATTGGGAAAAGCCAACCATGTTTGCAGATACCTATAGAGTGGTGCAACATAGTAGTACAATAATAGTTAATAGTGATGTGTTTGCTTTGGACTTGCCATAATAGTAAATAATCAACAGCTTTGACTAGAGCAGCTTTTTCTTAAAGAGGAGATGAAACTAAGTGCATTGTGAAAGAAGTCCTTTTGGAAAAACACCAGCAGAAATTCAAGAAAGCTGCTCAGGGCAGTCCAATGAACACACTTAGGCTCTGTGTTGATGTCATCATGTTCTTTTTCACCCTTTCTCTTTTTTGTTTGGCTTCTAATTTATAAATAAGAGCCTCTGTCTCCCTCAGTATAATGCCTAAATAGCCCATCTAGATTCTCCTTTATTTTCCAAACAAGACATGCCCAGGTGTCTGCTGAATTTACATAAACAGTTATGTGTTAAGAGATCTAATTGGCTTCAAATGCAAATATACTCCATGATGATGGATGTGGTGGATGAATGGATAACTAAATGTGTGTTGAAAATTTTTACAAACATTAGATTGCTAATTACATATGTTAGAAAGCTCAGTGTTACCTAGACTGTGATCTTCAGTTACTCGTGGCATTTTTCCAGTGTTTGTATTTCATTGCTAATAATCTATTACTATCTGAAAAGACTTCTTTAAAAAATTAATATTGGTATCAATGATCTGGAATAACTACAGAGTATGATACTTCATCTCATATTTCTGCAATAATGTTTGGCTTTGTTGGGGGTTTTTTGTTTGGTTGGGTTTTTTTGTTTGCGGTTTTGTTTTTTTTTTAAATGACCAATGGCTCTGTATTTCCTACAAACTCTATTCAAAGGCTGGAATAAATGCAACCACAAGAAAGAATTAATTTAGTTGGAAACACTGAAACACTGTCAAGTTGATATAGTAAAATACCTTCTGTTATCTTTGAAACTTACGTTTTAGGAAATATTTTGGTTTATTGCCTGTCTTTTAATTGGCAGGAGAAGAGAAAGCATGGAGTACCACAGATGGAAAGATTTATATTTTCTAAGGGATTTTTCTGTTATCTTTGGAGAGACTAAGAAATGTATCTGGATGCATTTCTTGAATGAGGCTAGTGGTGTGAGGGGTGTACCTTAAAATAAATTAGTGTTGTGATTGTAATTACCCTTATTCAGCTGCTTATACTAGCATGAGAGCCCTTCCCCAAAAGTCTCCTTTTGTTTGCCAGTTTCTAGTGCCTCTGTATGTAAAACATGAATATTTTTGGCTTTCTCCATTTCTTAACCATGCACCATCCTTACATGTCTGTGTTGTATGTGCCATATCTTACACAGGTACTGGTAAAAACTGTACTTCTTGAAAACACACATTTAGGTCTTTGGGGCCAAGTTTTGGAACTTGCCTCTAAAGCTTTGACAGATTCTTAGACACTCAGGGTCAGATTTTATATGTTTATATGCCTGCAGAGACCTCTGAGATCCTACTTGGCACTTGTCTGTCCTTTGATTACATAAACACCTCTAAGAACTCAGGTCTTGGTAGGCTGAGCCAGACAAAGGGAACTTCTCCATCCACATAGGTTGAAGCCTCTGTAGGTTCAGTCCCACTGAGCTCGTTCAGAATTTGAAATGCCACTCAAAATGGCCTCCAGGGGCTCCATCCCTGAGATTTCCACATCACACTGTGGCATGCTTCTCGCTTTTTTCCATCAAGAGCTAGAGCGGGTCAGGCTGCTTACCTCATGGAGTTGCCACCAGCTTCTCGCCTGTTTGTAGGTACAGACTTACGAGGTTTCCATCTCTATGGGCACTTTCAGAGAACCCATCTCAGTGATCTGAAAACAGAATCTGTTTTCAACCTTGGTTCAAATTTTAGGGTCATCTGAACTGTTTGCTTATGTTTGAGACACACAGCTAGAAATTGTTCAAGGGATAACAGAAAAAATTTGCACATAGTTGAGTGGAGCATTTTTAATTCTTTTATTCATTGACTGTGGGATATTACCTAGTATTTCCTACTGGCTTACATTTGAATGCAAATCCTTGCTTTTGCTGGCTCCTCTGTGGGGCAACTTTCATAGTACTGTTTTTTCTACATGATGTCAAAGTCTTCTCTAGGAACTTTATTAGAGACTCAGCTGCATGTGATCTGTTCTGCACAGCTGGATACAAGACTGTTCATGGAATAATCTGATGTCTTTGATTCTGGTATTTTTTTTCAAGTTGTTTTTTCTTGCAACTCTTTTCTCCAAGGTTGGTGTTTTTTTGAAGATATTAAAAAGAAACTGCAGGGCAGGACCTCAGTCTGATATTAATAATTTAATGATAATTGTTAATTCTTAAAGTACACAAAAGTGCATTGTATAGATAAATTTTGGAGTATTTTTCTTGCTGAGAATTAAGTCCTTGAAAAATAATTTAACATCTCTATGTTAAAAAAAAGGGAAAATACAAACCCTTAAATTCCAGAATAGAAAGTGGTATTTGCCCTCAGAACCAATGTTGAGTTAATGTGATTGTTCTCATTTTCTACATAAAACAACCCCTCTTTTCCTGTGGTTGGTAAATAATGCGGTTTTACTGGTACTATTTAGCCAGATAATGCATGTTTTCAATATTGCCATAGTTACAATATTCCAGTTTCCCTTAGTTTAGATCCCTGAAGTGAAAGAAATTCTACAAAGAAAAACTACAACCTGAATCTGGTACAGTAGTCTTTCAACAGAAACTGCTTGTGTTGTGCATGTGAGGAATAGCATGGTATAGCTAAGTTGTCTGAGGGGACTGGTTTTCCACTGAGAAGATGAGAGAGTTTGGTCTCATTATTTGTGTGCAAGTCAAAAGTAATATTCCTGTTTTCTTTCCAGTAAATCACATTCAGACTTTCTCTTAATACAATTTCTAGGAAAATCAAAGACCAAGGAAAACATGTTGCCCGCAGGCTGTGTGGGCTTCATTCTTATTTTAATTCTAAAATTAGAGATAGTACACAGGCTGCATTGTAAACTCAGGAAATTATACGTTTTAAAGATTTTCCAAGTATATTATGAAATTCTTCCATTAGAGAATGTGAACTGCAAGCTAAGGCAAATGGTAGACACTACCATTGTGTCTAAGGCAATGGTAGACACTATCTTTAGTGTCTTTGAGATAGTGAGTTTTATGTTCATATCACCCTGAGAAATGGTGTGAAGATGCAGTTTTGGAACAGGTTTTATTGAACAACAGAAAATAGCCAAGCAATGATACAAAAGGCCTCTGTTAGGTAAGTAAAGGCTAGATTTTCAACAAACAGTCAGCACTTTAAAATCTCATTGTTGGTAAACTTTTTGGAAATTATTGACCAAAAAATGTGTTCTTTATTCAAAACCTATATCAGCTGAATACAGAGCTAGTAAAATATGAGAGATGGCTGAGATTGACTTCAGTCAAGGGCAAAGCTGCAGTCCAAGTTTCACTACTGCAAATGCACAGCCATCTTCTCAAGTACTCTGAGCTGGCCTGGTTGTTGCCTACTATAGCAACGTATATTGGCCTCAGGATTATATTTTCACATCTACCTTGACACTGCTTTCTAGGTGTCAGCCGTCCTGTTGAGAAAGCTCATGAAAGCACTGTGAACGCTGGGTAGTTACCGTGGCACTGTTCCAGCAGAGCTGTTTGGTTATATCCAGGTGTTGGCTGGGTGCAGAGTTCTTGGTCACTGTCATTTCTGTCTCCTCCCCAGAGCAGCTTTTATTCCCCAGAGTCTCTTCATCAAGTACTAGAGGTTCCTTGGATTCCCTGTTTGGTTACTGCAAGGTCCAGTTCTGGCAAAAGCAAACCAGATACACATTTCATTTGCTCTGGGAATTTGTTTTGTTGTTGTGTACCCCCATAGCTTGCTCAGAGCAAGGATGCCAGTTTGATATAAGAGTTCCTATCACTTTTAAGAGGTGCTGGATTTCAAGAAAAGGGGCAAGAGCTCTTATTCTGCTTTCATGGGATCTTGACCCCCTTACCATGCTTTAGCCCTTCTCTGAGGGCTGCAGGAGTGGCTTTGGGCTGTAATGAACAGCTGGAAATTCCTGGGTAAAATCTGAGCCTGGACCAGAAATAAAACATTTCCAAAAGGCTGTTTTGCAGAGCTGTTACACACCTGTAGAACTGTGTTTAAGCACAGAATTCATATTTTCATATGATTTGCAAAGTTCTGGAAAGAACTGAAGAGAAAAATGCATGAGCAGGCATTGCTGTGTGTGGGGTTACCCCATTCATGCTGAATTCCTTAGCCAGTGTTGTTGGAGCTGGAGCGTAGTAAACCACTTGTCCCACTGCTTTTTATTTTGGTTTGGTTTTTTTGTATTAAATTTTGGTAGACAAAGTGTGAACAGCAATCAGTGCACTGGTGGACTCATCTAAAAATGCCATCTATCAAAGACAGTGATACAAAAATATTGTAAGTATAGAGGTGTATTTTGTATATTCTGGATCCCAAATAACAGGGATCAAGTGGCTGCAGCAGTATTATTCCTTAGCCAAGTCCAAACTCATGGGCTTCGTTCAGTGACCACTGAACTCAGTGGAGTCTTGACCTCAGTAGGTACCAGATCAAGGTCACCTAAGTAAGCTTAATGTTGTATAGTTTGGCTGTATCACAACAGCTGTTTCATCCTGTATGAAACCTACCTGTATTTAAGGAGTGAGCAACAGTGCAGTGATGAAAGTGTCAGAGCTGGAAACCTTCATCTTGACTTTCCTGTAGAAAGACCCTTTATGAAAAGAGTGGTTGGGTCTGAAGGTTCAGTGTCAGACCCACTATGACTTCAAAGGAAGGTACAGCCAAATTCTAACAAGATTCACAGCTTTCCATGGGCTTATGTCCAGGATGGATTTTGCCCTGATCTTCATTCTTGCTACATCTTCTCCATTGTTGCAAGTGGAGAAAACCATGAATGCAACTGAAAATATTTACTCCCTCCACACCTTTGCTCTGGATAACTTTCTACCACAGTAGAAATGAATGCTGGGGTGAACTTTGAGTAAATCATTGTCTCTTGTGTGATGATGGAACACTTACATTTCCACAAGCAGGATTCAAGATGGTCCAGCTGTATATTTTTCTGTATAGAAGAATTCCTAATATATATGTGGGTTGGATCATATATATATTTAGTAATTTTTATCCAGTGGAGCCTGAAGCATTCTGAAATGAAAATGTAGTAGCTCAAAGAGAGGTGAAGTAAGGCTAGATTCATCCTAACTTCAGGAGTCTGTTGCTTTAGCAGTTCAGTTATACAAGACTTGGCTTGTGTGTTCAGTTCAAGAAGATATAAAACTGATTGTGTTTTCCCTTCACTGAAACTCTGCCATTTCTAAAAGTGCATTGAAAATTTTTATATGGGAGCAGCCTTCTGAGAACTGGTGACATGATGAAGACTTGGAAGTTCATTTCTACTCTTTTTTTCCTGTCCAGGCTTGGAATTTAAGATACAGCCAAAAATAATCCCACCTTTGTATGCTGAGCACAGTTATGTTCATACAATGTTACATATATATATATATATATATATAAAAAAACAACAACAACGAGCCCAGACTGGTTTACAAGGGGGATCTCATTCACTAAATTCTGTCAAGGAAATGCAACTTGAACTGAAGCAGACTTAGTGACTGTGGAGAGATGAGACAGGCAAGCGGGATTCCACCAGTGACTCAAGCAGCTACAAATGCTGCCCAGGACTGCATGTTGATGAGGTGAAACCTGAATGAATGCAGCTCATGGAGTGCTACTAGAGGGGGAGAAATTATTTGTATGTTGGGTCCTGGCAGTTCCTCTCAGTCTGGATCACACAATGGCCATTGAACAGTTAATATAACAACCAGTAGATCCATACAACTGCTAGTGTCTCTCAACCTGAAGAAACAGCTTTCAAGCCAGGGCACAGTATCCACCTCATCTTTCAGGCCATCATTGCAGACCCCAGGGAGAAGTGTCTCTGTTAACAAAATGAGTTGCATTTCATTGAGGCTTTGAAAGAAAGTTTCAGGTTGCATTCATAAAATACTGAATTGAACAAGCCAGATTTCACTGTCTTACACATTTACACTACTCAAGCACTACAACTATGCTTGCCCTGTTCAGTGCTTTCAAAGTTGTTAAAACTTTTCTGGGTTCAGCTGTACACTGCTTAGTTGTAACCAGTGTGGAGGGTTAATCTTTTATAGGACTACCTTAGAGCTTCAGAGCTCCTGGGTAGAGCATGGCAGAACATGTCCTTTATGGGATATGCAAGGGAGACGCAAGGTAATTTTTATTACAAGGTAATAAAATGAAATGTAGCACTGCCAAGTCCTTTGATTTCTCTAGTGCTGGAGGTGCACAGCAACTGTGCAGATACATTCATCAACTGTGCAAAGTTCACTTTCTTTCTGATATGCTCCTTAGAAGGAAGATCTTTCCTCAGCACGAAGCAGAAGCCCTGTGCATCTCTCTGCCCTTCTCTGGTGATTCCACTTACTGCAAATGAGGACAATACTGCAAATGATAAATTGGGTCTGTTTTGATGAGGGTGGAAGCTTGTGACTAGGAAGCACCAGCACAGAAGGTGGCTTGTTAGAGGATCGTGGTATGGAATTAATATGTCTGAGCAGTGATCAGGGGAGTCACAGTGACATAGGGGCAATAGAGTGAGGAACAGGTCAGTCTGAGGAAGCTTAAACTGTGGAGTTTGCATTGTGATGGAAGACAGGTTCTTGAGTGATGAGCTCCTGCTGAGATTTGCTACAGTTTCTGTTTTACTCCCTTTCCACCTGCTTCTTTTCTTGCGGATGTTTTGATCCCTCTATGACACTTCAGCCATACTGTTCAGCTGCAAGGCATGCGAGTCCTGTTTCTTGGGCAGTTAGGAAAAATTACCAAACAAGCACAGCAGTATGCTGGTAGCATTACCTTTGGATTAATGATCAAGCTCCTAGACTGTTTCTCAGTTTGTTCTGTTGTCAATTTAATTTGTGAACAAGGCAGGTTCTTGGGTGGCTCCTAATCCTGTGGTAGGACTGCATGTGAAGACACAAGGAAACCTCCAAATGCTGTCCTGGCCAAATACCTTTTTTCTCAGCCAACTAAAAGAGTTTTACCAGCAAACAGGTTTTGCTGCTTTCCTCAGGCTTGCTGTGATGACAGCTGCAGTTGAAGGCATGCCATGCTTGGCAAGGAGAGAGTCTTCCCTGAAGACTCAACCATCAGCTGAGGAGGAGCTGCGGTCTCATGGAGCAAGTGTAACAGACAGCCACGAGATTTTCCTCAATGGAGAACAGCACAACTTGCCCAGAAGATGTGTGGCTATTTTTTCTTCCTCTTCGCTGCACCCTATCTCAGAAAAGCTTCTTGGTGCTTCTTACTGGTGATAGGAACAATAATTGTATTTTTTTCAGGGTCAAACTCTGGCCTGCGTATTTAGTAGCAGAGCTCTACTGACTTCAGAAAGCCCAAGGTACAGAAGCTCTGAGACAGACATAGCAGAAAACACACAATGGATGAATCAACAGAAAATTTAGGATGATCCTAGAATTGTGAAGATGGAAAATTAGATTGTGTTCCTGCTGTACATCCCTATTTATTTCTAAATCAATTCTTACAGAACTGAAAACATGAAGAGGTAGTACAAGCTCACAGACCTTGGAAATTCTTATGATGCTGTTAAGGTGAAAGTTTGTTTTTCCCTTGAAGGCACCAGCTGGAAACTGTACAAAAAGGGAAAAGGAAACAATCACACATGAGCTATGCTAAACGACTAATTCTCCAGTTTAAGGGTACATAATATTGCCAAACTATCTCAGAAGCTTGCAGAACTTGCCAGAATTTGTGAGCCTGTTGTCTGTAATTGATACCTTTTTGTTTCCTGGAGAGCCATTAAATTAAAAACATGTTTTCCTAACTGAAGGGTACCATTTGTCAGAGATGGAGGTCTGCTTCTTTCCACCATAGTAAAGGAGGATTCATAGTAAATTCATACCTTGCCATCCTACATGGTCTTTCTCCACCCACTCTGCTTCTTCTTGCTTCATAGTCTTCCTTTCAGACAAAATAAATTCAGTAATATTTGCATTGACATAGAAGTTTTGTACTTCTGAAATCTAAAATTAGAGCAAATTCACCGAACTATTCCCACCCCCACCACTTTCAATTTGCTGGCCCATTTTGAATGAATGGTTGTTCATCCCACTACCTGGGCAAGCTGATGACATTCTTAGCAATATTGGTGAAGAAATAAAATACAGAGGCAAAGAGACTGAACTTCCTTAACTGCACTGTTAGCAGCATTCCCTTATAGGAGACAGCAGGGAAGCAAATTAGCAATGGCTTGATTTTGGGTGTATTGCTGGTGCCTCTGGCATTTAAGGAGTGATCCTGGGGGGAAGGCAGCTGCTTCTGATGAGTCTGCTTCAGCCTCTACTTGGAGAAACAGAAATACTGCCTGTGATCCTGGAGTGCTGGCCAGCCCAGCCTGTGGGACCAGAGCAGGACCTGGTGGGGACCTTGGTACTGCTCTGCCTTCTCTTGAGAAATGGCTGCTTGGATCTCTGCCACTGTTTACTTCAGTCCCTAGCAGCATTAAGCATTTGACTTAAGCAATGCATATATTAAAAGAAGCCTTAATATTTTCAATTGGCTCCAATCATGGTGGAGATGGATATTTACACCTGTCACAGTTTAGGCCCAGGAGCCTGCCCACCCCCCAGCTGTGGGAAAGGGAGGAGATAATCCACCCAAAGGCTCCTTAATCCAGACACAGACAGGGGGGTTTGCGTTCCCCAATTACAGGAACAGGCAAAACCAGGCAGGCTCAATCTGGGAAGAAGAAAAGTTAATTTGTAGTAACATTGTTTTGGAATCCATGCTGTGTAAATGAGTACTGCCAGGCTTTCTTCCACCTGTCCTTTAATGTTTTAAGATTCAGGTTTTAGAGTTTTCATACAGCTGTGAGAGTAGAAAGATTGTTCTTATTTTTTAAAAAGTAATTTTTGCATTGTAGTCTTACATGAGAACATTGAGCCTTTACAAAACTCTCAGTAGTACTAGCCTGGGGCTGATACTATTAAGCAGGAGTTGGTTAATGTATCCATGGCTGTACTGTTCCCTTGAACAAAAATCAACATCAGTTCCTGAAATGCTAATAATCAATTAGTGGTCATAGACTTTCAAATATCCATTTGTGTGATGAAAGTAGTCTGTGTTAGCTTGTCTAATGCTGCCCCATGAAGGAAATCAGTTGCTAGTTGCCTGTGAGTCTGTCAGAGGACAGGATCCCAACAAGGTTTCTTGCCTTCATCACAACAAAATGTAGCTGTCACCCTCCCTGTAGGTCCACCAGATGTATATTTCTGATAAGATGCTGCTGGAGGACACATGCTTCCATCTGCACAGCTCTGCTTCATCACATTTTTTTGCATTCATCTTCTTCACTGCATCCTCATCTCTTCCTTTCTGGCAATGCCACATCACAAATTTCCCCATTTGTCCTAGAGGAGCTCCCACTAAATCCTAACCAAAACTCCACTGCAATGCACACATGAACAAGGAGGGAAAGGAGGAGAGGCAGTGCTTTTGTTCATCCTTTGCATGGCATGAAGGAAGGGGTTCAAGGTGGCCACAGCTACCAACTGCTGATGCTGCTGGGACTTACCTAGTGTTGGTGCTTCTTCTCTGACTCATAACAAAGGGCCTCTTCCCACTGCTGTGTGCAAAATCAGGAAGAATTTTGTCTCCATGAAAGTGGATAAGCCAAAGTCCCATCCTAGAGCATGGAAGAGGGATGATCTTTAAAGATTGCTATTTTTTATTACCCTTTGGTCGCCAAGTAGATCTCCAGTGGCAAAACCCTGGTTCAGGATATGTAAAATATTCCTGTTCCCCAGTCAAGTGATGTTCCGCTTAATGCATTAAGGAATCCCAAGGAATGGTTTTGTAACAATAATGCTTTCTGGCAGAGCGTGTATTATGTACACATTAGTCACTTCAGAGCCATGTTGTAAATGAGGCTGTAAAAGCTGAACAAGCTATAACATGGAATTCATAATGTAGGATCCAGATAGCTGCAGTGAATTTCCAGTACCTCTACATGCTTTACTCTGAACTAGATACTGCTAGGCACCAAACTGCAGAAAAATGCTGTGGAAGGTTATGGCTTCTCCATCTGTGATGCAGTTAAAATACCAGCATTATCCACTCTTAAGCTATATTGTGTTTTTGCCAGCTACTGTATGATTTCAGAGTGTCCATGTGAGTAGGTTATTAACCATGAATCATCTTATTGAATCTTGCCAGTCTGAATGAATGACTTATATAATCTTTAAAATGTGATTTAGCAAACAAGAGCAGACTGTCAGGCAGCAGCATGCTGTCTGGCTGAGCAGGCAAGGTTCCTCTTCAGGAAATCATGCAGATCGCGATGGATTTGCTGTGCTTTTTACAGTATGAGTCTCTCCCTTGCCAAAGTGCCATTGTCAACTTCTGTTGCACTTGGCAAACCAAAGACATACTGCTTCTGAATAACTGATGTATTTGCATTTTCAGCCCTGCACAAACAATCTAGACAGGGGCAGTTAACCTCATCTCATTTCCCTGTGTGGAAAATGTTTCTTCAGCCAAACTGTATTCCCAAGATACATCCCTGGTTGTGCTGTAACTAAGCAGTGTCATGTTTTCACATGCACTGATGTAGCTTCTGAATGTAGCCCTAACTAAAACTCTCCATCCTTTATTCTGTTCACTTTCCAGATATCCCTCTTTGCCTTGGGTGAGTATGGTGAAACTCCTCCCATCTTGTGGTGTTTCTTCTGTGTTGGGTCACATTTTATGTCCACATCTTTGAATACACCAGGCAGTAGAAATGTGGTTGCCCTAGGGGATTTGACTTCTGTCAAGATTGATAGCTCACCTCTAAAAGGTTTAAAGCAAACAACCAAATATAACAACTTGTAGATGTTTCAAAGCTGTATGTTTGAAATGGGGAGCTTTATTGTCTAAAAGGCTTGCAAGGTGGGACCTACTGCATTTATCATGCAAGGAGCTTTGTGAAATCAGAACCATTGCTGGAGTTTTCTGTGGGCAATAATAGAAGCTGGACTTTATTGTAGCATTTCTTCTCTCTGCATCCACCCTGGCTTGACCTGCTGCAGAATCATGCTCTTACACCATTTTAAGTCTGTTTCCTAATGATATACTTCTTCTACACTATCCAGGACTTCCCTCCTTGTCATCTTAATTTCAAAAATTTTGAAAGAATACCTGTAAGTTTGCAAAATATTTAGAAATTCCCATGTTAGCTCCATTCTTGACCCCACCGGTGTGGCACAGTGCCTTGGTGGGGAGGAGAGACCTATGATGAGCCTCACGAAGAAAACTGTGGGCAGTACTTGTCCAGTTTTGGTTTGCACAGGTCACCCTTTGTCTGGTGAATGGGAGCAGGTGGGCAGGGATACAGACTGTAAAACCATTGAAACAGCCTCCTCACTTCCTTCTGCACAGAGCAAACACAGCTGTCTGCAGCTAGCTGACAGGAGACTTGAAGAGTCTCACAGGAGATGTGAAAATATGAAGTGAGATGGCAACAATGAGAGCTCCAAGTCTTGTAGGTCATGTTCACAAGGCCCAGGAGGGAGGAGCTCAGGGAGAGCCTCCACACCAGCCTGTGCAACTTAGCAGGAGTTCCCAGTTACTTTTGGTTGCCTGACAAAATCACCAAAGGTGAATGCTCTGTAGTCAGGTGTGTACAGCAAGAGATGCTCAGGCTTTGCTTTCCTGTGGCAGTGTTGCAGTTTCTTCAGCATCTCTTGATTGCTTTAATGAGAAAAAGTTCCACCTGGGTGCTTAATAATTTAAAATATGTATATACCAGGTAGAAATTGTTTTTTGAGATGTGATTGCTTGTTTGAAAAGGTGACTTCTGGCAGTTAACATCTGGCAAGAAAGGAAACATGGGTATTGCTAGACAAATATAAACATGTATTCCTATTACATGTATTTATGATGACGTATACATGTATATATATATACATGTATGTATATGATTTGATATATGTCTATATCAAATATAAACATAATTTCTATTAATTTAACTGATCAGTAACCTCAAAACATTCTCAGCCCAGCCTCTGCCCACCAACCATGAAATTTTGAGTTGTTTGAGCTTCTTTTATTAATGATTTTGTCCAGTAACTCAAATAACCTTCATTTTTAAAAGTGAAGTAGTAGTGTAAAGACAGACTGCTCAGTTTTGTTTTAGTAACAGTGAGGACCTAAAATATGGGCTGTGTGTTGGGTCCCTCTCTGACCTGTCTATGCTTTCTTACACACTTCTGGAGTCTGAGTTACCTGGATGTGTTGGAGTCAGACAGAGCTTCACCCTTGACTGATATATTTCAGCTGTGGTCCTTGAGGACCCTTACAGCATAAATTAATAATGTCTCACCTCAGAAGCGGACTTCTGAGGAGTCCAGTATCCCAGTAGTGGGGTCTTTGTGAAAATCGTTTTGTGGCATCTTTCTCAATGTGTAGTAAAAAAAAAAAAAAAAAAAAAGTGCGAGATTTTTATTGCAGTGGTTAAGTATTAAAGTGCCTGGATGATAGGAAAATGGACATTGACTGCAGCTTAAATCTAGAAGTGTATGTAATAAAGAACATTACAAGCAAAATGAAAGTTAAAAGAAGTATTAACAGCAAACGTTCCTGTGAACAGTCTCCTACACCTGGTGATTTAAGCAGATGAGCAGACATGAGTGGCCCACAGACGTATGTAAACTGAGCATTTCCACTGTACCTTAAATTTTTTGTCAGGCCCTGGTGGCCCAGGAGCCCCATTTCAGTTCAGCCTGGGTCAGTCAGCCCAGTGCCTGATGCCTGGGGCTGGGGCTGTCCCAGCTGCCTGGCCCCCCAGCCCCAGCAGTGCCCTCATGTTCATTTAGCAGACACCAAATCTATGCCATTCCTTCTTGTATACCATCAGGACCTTAGTACTCAGATTGTTGAATTTTGATGCCAGGTATCTTAGTAAACCTCTCAGGGAAAAGAAGGCTACAAGTTGTAGCCCAGTAAGTAGTCCAGCAAGTTGCTGTAAACAATTTCTGTATTTTTAACAGAGTTATACTTCAATTCCTTGCTCTTCTTTGTTTACTGAAAGAATGGCGATCATTTATATTTTTTTCCCTTACTTTCTTCTCATATAAGTGAATTAAGCACTTCTTGCGTAATGTTTCATTGTCTTTTTTATGAATATAAAAGAAATTCAGATTAGAGAAACCATTGCAACGTTTCGTAGAATGTTCTGGCACTCGCAGTCTTGTGTGTGATGAGACATTGCTTGGAAGGTGTCTGTACCACCTGGGCAGGAATCAGGTTCTGTCAGAAAAAGATTAACAAATTACAGGTTTTTTATTTTTATATTTGGCCTGTATTGCAGGATTCTTGGTTTTGGCCTCAGAGGTCATTTGTCTTATGCTGCAGATTTCTACAAAGTTTTGGTAAAAATGGCAAGTGTTTGTCGTGAACAGAATCATGATTTAGATCTGGGAAAATAGACAATATGTCAAAAAGCAAAAGGCTAATTCTCACATCATAAGTAAGGTTATGACTTAAACCTTGCAGTTCCTTTAAGCTTCTCTCAAGCCTTTGGATAACTGGTGACTGCCAGCATAGCACAGCAAAGTATGAACTTTGGTTTTTCCTCTTACGGAAAACTAAAGTTTCTGGCCTTCATTTTGGTGTCACAAATGCAGCTGAAAATGGGGTCTTTGATACATTTGAAAAATTTGCATAAATTGTATACAATGCCATAATGTTTCATCAGGTGCAGGGGGAGTGTCTGAGTTGGTGTTTGATTGCTGCCCTGGCGTTCAAGATAAATTGTTTTAAGATGTTACTTAATTTCCAAAGTATGGAGACACAGTCACCATCTTTTGGGATGCATTTGATGTTGCCACCCGTTTACGCTTCAACTTTGCCACTGAAGTTGAGCTGATTTTGAGCTGAGTTGAGCTGGCACTGAAGAGCTGTTTTATACTGCTTTGTGCACTCCAGGGATACTCTTCCTCTGGTTTTGAAAGAAGATATTTGGGAGGCAGAGTAGGGAACAAGGCTGTTTTAAAGCAGGTGTGGCGCTGAGAAACGTGCTTTGGAGCGCATGTGATGAGAGCAAAATGGGCTTAGCTGAGCTAATGAGTGTTTCATTGCCTGTGCAAACATGGTCTTGCCTTGGGAGTGCTGAAGAGCGGGGTTTTGCTCTCTGTTTGCAGGCGAGCAGCAACCATGAGCGTGGCAACGGGTGACCATGGGTGCCAGGAGCCTGTGATCTGAACCGTGTCTTCAGCTGGCGTCCCAGCGGCGAGGTGCTCTTGATCCTGACCATGGAGGACTGCCTTCACACCTCCTCCGAAAACCTCTCCAAGCTGGTCAGCTGGGCCCACAGCCACGGGACCATCTGCAGCCTCATCCCTAACCTCAAGCACCTCCTCTCTGAGGGGGCCCATGGCAACCTGACGGCCATGTGGGGCTGCAGCGCTGGCCATGCCTACCACTGGCCCCTGGCTGCCACTTGCCGAGCTGGCTCTCAGGAGCGTGTCTGCTTCCAGGACAGCCGCAGCTTCAACTCAGACAGCCCCAGCATGCTGGGGGTGCCCTCGGAGGTGCAGGCCAGCCCCCTGGAGCGCTACCCTGGACGGCCGGGCAAGACCAAGCTGGACTGCACCCGTACCCGTGACTCCTGTGACTTCTCCTGCTGCAGCGAGCCCTCAGAGCTGGGCGAGCCCGTGGAGGAGTATGAGGATGAGGCCACCCTCTTCGACATGGTCTGTGAATCCTCCGTCACCGACGAGGACAGCGATTTCGAGCCGCACACCCACCGGGCCCCCGCCGGCCCCCGC
>JAAWXA010000006.1:24499074-24618586 GCA_038090715.1 Florisuga fusca
GGGGTGCAGCCGGTGGCCCTGTGGCTGCCCTGCAGGTGCCCGCCACCAGCTCCAACGCTCCTGCAGGGAAACCCATCAGCATCCCTCTCTCTGCCCTCCAGCTCCCCGGGCAGGAGGAGCCACCAGCCGCTGAGGAGACCCTCCCGGCCGCCCCTCCACCATCCCTGGGTGGGGAAGCAGCCGGGTCGCCCTCGGTGAGTGCCGAGCCTGAGGTCAGCTCCAGCCAGCAGCAGCCCCCCGCAGCCCCCACCACCACCCCTGAGGCCGCAGTGCAGCTGATGCCAGGTAGGATGCTGAGAGTCATTTTGATGTGGCTCCAGGCTTGGCTTGGCTTGGGGGCAGCCAGGGAGGAGGTGCTGCTTGGCATGAGGGTGCCCCAGGCCTGTCAGCTCATAGTAGCAAACCCCCCTGCTTGGAAAGGGATTTGGAAGACCTGAACGGAACCAAGGGTGGGTAGCACCAGTGGGGAAAGGAGGGGTTTATGTGTCCCTTTTGGGTGCAGTTGTGTCACGGGGGAGTGTGTACCAATGTGTTGCAGCATGCATGGGGTGGGTGGGGAGGTTGTGAGACCTGACCATGTGTGTTTTCGGTGGTCCAGAAGTGGTTTCAGTCTGTGAAGCCTGGAGGTGAGGGTTGGGTGTTGCCTGTCTGAAGGGTGATGCTTCACATGGAGAGGGACAGAAGGACACAAGCAGAGGAAGTAGAGAGAGTTTTGTGCTTCTATAAATCTTCATGAAACTGTTCTCCAGACCTGTATATCGGAGCAGCTTGCAGAGGTGAGGACAACCACAATCTTAACCATGAAATTGATAACACTTAAAACTTTCAAAGAAAAAAAATATTTTTTTTCCTTGTTTTCAATGGAAGTACCCATCTCCCATGTACCTTTTGGTTTTTTTTAATCTCTCGCTGCTGACACAGCTCTGAGAATTGGCACAAACAGACCAACATAATTGGATGAAGAGCCCGCTAAAGCAGTGTACTTCTCCTGAATGATTATCCCCTGTGCAGAGTAATTCAGTTTTGGCTGTAAGTCTTCTAGAGGGGAGGAAATCTTGAGCAGATTCACCAGCTGCCTCAGGACCTAAGTGCAGACAGTGCTGGCTTTGCTTCTTCAGCTGGTGGGTACTGCCATCCCAGAAGAAGGCAATGGCAAGAGCACGTTCTCCAGAGCAGAGCCAAACAGCAGAAGGGGTGGGGGGTAGGGAGAGGGGGGGAAAAGGAAGCCTGTATACAGTCTCTATGGCAGCTACTTAAAGTGCTGAAAACAGTGACTTTAACAGCCTGGATGATAATTCAACTTGGACACCATGATACCTGATTGAGTGCCAATAAATCTATTAGTTGGCAAGAGCCTGCTGATCTTGTTGCCAGATAAAACAGTGGGCAAAGTTAGATACCCAGTTTTGCTAAGTAAAAGCCCATGAAGCATTAGAAATTATCATAATTGTCTTTGTTAGAGCAAAGCAACTTCTTTGAGTCCGATTTCTGTGTGGCTGCACCTTTGACATGTTACTTTGTAGTAGTCTCATCATGTAACATCTCTCATGAAATTCCCTTACAAAACTCCATCTAGTTTAGAACTGGCTGTTCAGCTTATATAGGAGAGATACAGGATGCCTGATTTCAATCCAAACTGCGTGGTAGACCTACTTATTCTGCATTCCTCAGTTTATAGTGTGTCACTGCTGCATATGCTACAGCTGGTTACAGCCAGCCTGCCTTTGCATCGTGCTCAGTCTCAAGTGTGCAGTCTGGGACAATAAAATACAAAACTAGGCAGAATGTGCATAAATGGGTGTAATTTGGAAGAGTGCTTCATTTTCAACAGATGAATTAAAAAAACAAACGCTTTCATACTGCTGTTGCCAGGTCCTCAGAAGCTGAACATGGTCAGCAGTTGTTACTACTTAGGGTTAAACCTTACAAGAATGGTCATAGTGCCACATTTGGGCATTTATATAGTTTCCAGAGCAGAGTTGGTCCATGTCTCATGTCTTAGTGTGAGAACAAAGTGGGATTTTATCCAGATTTACACCCACTGCATAAATTAGCTGTCAGAACCTCCCAGCACTTCTTATGCCTTCTGAATTCCAGAAGTATACCTTCTGAATTCCAGATCAGAAATTTAAGTTCACAATATTCAAATTTCTTGTTCTCAAAAGAACTAGGCATTTCCTCTTCCCAGCCTGGTATGGCTTTATAATATGCTGTCACTGTGCTCAGAGATAACTGTATTTTAATTAGGGCAGAATGATTGGCATATGACCAAAACTTGATAATAATGTCAGTAAAGTCACAGATTTCCATGAGGCCTGCTCCTTTAGGAAAGAAGTGCTGGCATTAATAAATCTTCAAGTAGCAGAGAGGTGAGCACTACTGGCACAGGAATTTATTACAGATGTGTAGTTCTGCACAGCAAATTTTTGCAGATAAAATGTGGAGGTCTGATGAAAGATGAGAGTGTGCACTCATGTACACTGATTTTGTTAGACTTTTCTGTTCACAAAAAGTGATGTACTAGAAGTGGTACATGATATATATAATTTGAGCAATATTAAGTACAAAGCATGCTTATCTATCATAGGTAAAAATATTCCTTTCCTTAACTGATCAAAACAAGGATGTGCATAATTCTTCTGTGAAAACAAAAGGCAGGAAAGAATTATACAAAGGGCAGCAGAGTTTTTGTTAGTTCATAGATTCCGTGGGTGATTGACAAACAAACAAAACTGAAAGTAAGCAGGGAATCTAAATTCTGCCTTGTGTGTTGCAAACTTTTGCTTGATTTTAAAATAGTATGTGAATCTTTGCTCCTGTCCCCATTTGAACTGATCATATGATTATGAGATCTCTGCAGGAGGCAGGCCTTAAGTGATGAATTATGTTTAAAGGGTGTAATCCAATGAGCAGGAGATATTCCTCTTAGTTTTAGCTTAAGTCACGTATCCTTGTATTCTTATCTGACACAACTGATAGTTTCCATGCATGGCACTTGCAGAGGCAATGACATTTTGAGTGAGATTTTCTGTGAAATAAAAAATATTGTTGATATATGTTAGCTTAGGCCAGTTGAAGCCACATTATACTTTCTGAATAGTTTCTAAAATTTTTCTTCTTTTTCTGTTTTACTCTCTTCAATTAAACCGTGACTGCCTGTACTGAAAGGGCTTTTTAGACAGGTGTGTAGTGAGATGACAAGGGAAAGGGTTTAAAACTCGAAGAGGGGAGATTTAGGTTAGACAATAGGAAGAAATTCTTTAATTTGAGGGTGGTGAGACACTGGCACAGGTTGCCCAAGGAAGTTGTGTCTGCCCCCTCTCTGGAAATGTTCAAGGCCAGGTTGGATGGGGCCTTGAACATCCTGGTCTGGTGGGAGGTGTCCCTGCCCATGCAGAGGGGTTGGAACTGGATGATCCTTAAGGTCCCTTCCAACCTTAGCCATTCTATGAATGTGTATGTAGGCACTTTATGAAGCTGTTTTTGTGTCTTGAAAAGTGAAGCAGCATCCCAGTGAAGATTGATTGAAATTAGGCACTTATTTCTGCTGAGTTTAGGTTTCCATTTTAGCATTGTGGAAAATACTGAATTATTTTTGTTAAACTTCAGCCCTAGTAAGTGGAGATTCATCTGTGGATTTTCATATTGTTATTTACCACTTTATTAACAGAGCTTTCAAGAATATATGTAGCAATTATTTAGTCCTTTATTTATGTGGAAAAAATGAAAATACCTACATATGACAGGAGACAGAGTTTTGCAGTTGTGGGGAGCAGGGTATTTCTGCAATTTCTGCTTCCCAAACAGCTTCTTCTGTCTTTTCATTTTGCTAATAACCTTACCTGTTTTTTATGTCCAAGAACCAGGAAGGACAAGGTAGGTTACATGAGTGAAGGTGGAAGGTGAGTAAAAAAAAAATTATGCTTGAGTTTGCAGTACATTCAGCCTAGAGAAATGAGAGATATTTGGATGTCTGAAATAAATGTAAAAGGTTTGGTGTTACAGCAGAAGAATATGGGGGAAGACTATGGCTGAGAGGAGGATAGAGTTTGTTGAATAGGGAGCCAAGTGTTGATCCTCAGACAGGTGGGACTTACTTCATGAGTAGAATTGCTGAAGTTCTTGTGAAGAATACTTTCCACCTGAAGACTGATGGTTAAGTTGTGCTTTGAATTAAAAGGTCAGCAAGATATCTTGGGTCCAGCACTAGTCCAACACTATAAATGCAGGAGGAAAATGTTCCACAATGATACACTAAAATGATGTCAAATCCATACGTACAAACTGTGCAGAGAATGCAAAGAGTAATGAGTGGAAATGCAAAATAAAAAATCCTGTAAATGAAATGACTAGGGTTGTTGCTTCTGTCAGAAATGTGGCACATACTCTGTGCTCACCCTCACAAAGCCATCATACTTACCCATCATGCTTGTCCATTGCTGAACTCACCAGGCTGCTGGGTAATGTTTTACATGGACATGCTCTGTTCTCAGGGTGAACATCCCTGTCCATTTCAGGTGTTCATATAACATCTCTATCTGAACATGACCATTATAAAATGCAGTGCATCCGAGGGTCATTTCATGTTGGTGTAGTGCTTTTAGGTGGAATATCTGTAAGTGCTTCTCTGTAATCAAAATAACTGGGCCGTCTCCCTTTTCCCCTCTTCCCCCTCTCTGCAATTTTGTTTTAGTTTAGTTTAAATTAAGTGGGAGCTGAGGTCCTGGTGTGATCATAAAACTCATGGATTAGAAGCTGTTAGATGACTCTCAGTGTTACAAGACTTAGAGGGGAGAAGTCCCCCACACGTTATGAACTGGCAGCTTTGACTAGGTTCAGTTGTAAATCATTGTTTACACTGATAGGAAAGAAATGTGTCAGTACACACATGCCAAAGAAGTGCAAGTAAGAATTAATGTTTTTTTAAGAGATATATAAAGCATCAGCCATACATAGAGAAAGGCCAAATTAATCTCTGCTGTAATTCTTCCAAGTACAGTGGAACTGTGCCAATAATGAATGTAACACAAGGCAAATAATCACGTCAAAGATTAATGCTCTTCCAAGAACACTCAAATAATCACTGATCTGTCTCAGTCTTTGTAATTTACATACAAAGATTGATGGCTTTTGGCTGAAGTGACTGCTGAAACCTGCCTTCAGGGACATACACTGCTGGATCTCATCAAATGAACAATTAAACATTTGTAGGGATGAGACAGTCCCTTCTTTGGCTGGACTGAAGAGTTCAGAGTCCACTGGTGACCCTTTAGGTCCCATAATTGAGATACATTCATGCTCTTAAGTGCTGAGATACAGAATTAGAAAAAACATTATAATCTTTTTTTTTTCCTTTTTTTTTTAAAGTTGCCTCACTTATTTAGAATATTTAGAAGTACAAAATCAGATCATAAGTTTAGTCATAATCAAAAAGAAGACAGTGAATTGATTTATCACCTCCTGCACTGCCACTGCCTTCTGATTTTGCAGCATGGATTTTACCAACACATTCCCATCCTTAATTATCTATGTCCAAATGTTGTTAAATTATAATATTTTGGAGGCTTTACTCCAGAAGTTCTGCTAATGAGGCTGGTATTACTTACCTTTACAATATCATAAGGGATCAGGACAGTATCATAAAAAGAACAAATTCTGACATGGCAGAGTCATAATATATTTGCCTTTCTCATCTGGATACACAGCATAACAACCATTTTTAAAAAATCAACTCATAGTACTAATAGTTCTAATACAAGTGTGTTTTATGAAGCTGTTCCTACAGGAAGCATATATCAAGATACTGCAGGAGAACACTGAAATGAAGACTCATCAAGTCTTACATCATCTTCAGATTTTCACTCTGCTTAAGAAATGTACTTACCACTATTACAGGATATCACGTGTATTTTCTTCTGTGGAAATTCATTGCAGACACAGAAGGCTCTTTGCAGCCTCGAAGACCATCAATAATCTTGTCACTTAGATGATGATCTTCTTGCTTTCTTAAATATTAAGTAGGTGGACACACAAAAGGTGGGGCTGGGGTTTCTCTTGATGCCAAGGCTCATGTCCCCTGTTCACCACTGACCTCCTCTGAGTTGAACCACCTGCACCTGGCAGACAGCTCCTGGCAGCACCATTACTGCATTTGTATGTGTACATTTTTGAGGAAACTGTTAACTCACAGTGGAAGTAGGTTGGTGTGAATGGTATTAGGGGGTGGGCTTTGAGTTGTTTAGCTGTGATAAAAGCTGCATAGGCTAACTGAGGAACGTAGTTGCTGTTGTATCTGTAGAGGCTGCTTGCCTGTAGGTAGGAAGGAGCTGACTCTGTGCAAATCTGTTGCAGCCCCACCCCAGCAGTTTCTAAGAATTAATCCTACAAAGCATGCCAGGTGCAGCTGCCAGACAGCCAGGAGTGTTCTCGGTGGTTCTGAATAGAGGAATTACATCACTGGGAATTATTGACACTTCATCATAGTACACATTTTTAGTTCAAAGTACCATAGCACAAACAGTAAGTTGGTGTCATACTGGAACAGAAAGTACCTGCTTCAATCAATGGTTCTGCTCATTTTAGATTTAGAACTGTACCACCTCTCTTATGTTAACCCAACATGAAAGGCAGGAAAGCAAAAAATAAGCACAAGTGAGAAGTGGAAAACACACATTTTTTGCAAGACCAACAGGATTTTGGTGCTATACTCTCCCTTTCAGTAGAGGCATCTTACACAGACAACTGTTCTGTGCAAAGTGCTACGTTTTGTGATACTGGAAGAAAATAAGGCTTCTGCTGATTCCAGCTGTCCTGACAACATATGGAAACAACAAAGGAAACTGGGCAAGTCTGTGCTAAACATCACTTTATATTCAGGAAATAGATTATTTCACATGGTATTCTTGATCAGAGATCTATTTGGGTAGTCTTTGGGATTGCTCTGTTTAATTTTGAAGTTACTTTTATCCTTTGATTTGTGAGTCTCTCATTAAGGAAACAGGCAAGGCAAAATCTGATTGGGATCTGCAGAGGAGATGCAGCACAGCAGCCAAGAGAGACAGTGACCCTGGAAAGGCCTCAGAGAGCCACTTTCCTTTTGCATTTTGGATGGAGTACTGGAAAGGAGAGAGGTTACAAGGCTTGGTGCTGTCCACTCTGGATGTGGCTGAAACTTCAGTAAATGTATCTACAGAACAACTATTGACAAATGTATTGGAGGTCTAAGCTTCTAACAGGAGCAGTAAACTCTAGGAAAACCCATTTTCACCTGTCACCATGCTTGGAGCATAACCTTCTTGTGTAAGGTGTTCTGTGAAGCCAACACATTGTGGCTTCTCATTTCTCTCTTTTTCTCATACCTCAAGGATTTCCCTCTTAGCAAGTCTTTTTCTACTGTGTTTTGGGGTTTTCGGGGGGGTTTTTTTTGGTGTTTGCAGTGAACCTAGGACCTGCTTGAATACAGGAATTCTGGTTCAAATTTTTCCAGAAAGGAAGACAGATGCATGATTGTAAATGTTTTACCATGGCTGACACAGCTCAGAGCAGTGTTTGCCATAGTACTGAGCACCTGGAAGCACTGAAACACGCCAAAATCAATCTTTCTTTGATCAAGTATGCTTAAATGAAGCATATGCCCATCCTGGTTGCAGGAAGTGTTGCATCAGGCTGTTAAATAAGAACACCACGAGAGAGAAACTGAGACACCTCTCCCTGGTGAATTGTACTTGCTGGGGCCCTCCACAAACTGGTCACACAACAGCTATTTTTGACATGGGTTATTCTGAACAATTTGAATGTGGCTGCTGGCTTCTGTAAGCAGAGCTGTCTTTTCCTTTCCCAAATGAGTCCACCTTTATCTGGGGCCAAGCAGTGCTGCCTGCAAAGATGTCAGGATGTGGCTGATCACAGTTGTCTCGGAGGTGGCAGTTCCCAGGTCCTGGAGGCCACCAAATCCTGCTGCTGGTGGCAGCCAGCACAGCACTTCCTCTGTGCTTCTTCTGTGCTGCTGAGAACCTCTGAGTGTTGTGAAAGCTTTGGCTTAACATGCTCAATTATACATCAAGCATTAAGTGCACTTTACTTCTAACATACACCTGTCACTTTCATTATCTGTAATTGAAGTGTACACATAGTGGGATTAATAGTGTTTGTGGTGTCCTGTTGGTTAAACTCAGGATGGCTTTAGACTGGCAGTGACATTGTGGTCTGCTGGTGCTTTTCAATAACTACATCTTCATGATGAAAGCATCACTTGGAACCATACAGCAATGGATTAATAATATTTAATCGCCTGCTTGCTGATTTTTCCTTAGAAAAAAAAAATCACACAAACCCCCCCCCCAAACAAACAAAAAAAGGAAATAAAATAGTCTTCTGTTTTGTTCAGATGAGGAAAGAATTGCCTCTGAGCTATGGTGACCCAGGTCACACCACAAATGCTGAATGTGCTGTATTACTGAATTATTTCAAGCAGGACATGCCTGTACCCAGAGATTAAGCCTGTGAAAGATGAGGATGTTCATCTCTCATCTTTCTGTGATCATTAAGGCGCAGACCCAAATTCACTGACACAATCTGAATCAAAGTCTTTTAACTCACAAGCTGAATTTTATAGCTGAGCCTCCCCTCCAGATCCCCCCTGACCCCCTCTCCCAAATGTTCTTTTGTATTCTTCCACAGCTTTCTTGGAATTTTCCAACTTTTTATTTGCAGACAAAATCATTGTTCTTATCAGCACAAAGCATGTCTGCTCCTCTCCCACGACTTGTTAGGGATCAAAGGATCATTGCTTTTGCTCCAAGGTCTTTGCAGAGTTGCCATTCTCATAACATCTTCACCAATCCCCACATCTTTGAATAGTTTCCTTCAATTTTCTGTTTACACTCTCCTCTCTCTGAACTGAGCATCTGCCTGATCTCTGCTTTACTGCTGTGGCTGGTCAAGGATCACAATAAGCTGCAGGATCACGGATGGTTTTGTATGGGAATAAATGTTGTCCACAACTTAGAGCATTCTTCTGTCTGTGGTGATCTCTGTCCTTCAGTCATGTGGATCTGACAGTTTCTGGATCTTTTTTCTGTCGCTGACTCTTGGGAAACTGAGTACTGCCTGTTGTTTGGGACTTGCTCTCTCTTACTGTCTGTGCATCCAAGAAAACAAATTGACAGAAAAACTATTCTCGGCACTACAGCACAGCATTCACACTTCTGTGCTCATCTACACTTTGCTTTTTGCTTGCAGATTTCCTTTTTTTCCTGTCTGTATAAGGAATAGTCATTGTCTCCTCTCTCCTGATTCCAGCTAGCCCTCAGGCAATGTACAGTTTCACTTGTCCTGTTTTACTGTTCACTTGTACCGTTAAATACATCAGACTGTTTATTGTGGTAGTGCATAATAAAACATGCTAGTTTATATGTATATATTAATCTATAATTATATCCATTAAACTACACTCCATGTCACCTCTTACACAAATCAGTTGGTGTCGGGTTTGGTATGAACTCATACAGTAGCAGGGAACTCATTGTTTGTATTGAATACAAGGGACAAATTATTTTTACAGAAATAACAGCCCAATCCTGATAAGAGAATTTTGACAACATAATTACAGAAGAGAAATAGTAATAATACTAATTCTGAGCAGCACAGAGGTGCAATGCTCTCTCTCTGTGTACATAGCTAGAAAGAAATTTGAAATGCCTCAATTTATTTGCAGAGATTTTACTCAAGTAGAGCTGCAAAATGTGTCTAGATATCTAGTCAAACTATGAAAAAGTAAGTTTAAATGTGCATTTAAGGGCATAAATAAATGAGTTGTGCCACAAACAACAGCCTAATTCCTGATGAATGGATATTTCTTTATCTCTTCAGCTCTCTGTGGAGCATTTCCAGCTGCTCCAGCCTCTTGGGACTCTTTGCCCTGGCAAATGCCTGGACATGTCATGGCTCATCTGCAACAAAGGGTGTGCTCTTTGGTCAGCCAGGCTGTGTGAGCAGCTAAGCCTGAGGTGTGTGACCTCTCCCAAACTGGGATATATTCATGTCACTGCCCAGATGTGGAGCCCCCCCAGCCTTGTAAGACCTTTACATGGCGAGGGCTCAGTCATGGCGAGGGCTGCATTTGCAAAGGTTAAGATGAAGTTCAAAGTTAGCATTTTTTTCTGGCATGTGAGGAGGAGAGGATTCTCAGCACAGGCTCAAAACAGAAAACTGGGCTAAAAAATCCAACTTAGAAGCTGTTTCACTTTCAGTGTTGCAGCTGGCTCTCCCTGTAGAACTGTGTAGAGAGCTGGTCCTCAAATTCTGCTTGCTAACTTGGTGAAGACAAAAGCAATGCATGTGTTGAAAGTGTGTACTGAAATTAATTAGGCAAGGTTTTTGTGAACTGTGAGCTCTGTGTTCATATCTTCTGTGCCCTTTATAACTTCTTCATTCTTACTAGGGAATAAACAGCTCTGACAGGTAAAAGCAAATTGATGTGGCTCCACATGTCACCAGTGGAGGATGTCACATATAAAACTGCAAGCTGAGTAATGAGCTCAGCCTTAAGTCCTTGAGGATAGGAGTGGAGGTGTGCATGCTGTGGCCTGTGTCACCAGAAGTCAGTGGTACAAGCTCCCAGCACACGTTTCCTGTCACACCTGTAGTAGATAGTTCAGCCAGAATAGAAGAGGGTACCATTTGATTCACTACCAATGGCACTTTAATAAAATGGAGGGAGAAATGTCTGCAGCCTCTAATAAGCAATATATCAGCTAGATGCTGTCAGCCTGTGTGGAGAGCTCTACAGCATGATTTATTATGTTAATTACAGTCATGTGGGCCTCGTGCTCTTCAGTCTGAAACTGCTCACATTCTCAGCTTGATTTAAGAATATGGTTTGGCCAAAACTTAAAGTGCTGCTTATTATGATTAATGTAATAAAATATTTATTACATTCTCCTTTTCTTTGTTTCACTGCTTGTGGCCCCAGTTAGACTGCCTCATTCTGAAAGAGTGATATAAATTAGATTTTGGATGTTGAAGAGCTTCATCTGTTTTTAATCTCTTCAGTGTTGTTCCATTTTCCCTTTGTTCTGGTTCTCCCTTCTCTCCCTCTTGTCTGTATTTCCCTCTGATAATTCCCAGCTCTGCTTCTCAGATAATGTCTGGAGTGAATCAAAAGCAAGCAAACTTCATACTCCTGGCTCCTTATCCCTTTGAGACCTCTTGCATTGCTTTTCCAGCTATTCTTATGAAAACTATGAAAACTCTTAAAAGCAATTACATTAAAACTGGTGCTGGGGTGAAGCTGAGAATACATCAAGCCTCTGGTGATATAGGGTGTCATGCAAAGAGAAGACTAGACTATAAGGGCATACATGTCTATGTCCTGATTCACATTCTTCTACAGGTCTTGCAGCTGCAGACAGGCACAAAATTACACTGAGCCTGATTGTGTATAATGCTGTATAAATTTGTGCTTGTGATTTGTGCAAAGTAGCTGAACTGCTGGCTGAGCAGTACTTCATAAATTTTTTAATTACAAGAATAATTCAAGAAAGGAGATGTTTGTCAGATCTTTACAGGTTTTTCTCTAGTAATTTTGATTTTTTTTTCTTGTTTTTCCCTTAGCAACTTTTGAATCAAGTTGTCTTATACATGAGGTTGTGGATGCCCCCTCCCTGGAGGTGTTCAAGGCCAGTTTGAATGAGACTTTGAGCAACCTAATACAGTTGAAAGGTGTCCTTGCCCATGGTGGGGAGGTTGGAGTAGATGATCTATAAGGTGCCTTCCAACCTAAGCCATTCTGTGATTCTATATAAATGTTACTCAGCTGTACCCTTGTTCCACCTTCTAAACAAATGATGACTCAGTCCAAAACACTTCTACATTTGTACCTAAGCATATACTTAAATACAGGGATCCCAATCCAGAATGCAATCAAAAATATGCTTTGTTGAACTGTGGACTTACTTGGAAGAAAAATAGATATTCTGCTGAGGATGTGTATACGACGCTTCTTGGACTGGTGCCATACATCATCCACCTTCCAGTTTTCAGGGTAGGTCAGATAATCACTGACATAGTCCTTCAGTTCCTTCTGCCACAGATCATGAAGTAAATAACACTCTTTGAAAGGGCAACATGTCACTGTATTGCTAAAAAGTGCCAGGTGAAAAAAGAATACTGTTTTCCAGAGTTAAGTATTTACCTTGAAGAAAATAATCAGTAAAAAAATGTCTGTCCTTTGCCTTTAGCTGAAATCAGTACTTTTGAGTTTTCACTTTCAGTGGAAACTGCAACTGAGTTGGAATTATTAGAATATTATATGGCTGAATACAAAAATGCATGTTCAACCTAAAGCTGACATCTGCCACACATTGTGGGTAGAGCATTGCTGTTACCAGCTCCAGCAGCACTCCAATCTCACGAGCCTACCTTATTTTTTTTAACCTGAGGCCTAAAAGAAAAGCAATTATGTGTTAGAAGTGAACATAATTGAAGTAAGATTAGTTGGTTATTTTGAAATGAAAGATGTTCCAAATTTTTAAAAAGTTTTGTAATGTCTTGGGGGTTGCAGTGTAGAAGACTACAAGAAGGGCTTTTATAAAACCCCTCCATGTCTGTGAAAAGCTGGGTCAGTCAGTTATGTAAGGGTCTAAAGAATTTATGATTTTTTTTTAATAATCCTCCTGTAAAGATAATAGTTGCTATGGAAATAAGAAATGGAAGAGGCAGGGCAGGTAAACCTGGAGCTGTTTCCAGGCTTGGTCATGCTCCAGGTCACTGATGTGGGACGGGGCAGCTGTAATGTCAGACTCCAGTCCTGCCATGAGCTGAGAACGTTTTGCCTGGACATCATCTAAATACCAGATAAATGGTTTCTCCAGTGCTCTTGCAAAACCTCCTCTGCGTGTTTTAAACAGTGCTGCTGTTTAACACAATTCCTTAGTGATTGCTAGTATCCACTGTGTAAAACATTGGTCCACTCATTCATAGGAGAACATAAATTCTTAGTTATTTGTCATGGCCACAGACTTTCTCTCGTCTGAGGACCATACAGGAGTCCTGTTAATATTGATGTCAGTTTTATTGTTGATCTTGCCAGCAGCCACATTGAGCCTCCTATCTTTTCAGGCTGTTGTGGTGAAAAATAAGGGAAAGTGAACACAAACTGAAACCCAGCACTGATGACCAAGGTGGAATCCCTGTGTGTTCTCTTTATACCCATTCCATATAGTGCAAAACGCGTATGGATGACTGAAGTTTATTTTAGTGACTCTTACTTCATTGACATACCAGTGTGTAAATACTCCCATGCTCATTTGTTTGGAATCTGTGTTCTTTTTTCTCTGAGAATATCTAAAGCATTTTAGTTTCAGAATCATAAAATATTTCACTGACAGATTTTTTGAAGGTTAACTGAATAGAAGCATGGAGGGTTTTTTTGCCAGAAAACATAACACCTTTTATAAATAGATTTTAATTAATAAACAACTATCATACTGCAGATTTTACAAGCTGATGAAAGCCTTTTTTGAAAATGTTAAACTACATAGAGTTTTACTTGATGTATTGGAAATAGGGAACTTTGTCAAGCAGAATTTAATAGCAATGTCAGACCAGTGGCACAGAAATTCAAGAAAAGGTGCAGGAGTACTTTCTTCTAGTGTAGCTAACAAGTTAATCCTTTGATCCTGCAGCTCTCAGTAGCTGTTAGATGTCTAAAACTGATGAAAGTCTCCAGGCAGTTTTGGGGTTTTCCTGCCTCTTTTTGACTCTGACTCACCAAAAGCCTAAGCTTAAACAATTTATGATTATCATGGCATGGCGAGTGCACTTTGTTTGGCCTCAGGACTTCCTAAATAAATTATTATTGTTGGACATTTAATAATTACATTAGAACATATGTATTTTTGACTTAAGCTTTTGTCTGCTGTGTGGGTGTAGGAGTTGCCCCAAGGAAGTTAGAACATACCAGATAATACAAGTGCCAAAACCACCATTCTCCAAGTGTGCAGCACTCTCTGTCTCTTAATCTGAAGCTGTTTCTGAGAATGCTCAGAGATGCTCCTGCCAGGGAGACCTCCGGTTCTTATACCCTCATCCTCCCTCTTCGATGGTGAGACAGGAGATTGGCTCTCACTTGGTCATTTCTGTGATACAGTGGAAAGCATCTGTCAGCTTTCTGAGTTTTGCATGCAGAAAGAGGACTTGTAGAGGGATGCCACGGTGTGACATTCAGCCACTCCTGGCATCCTCTGCTTCCAGGCGGGTAAGTTTGTCAGAGGGTCCCTCACCCTTGCCTCCTTGGCTTGACCAAACCTCCCTTAGCAGGGAGACTTCTGTCTGTGGTGGACGTGGACATGAGAATGTTGTTTGCCTGCAAGATACCTTCTTGAAACAGGCAGGGGACAGGAGAAAAGTAGGAGCAGAGTCTGTTTTACATTAGCTGTTTTAGTGGGCTGTGTGTGGCCAGGGCCCTGGGTCGGATATCACTGCTTTTTAGTCCCCGTGGAGCAGAGGAAAGAGCCAACCTTCAAAGCACTGGGGTTTGAGGAGAGAGCAGTTAGCACCACTGTGGAGAGACACACAGTGCCTTGTGTATGGTTAATGAGGCTTTTTCATCTGAATGAAAGCATTTTGGTAGAAGCAGTTATGCTGCAAAAGTGTTTTCCTAGTCACAACACAAATTGGGTGGAGGAAACGGGCTGGTGGTGTGATTACCACCAAAATACTCACTTTTAGTTTGTTTCTTCTGAGATCTCACTGCCTACCTTAAGCAGATTTTAAGATTTCTTGCAATAATCTGTCAGGTTCATGACTCCCACTAATGTTACAAACCCTCTCTGAACATTAACAATCCGCAAATATCTGCTGTGAAAGGAAGTGCCTTTCCCCCATAACAATTACAGAGGTTGTGTCCTTTTCAAGGAGTCTGAGTATGCGTGTGAGCTGAAATAAAAACAAACCTGAATTTGATAACTCTGCCGATAATGTTAAATATTGGCCATGTTAAGGTTATGAAGAGATCAGAAACAGCTGTTGCTTTGTGGGAGACATCATCTCATGGTTTCAGTTCCCTTTAGGTTGTCTGTTTAATCTCTGCCAGGTCACTTTATCTCTTTGGCTATATGTCAGTTGGGACACCTAAACTATCTGGCACATTTTCAGACTCTTAGTTGGGAGTTTACCCCAGATCCCACAGTAGAGTGGGTTTTTATGGCTTTTTCTGCCATGTTCTATTTTTCTTGGAAATGAAACTTTGATGTGAGATCAGATAGGAAACTCAAGAGCTCCATCCATGTCCTCTGTGCATCGATGCAGCTGGCCAAGGGCAGGACCTTAAAATTTGCATCTTCAAGTCCATTTATTTTTTTATGTTTCTTTTCTTAGTTTGTAAAACAGGGGCAACAGCAGTACCAACTCCAAAACTTGTGTTATGACAAGGAAAAGACTTGTCTTGATAGATCAATGCCAACAATAATTTTTGGCTGGTTGATTCAGACATTTTTACTTGCTGAGACAAATTAGACAACAGTGAGAATATGTCTACTTGGAGCCTAACAACAGACACCTACTGAATACTGTAAGAAAGGTGAAAGCATTTATAATACCTCCCTGCACTCCAGTCCTCCAGAGATTTGCAGCATGGGGCCTTCCTGATACAGAGGTGTATTCTTGTATTGAGAAGTGCTTTGTGGGAGTTTTTTTCTGTGCTTTTTCCTGCTTTGGAACTCATGCACAGTGAAGAGTTGATATGAACCATGGAAGCCCAAAAGCAAACAGGTTTATGCTTGCAGCGGTCAAGGAACTAATACAGATCCCCACCTGTGTTTACAGTAGTTTCTAGAAGTACCACGGGAAATTAAAAAAACAAAAAACAAAAAAAACCACACACACACAAAAAAACCAACCAAACAAAAAACAAACAAAAAACCTAAGCAAAACCCAAACAGCAGGTAAAAATTAGGGCCTGGACAAAAGAGCTTTTGGTTTCTACTTGGCAAGATGCAGAAAAGTGAGACCAAGCAAACTTCTTTGATTTATTGCATTGGAAACACTGCTGTCTCAGGACAGGAATGTTCTCTCTCAGTAACCAGACCCAGACATGAAGTGTTGCATTCTCAGCTTGTCATATCCTTACCACTACATACACATTTTCAGAAATTCACTATGATGGCACTTGGGATGCCTTTTAGTCTTTAGTTCTTAATGACTGCATTACTTCATGTAACCTTTCTTTGTCTGTAAGTCTGTGTGGGTTTGTAAGGAACAAAATTATATTACACCAGCCTAATCTGCTCTGACAAGTCTCATGGCCCTGTGGCTAGAGCTGAACAATCAATGCCAAGTATCCAGACTGTGGTAAGGTTTTTTGATTCAGTTTCTGCTTATCTCCTGTAGGCAAAGTAGAGATGTGCAAGGCAGATGGGTTTGTTTTAAGTGTTTTACAAGGGCACGCAGAGAATAATGTTTGTCATCTCCTTGTCCCGTCAATGGCTCTGCAGAAAGAATGCACCTAGCATCCCTTTAAACATCTCTTTTTAATGACTGCCCCTCCTGTAGGTAGGCATAGGGTGGCCAAGAGGCTGGGAGGGGATGCAACAGGAAGAGCTGGCTCAGACTAACCAGATGGATATTCTGACATCATGCTTGGCAATAAGAAATGAAGGGAGGGTTTTCTGGGGGGAGGTGAGCATTGCTCAGAGACTGTCTGGGCATTGGTCTCCTTGTGGCAGGTGGTGAATGCCTGTTTTTATATCTCTTGTTGTTTGTTGGGGTTTTTTTTCTTATATTTCTCTTCAACTCTTTGTCTTGACTTTTTCTCGCTTTTGCTCTGTTTTCTTCACCATCCCTCTGGGCTGTGGGGTGAGCAAGTAGCTGTGAGGTGCTTAGGTCCTGACCAGGGTAAGTCACCACAATAATAAAGAACAAGATTATGAAATTAGGAGAAAACACAAAGTTTGTTGAAATTGAAAGTGTGCCTGGATACAGTTTAATTCTCCATGGTAGCTGGAGATGGATTATATTGTTTCTTTCAGCACCATGAAATCTTGGTTAAATGAAGTAAGACTTTAATGACAAGAAGAACTCTCCTTCATCAGCTGTGCCAGGCTGTAAAGAGCTGCCTTAGTTAAGTTAGGCTCAGATGCATCTGCTTTTGCTGTGGATGATGAGCACATGCAGAGGCTGACTTTAGCTCAGCTGACATATGACCTTGGCTGCTTCAGACTCTGCCTGTGGGGTCCCACTGCCTCCCTGCATTCATCCTGTGCTGTGTGATATCCCTCATATTTGGGCAGTCTTAGAAGAAGAGAGTATTCCATTGCCACTGCACACTGGATTCACAGTCAAAATTGATGCTGTTCTCCTGATGTGTCTGGGTGAGAGGCCTTATCTTTAATGTTTCTCACCTGCCTTGGGAAGTAACACTCGAGAGTGCTGCAGGAATGCATGGTATCTGGGGTACTGTTTTACCTGTGCAAATTCAGGGGATCTTCATTTCAGCATGGGTTTGTACCCGTTAGCTGCAGATACAGCATTTCCTTTGCAGATTAGGGAAGGATGCTGAAACATAAATGACTGACTGGGTATCACTGCTGTGTTGTGACAGGCTATCCTCCAAGAATTAGTGATTGGTGACATGTATTAAACCAAGCCATTATATGTGCTGTTTATATTGAAACAGCACTTAAAATGTGGGCCGTCAGTCAAAGCACTGATTGCTTATACAGTGCTAAGTGCTGGTGGGTGCAGTGAATAAGGTACCAGAGTACATGTTTGTTTCAGAGCTTCGAAGAGCACTGTCTCTTTGTTTCCAGCCTGTGCCTACCTGTAATAACAGGACCTATTAAAACATGTTGCCTAAAGCATGAGACTTCTCTGCAGGCTGCTCAGAGCTCTTTGATACTGACATCAGTATTAAAATAATTTTCTCAGACAGGCTGGTGACCTTTTCTTTTTCCCCTTGAGCACAGCTTGAGCGAACATCAGTGCTCTGTGACAGCATTCTTCTTGGTTGCAGAAGCCTCCCAGTATCTCAGCTGCTGCCCATGCTTCTCTGTGCTTTGCAGAGCATTTGAGGCCCCTCTCAGTAGATCTCACTGAGGGCTGTGCACTCCATGGGTGCCTCACAGGGAAGACCCAGGACACAGTTATGGGGTTTATAACCTGACCCCTATTTCTGGCTGTCCGACAAGACCTAGGGCAAATCACTCCCTGTGCCTTTGTACAGCTGTGGTGTGGAGGTGATGGAATGAACTTTCTTTAGAGCCACTCTGCAGATGGATGGAAGGGGAAGCTGTCCAGCTGCACACCAGTGTTTCTGCACTGCATGAAAAATTGCTAGTGGGCTAGGGAAGGAGACAGAGCACTTTCCTTTTCCTGCTGCCTCCCCTGTTAACATGCTTGCAGGTCAGAGTGGGCACAAGTAGCAAGGGTCTGAGCCCTGCTATAAAACTTGAGTGTGATGGTTGGCCTGAAAGAGAGAGGCAGTGGCAACTTCCCCCTGGTCTCACAGACCTTTGTGTTGTGAATGTTGGGTGAGAAACACCTGGTGAGTGTTACTATGGGAGTGCTGAAAGGACGTGCTGAAAGTGCATGTTTTTTGCAAAGAGGCAGAATGAAACAACCTTTTTCACCTCTTCTTACTAAGTGAGAGAAAAAAAAAAAATCAGAGTTACCAAAAAAAAGAATTCACAATTACAGAGAACAGTAAAATAATTGGGTTTGTCTTCTTTGCATTTGTTGTTCACTTGCTAAAATCATGAAGGCTTGTCACATTCATAATGACAGTCCCACCTATGGGCTTGTAAACTCTGTCCTTTTGTAGATCAATAGTTTGTGTATGCCAAGAACACTGTCCTTAATACACATCACTTACATGTGAAAAGCTTTTCCTTTTCATGCTTATGATCAGCCCAAAATTCAGCTGTCACTAATAACCATTGTAGCAGTAGCTGTTGAATGTTGTGGTTTGATATATTGCTGACAGTAAGGACCTTTGAGTACAGCCTTACAGAGCAATATAAAATTGTTTGCAGAACAGGATTTTTCTGCAAAATTAAAATAAATTGTTACAACTGTATTTCCGTGTCAAGGTACAGATTGATTACCCAGAAAAGCTTTATAATCATATTTTTCTTCCATATCTTCTGATGTAAACATATTACTTGGGTTTTTTTCTTTTGTATATTTCTAAATTACATATTGCTCTGTAGTGCTTTTGCCTGCCAGTTGCTTTATCAGGATGTGCTCCTTTTTTTTTTGTACCGTACATTTCTCTTTAGATTTATGTAGCTCTTTAAAAAATATGTTTGATTAAAGATAATTTTTTCCATCATAAATACGGTGCTTCAGTTGTTTTTCTAGCAAAAATGGGAACCAGTACAACCTCTCATTAGTTTCATAAATGAAGAATAAAGAATGGTCTTATTGCTCATATTGGGCCCTGCACATAGCACTGGGATTCACAGAAAAACCTACCTTGCATTTGTTCTAAAAAGCAGATTGCCTCTAATCCCACTGTTTCCACAAATCTCTGTGCACAAAACTGTGCCTCAGTGTCATGAGGAGCTACTTTGGTTTTGTGCCATGCTCTAATACACCATTTGTGAAACCAAAGTTGGCTTTTCAGTCATGAAAAAGTACGTAGCAGTGTTTTCCAGTGCTCTTTGATTTTTTCTTGTTGTTGTTGGTTTTTTTTCCTTTTTAAGGAAATTTGTTCTGGGGAAAAGTTTGCCCCTGAAACTCACTGCTTCTGCTTTATTTTGTCTTTCCTTTTCTCCCTCTTCCAGACCAGGATGAGCGAGCAGCAGAGCTCAGCAGGGAGCAGAACGAGAAGACCATTCGCAGCACACAGACGGCTCTCCGCAATTTCCGAGAATTCCTCATCTCCAAGTACCCCTCTGAGACCCGGGAAATCTATGTCATCCCCTGCAAAGAGCTTGATGCCTACCTCGCTTCCTTCTTTGTGGATGCCAGGCAAAAGGATGGGTCTGAATACGAGCCAAACAGCCTGGCCAACTATCAGTGTGGGCTGGAGCGGTATCTCAAAGAGCACAGGTACGGATACAGTATTACGAGGGATAAGGAGTTCAAGAGGTCCCAGGAAGCTTTAAAGCAAAAACAGATCGAGCTGAGGTGTAAAGGAAAAGGAAACAAGCCCCACAAATCCATGAAGCTCACCTTTGCCGATGAGCTGATCCTGCGCAAAAGAGGCTTGTTGAGCCGATACAATCCCGAAGGCCTCCTGAACCTCGTCTGGCTGAATAACACCAAGGCCTTTGGACACTGCACGGGCTTCCATGGGTCCACCCTCAAGTGGGGAGACATCCGGCTGCGGGTGACAGAGACTGGCCTGGAATACCTGGAGTGGATGGGGCCGGACAACGGGGATGTCAACGCCAAGAGCAAGAGGGGCGGGACGGACTCGCGGGTCTACGCCACCCAGCACTCCCCTCAGACCTGCCCCGTGCAGGACTACAAGGAGTACGCCCAGAGGCGGCCACCAGCCATGCGCTACGAGGACGCGCCCTTCTACCTCTCCATCAAACCCGTCGTCAACTTGGCCGCGCTTCACTGGTACAACTGCCAAGCCCTGGGGAAAAACAAGCTTGCCAAGATGGTAAAGACCATGTGTGAGAAAGGCAACATCCCCGGACGGAAGACCAACTTCAGTGTCTACCAGAGCTGTAGCACCCTCTCGGAAGCGCAGAGCAACCAGCTGGTGCTGATCTGCAATAACTTGAGCCAGCAGGCTGCCCAGTCCATGGCCAGCCACTCCAATTCTGGCAACTTCATAGTGTCGGCATCCTATGACTCTTCCTCTGACACAGCTTGAAAGAGGGATGTTACCTGAACACTTCTTCCTTTTCCTTTTTGTTTTGACCACTGAATATGTGCCCAACAAATCAGCTGTGATTGTATACTTCTCCCCTAGTCCTCTCTCCAGTGTTAATTCACTTTATAAAAATATATAAATACATAATATATTTTTCTTTTTACGAATAAGTCAATAGAAATAGTTTAGTATTACTAACATAGTATTTATAGTGTTAATACAAAAATGAAAAGTACTTAGGGGTTATGAAATAAATGCAGATTTTAAAAGGACAGAAATGGTTCTCAGGCAGCACAAGATAGACTGGAAATACCATTTTAACATGCATGCATCAGTCTAAATCCCCAGGGAGGCTTACATAGCAATTCTGTTTTAAAGTGTTTTTCAACTTCTTATTTTAACATGACCTCCCAAAGTGGAGAAGACAAACTTATCGCTGGCTGCTGCTTCTTACCTGCTGTCTTATTCTTGATCAGCAAGACCAAGAAATAAGGAGATACATCAAGTAAGCGCATAAATCCATTTACAACAGTTTCTGGGTTTTATTTTGTTTTCTGAGGCTCATTTATGCCAGATGGGAAAAAAACCCTGAAGTCAGCTAAAGGCTATTTTTAATTTTGGGGGGTTTTGTTGATGATTTTCTGTGATCAAAATGTTGCTGTTTTTTAGACTAAAAAGTATTGTTTTCAACAATATGCAAAAGTATAATGGCAAACCCACTGTCATACACATAATTTTAACTGTTTAAGCATGGGTTGTTGGAATTTTGCCACTGTGTGTACTTAACGTTAAATCTACTGACTCAGAGACATCCTTTGAGTATTATGGGGAATGCAACAGTGCAGAAAAATCCACAATTTCATCCCAAACTGAACAGAAATAAACACATCAAACGTGTCCTAAGCCATCATTTGAAATTCACACACTCACAAAAATAGTGTAGAGAGTATGATGTTAATTTCATATTTTCTACAGAAGATTAAAAAGCTTGGTAGTTTTAAGTGATGGAAAACGAATGTAAAAAGTCAACTACGCGTCAGTTATTTCCATTTCAGACAATGGAAAACATGCATGTGAATCTGAAGGCAGAATTTAGTCTTTAAAATCTTGAAATAATTAGTGCTGTTGTTCCAGCATTTGACTTTGAAACGTAATTGTTCCCCTTTCTAAGTACAGGGAAAACACTAACAGAGACAGCATTTTAGTGAATTATTATAATTCTTGACCTTTAAAATAATGTACAGTGCTTCTCAAGTAGTTCAGCTCAGTTTTACGTTCTACCAGAATACCCAAGAGCTGCAACAAGGCTTTAGACAAGTGACCTGGAGTGATATAATGCCCACTGGAGTCAATGAAAGAGTCATCCTCAGCTGACTAACCATGAATGCTGGATCAAACTGTTAATGAGGGGCTTTTTTCTTTGTTTAGTTCAGGGGTTTTTTTGTTTGTCTTTCTTCCTTCACGTTCCTGCATATCCTTTATATTCTTTAGCTCTGCAACTGTGCAGTTAAATTAATCATTAATTCTAAAGAAAGGGTGAAACAAAGGTAGCAGACAGAAATAAAGTAATTCACCTGGAGCTGTTTAAAACCTTTTTTTTCTGTGTTGCTAGGATGAAATGCTCCTGTGTGTGAAGGACGTAGCAGAATGCTTGCACCTCACTTAAGCCTCACTGAAGGTCTCTTTTGCGGGTGGGGTAGGCTGCAGGTGTGCTGCTGGAAGATACAAGAGCAGAGATTTCCACTGTAATCAACACCTGTCCTTCCACAAAGCTCTAGCAGCTGATGCAGCCTGCTCTGGTCTTCTGGTGCTCCACACATCATAGCAAGGCTGACACCCAGTCTGGGTGTCCAGTGTGCCAGCTGTCCCAGGGTCCTGCATGCTGTGGTTGTTCAGCCACCAAACTTGCAGCCCCAGCGGCTGCACAGGCAGTCATTCGTACTGCAGAGCTCTGCTTTTGTGACTTCTTTGGGGCTTGAGGCCCACTTGCTCTACTAAAGTACGTGCAAGCTGTGCCCATGCCTTCCAGCAGCATGGCAGATCTGATTTACAGGCAAAGGAGAAGGAAGCACAAAAAGACTTGGGGTGCATCCAGCAAGATGGCTGTCCAGCTGCCAGATGAGAGCAGCAGTCTGCTGTTGCCACAGCCTTGCCTTTTTTGTGGCAGTGCTTTTAATGTGATACAATTAAAAACAGCTTTGCAAAGCCAGTGGTGCTCTCTGTGGGATTTCTTGGCCATTTCCCACTGAGGACTCCTGCAGCTGCTCTTAGTAGTTGCTCCTGTAGGGGGGGAGGGTCCCATGCCAAGGATCTCCTCAGAGGTGCCAGGTGAGAGCTCAGCCATGGAGCCAGCCTCTAGGCAGGTCTTTAGTCTCTGTTTCTCCCTCATCAGCACTTATTTCAGCACTTGCCAATGGCAGGTATTGCAGGATCTGCTGTCACACCTTGTCTTTTGTATGCTGCAACATGAGGCTGGGTGTCAGCTGGCCTTTGCACAGCAGCAGTTCTCTGCTTTCCACATCTCTTTCCCTAACCAACCACACCATTTTCGCTGGGACAGCTGCCTTGAGATTGTAGGGGAAAGAAGTCAGTCCATGGGGTGGCTGTGTCGTGTCTCTCCTGAAGCCCCACAAGGCAGAAAAACAGACCTTAAAACCAAATTGCTTCTCGCAGTATTATCAGACTCAGAGCTTAGCAGTGGTTCACACCTTCTGTGGTGTGTCTGAGGCCTCTTGCTTTGAAGTGGTCAATTTTATGGGGGCTATTTGGCATGGTGATTCCACAATTCTTGTCTTCTAGGAGGCAGATCACTGGCTGCAGAACTGCTGTGCTGTAAGCAGGTCTTTGAAGTGCTTCTGCACATCAGGGCTGAGATTAAGCCTCAGCACAGACCTCTAATACATTCACAGGAGCCAGAATCTCAAGAGTGACCCAGAAGAAGAAAGAAGATGGGCACTCCTGGGTTTTGAGCTAGGAAGTCATAAAAGAATTTCCCATGACTTCTTGACACTGCATACTGCCTGAGTTACTGTTTTCCACAGTATTGGGATGATTTGTGGTGATGTCCAACCAGTGCACTAGATGAGGCAATGTCTTCGACATCCTTGGCTTAGAAGGGCACATCAGGAGCTTTTGCTTGTCTTCTTGTGGTTTGTGAGGTTATCGTGATAGTCTCAGCATTACAAGGGTGGTTTTGTTGTGCTTTGTGACATCTTTAGTAACTAACTAGTAACTCCAGCTTCCAGTTGGTGCTGGTGGCAGACTGCCTGGAAAATTCCCAATGGGGCAGCCCCAAGTAGGCTACTTGTTGAAGTAGTTTAACACACATATGTGGCCAGAATATTATAACCAAGTAGTATCATCCTCTAAATTTATTGGCTTTGAAGGACATTTAGCACATCTAGACGGTGACCTATTTTTCATCTGTGGACTGCTGAAGGAATTGAGTGACCACAGCTTAATGAAATACCATTTGTATGAAAGCCCTCAGAGGGTTTTTAACTCACTGGCAGGGGGACTTCTGATTTAAAGCACTCTCATGGTTTGTCTCATGCTGGTGGGAGAGGCAATGTTCCAGTCAATTTGAACTCAGCTGCCAGGTGACAACTCAGTTGCTGGCAATTTTCTCCCAGTACTCTGACCAAGTACCAAGGTGTTAGACCTCCTCCCCCAGTGACTGCAAGCTCACCATGGTGGTGTGCAGTTTCCCTGCTGCTACCACAGGGTGGTATGGCCAGGGGTTAATGCTGCCACCTTTTACAACCTTTCTTCTCTGCCTGGAGCAAAGGAGTGAGGTCTCCTGCCATGGCTGTTGGTACCACATGTGTTTCACCATGGAGTCAAAGGGGCAGCTGGCAAAACTTGTTGCTCCCATCCAGCATGACTTGTGAGCTGTTGGTAGTTGAGGTGGCTTACAGTGAGACAGCTTCCTGTGCTCCTTACTAAGTTGTGCTCCAAGACAGAAGCTGAGCTTTTGCCTCATGGTACAGGCTGTGATTTCCATAAGATAAGGGTAGCTGTCTGAAAAATGGGGTTTGCTTTTCTTCTTTTTCCCTTTTTTCATGCCACTCACCTTACTTTGATCTGGTGTCAGACCTTGAAACTCAGTAGCCCAGCAGAAGATGCAGCAGAAAAAAGGGAGAAGACAAGACAAGGGAGAAGTAAGACTCAGATTACTGAGCTGAATCTGCTAACAAATGGAGGTGCAGAGCTGGGGTAGGGACAGAGGAGGATGTTTCCCTTCCAGAGTCACATAGTCACCTGGCTTACTTCCTGCAGCCTTGGAAGCCCATCAAAAGGGCAGTGCAGACTCAGACCCTTCTGAATCACTTGCAGATGTATTGGTTGCCTTCAGAACCACATACCAGCTTTCGGGAGACTGGCTTAGTGCTACCAAGAGCAAATCTGGCCTTGAACCTAAGCAAGAGGCAGAGTGCCAAAGCACAGGCCAGCACACAGTGCAGGGGAGCCTGTGCAGATGTTGTGCAGGCTTTCCCACGTGGCCTTCTTGTGACACCAAACCAAGAGTCAGACATGGGGATCATGCATAGATGTCACTGGGCTGATCTGGGTGCAGCTGGGCACATTATGTACGCTTGGATCTGTTCATGTGATTGCACATTTAGCTGGGCAGAGCTGTGCACGTGGACAGCTCGAGCTCTGTTTCATTAGTCACTCACGCATGTATTTATGGTGTTGTGGATTTGCACAATGTATGTGTATTCATGCAGGTAATTAAAACTTAAGTCTTTGATATCTAGGTGTTGCAAACTGCTTGCTTAATTTTCAAATATGTATTTATGCAACAAAATGTATTTTTAAGTGCAAGAGAATGAAACACTGTTGTGAACTACATTGTAGACTAAATTACATGGAATGTCTATAATGGCCCCACATACCTTGTTCACTTGCATACTGATATCCTGTTCTAGGATATCTGTACCCAGGCTATTGACACATAGGACAATCTAACCATGGTAACAGTGTCCCTGTCACACATTCTGGTTTTGTGAAGAGTATCAATGCATTCGATCTGTTTTGTGTTTTTGTTTTTAGAAGCTGCTGTGCACTGGTATTTAGTCTACAGCATTGTTGCCCTCTTGGAAAGTAGAGAATGAGATGCAAGCAATGCATTGTACTGCTGTGCTTGCCTGTCTCAGGTGTTTGTGACCAGGTGTTGTCCTGCTCTTTGTGCAAGCAATGTGGGGTGGAAGATGGGGATCAGGAAAAGCAGGTGTTTGTCACCCTGGAGTCTGGGCTGAAACAGCTTTAAAGGAAATGGAGATTCCTGTTGCACCAGGATTCCTCCTCCCTCAGTTGACATTTACCCTTTCTTGTCCCTATGTCTGATTACATCCCCCAAGTGCATCGACTGACCTGACTAGACCATGAGGAGCAGGCTGATCATTGCTCCTGACAATAAGCTGCAAGTGACTGACTGGCTTTCCCCATCCCTGACATCCCTGCTCCTCTGTCTGTCCCATATCCTTTAACATTCCCCTCTCCTGGTGTCTGCACTGTGGGGCAAGGGTACCATTTTGTGCAGGGAATCTCTTGTCTGAGAGCTCACTCCCTGCCTACCAAGTGACCTTGTGCTTTGGGGATAACGTGCTCAGGGTGGACATCCTCACATCAGGTATGTGAGGTTTGTGGGATGCTGCATGCCAGCATGCTGTAGGCTTGCATGTCTTGTGCTGGCAGCACTCTCCCTCTCTCTTCTGCTTTTTGTGAGAGAGTTTTCAAATAATTAAATTAGATGAAATTCACTCCTGTGTAGAGGACAAGGCCCACATCTGTGCGCTGTGTGGCCCTCCACGGACATCCTTAAAACAGGACTGAGATGACTGCTTCTCAACAGTACATGACTCTTGGTCTCATTCCATCATGGGAGACAGTTGATCTGACACAGGGCAGGCAGGAGGGCACTGTGGACCCCCTGACTCCCTGAACTCCCAGAGGCAGTGTCAGTCTGTGGGAAGGAGGAGTGGTGACAGGACACACAAATATGCTTTGATTTGCCTGAAATGAGCCAAGTCATGCCTCTGGTTTAGAGTATAGGAGGACTGAGCTGCTCACTGTGGAACATGGTGGGAAATGGGTCAGCACTTCTTAATGAAGGTTCTTTGTTAAATGTCAGTGTGAAGGCTACATCTTCATTCTCAGTGTTGAGGAGTAGTGTGGAGAGAAGACAGTCCAGCATTAAGTATGGTTATATTCCTAGTTGAAACACTTGAACTATGCTTTCTGGTGAAAGTCCCCATGTGCTGAGAATGCCTTGGTGTGCTCCAGGAACATCTGTTGGCTCTGCAGAGCCAGCGTGGCTGTCACTGCACCACTCTCCAAAAAACTGGGAGACCAGGAGTATTTTCAAGGACACCCCTATCAACCAGGTGTCTGCGAGCCAAGAAGGGGGAAGGCCCTCCCTAAGCACAATTAAATAATGGTGCTTTCCCTGTGGTCAGCATATGATGGACACGTGAGGCTGCATCATGTCTCCTCAAGGGTTTTGGAAAGGCAAAGGCCACCAGGGACATCACTGTTGCACCTGTTTCTCAGCAGCATGACTGTGTGACTATATGAGACAGCCGGCGATGGAGTGGCCCTTCTGAGGAAAAGTGAAGCTTCTCTGAGCCCCCAGTGAGTTACATGGTTGCCCTGCTCCCATCTCCACTCTTGCACACCAGGTACCAGCCTGTTCCTCCTCACTGCACTGCCTCTGGCTGAGGCCCTGCAAAGCTCTGCTGATGTTGTCTTCCAGCACCTCAACTCTTCCAAAAAGCCACACGTACAGCAGTGAAAGGCTGGAAAGCTAAAAAGCCCCACAGCTTAGAGACAGCCTTGAGCTTGTTAAAAATTTTGACACTAGCCAGTCACTGGACCATGCTTAAAGCTGTGGTGATGTGTAAGGCTTTAATTCATCTGATGAGAGAAAAAATTGGTTTGGCATGCAAGGTGCTCATTACAAGAACTAATGGGGCTTGACATAGTTGCTACAGACTGTCTCAAGTATAGAATTTATTTCCTCTGTTTCCTCACTGAACTGGTTAACTTTAGTTGGTAATGCACACAAAATTCAATTTTATTACACAAATGCCATTAAGTGAGCTATCTGCATTTGGAATGGACTTATTGTTTCAAAGGGATTAGGATGGTTTTTGCCTAATCTTCTGTCCTTGTGCTCTGTATCCATGACACAGCAGTCACTAGTATCTGAAAAATCAGTACCTTTTCAGATTTCAGTTTGTTCTTCTGTCATTTTACAGGTTTTTTTCATAGTGTTTAAGAGACTGGTGTAGTAGGTGCTGTCACTGAAATCTGGTGGGATCTATCCCAGTTTCAGTGGTTATGAGGTGTTCAGATCTTCCACAATGCTTCAGGAACCTGCCTTAGATTTTTTGGTTACTACCGTTCTATACAATCTGTAAGTGTCAAGTAAATAATGAAACAGCCATGAGAGGGTAAAGAATCAAGAAAATGCAAGATGTTTTGGCCAAAAGTATTGAATTATTTTTACAGTAGAAAACTAAACTCTTGAAATCAATTTTAAAGATATTATCTCTGCTACTTCAGCTGTTATTAATGTGAACAAAGATGACTCTCTTAACATTCCTCATGCCTAGAATTCAGTCCCCTTTCTGAAGGCTGTCATCTTGCCAATACTTTACCATTAGAGCATGTTCTCAGCTGGCCTAAGTCATGTCTACCCCTAAATAGTCCCTGGTCTGGCCCACATTTCTCCTGCCAGAATTCCTCCTTCTCTTCTACTGTCATGCATTTAATTCACTTACTGTATGTAAAATTTCCAGCCTGAAAGCAAGCCAATGCAGGAGAGACACTTGAGTTGCTTTATCTTCAGCAGCAGATGCAAAGTGCAGATCCAGAAGGCAAGGCAATAGTAACTGGCTTCGAACAGAGTTTGGTTGCTTTTGTGTAGGAAGACAGATCTCATAGTGACTCTGAGGCTGAAGGTGCACTGAACAATGAGCATGGTGCTCGTGGTTCAGATCTTGCAAGCTTTGCTTTCTGCAGGAGCTTTCTCTGTGAGTGGCTTACAAGGCTGGGTTTCTCTGCACAAGGGATGTGCAGGGATGTAAAATGCAGGTGCAGAAGTACACAGAGCATTCAGGAATGTGCAGAAAACCATCACATGAAATGTCTGAATACAGTCTGAAAACTGCCAGAGGAAAAAAAGTGAAAATGTCATTTTTCTCTCTTTCATGTCAGTACTTGTGAGCTGATGGTGCTGCTGTTGGAGAGGCTTTGGTGCCAGTTCTGTAGAGTACTGTGAGAAATGCATGCCCATGCCTTCTGCTTCCACCCCAGTTGGGCTGTCACTGCACTTAACTTGTGGCCAGTCTCACTGGAACAAGTGGGCCTGAAGTCTGCAGGAAAGGACATGGTTTGGCCATAGTCATGTTGTCAGAATTGGTTTCTGTCCATGAGACTCATCTGCCCCAGAGTCATCTTGAGACCTGTTGGGGTAGACCAAATTATTCAAGATTTGAAGAAAAAGAAATGGTGGAATATTCACATGTGATGGAAACAGTGGAAAAGCAGTGGAAAAGCCTGGCAAACACAATGGAAGTTTTTGTCTTTTTTTTTTTTTTCTAAATAAGGAAAGCATAATCCTTATCCTTTAATATCCTACTTTGATTTACACTGGAATTAGAAAATCTTTTCCGTTTGTTTTAATTATCTGCTGGCTTTAACTATGCCTTTGAAAAGCATTTTTGCTATGACAACCCTTGGTCTCATGGTGAGCAGTGCTAAGGAGAAACAGTTAAAGTGAGTCTTTTGTCTTTCCCTGCATGCAATATTTAATCTTTCTAATCTTTTACTGTGAATGTGTTTTCTCTCATTTTTCTAACTGAAAAGATCAGCACTCTTTTGCTCAAAACAGCAGCTGAAAAACTCATTTTGCTTAAACTTAACCAACTTTCCACCCAGCCATGTGGACTCACCTAAAGGACCAGTCCATTCTGAGTTAAACCTCTCTCTAAGGCTGATTTCCACTTGTTGACTTTATGACAACTCAATTTTTTAAGAACAGTTTGTAAAAGAAGTAGGTTTTGTTAATTCTTTTGGTTTGTTTTATAGCAGAAAGATTTGCTGTCTTGCCAAATAAGAATAAGAATACTTCTATGCATTGTGTGAATCAGTGATGTTGCTGTTGAAGTTTTGCATGTTTTCTAGATGTTCTGACATCTGTATGTTTATGTGGTACTTGTAAAAATGCTTAACCATTGCTGCTATAATCATCACTGTTGTAGGTAACTGAAAACTGTACAACAAAACTGTGCCAGTTAGCAGGTCTCTTTTGTGTCTGTGATGAAACTCTGCATATTGCTGTTCATTTCCAGTTTTAAGCCAGTATTTAGTGCCTTCTGTAGAAGGAATCAATACGTTGTGTTAGTCAGAAGGTGCCAAACTTCTAATATCTTGTTCTGCATAGATGATCACATTCCAGCTTGGAGCTTTTTAAAAAAAAAAAAAAAAAAGTAAAAAGAAAAAGAAAATAATTACCAACTCTCCGTCTTTCTTTGAAGTGTCTTCTCATTCATTTTCATTTGGAAAAACCTCCTTTAATAGAGGTGAAAAAAGTCATCTTCCCCAGCTACATCTGCTGCAGCTGCAGTGTGCCAGCTGTGTGAGGGTTACAAGGGAATGCATAGTACCCAAATGTTCCTGTTGGTGACAGACCCATGGATTAGCCAAGCTTATGTAAGTCCTTGCAGAGCAGGCTAAAATGACATTTAATGAAACCAGTCCTCTGATAACCATAAAAAACTGTTAGCTCTCAACAGTTGTGAGCTGCTCTTGTAAACAAGAATCAGCCTGGTCAAGTGGTGGATTCCAGTCCCTATTCTCCTCTGCTGAAGTCATAAATTACTGACAAGTGAGACTTGGATGAAATTCAAGCCCAAGATTTTTGGGCTCGTACCTTCCAACTGCTTTCATGGCAGACAAACTCTGTTTATCAGAATTCTGACATTGCATTTTCAGTTCCTTTTCCACCTGCTGCTCAGAATCTGGCAGTATAACCAATACACACATGCATACACATTTGTTTTGATTTTGATAAGATTTTGATAGTCAGAAATTGTACCATACTGTAATCCTACAACAGAAACAGGCAGGAGGGAAATGCAAGATGTCTACTGCAATTCCCAGCCACCTGGCATAGTCAGCTGTACCTAAGCTCATCTTTAAAATAGTGTTTTGTAGGGAAAAAAAGAAAAGAAATGCATCAATTTTTCATCTCTACTGAGAGACGAAAGCCTGTTAATGTCTTGAAATGACTTTTCAAATGATAATAACAAGCTACCAGAAAAATGGTGTGATTGGAAAAATAAGAGTGTGCTGAATTCATCCTTAGAGTTACAAGTCTAAACCCACCTCTGTTCCCAATCAAGATAATTTACAGCCCTTGTAATGTTAAATACTTCCAAAAAGAATTGCATGCCAAAATTTTCAAGGTAGCTGCTCGTTTTCATGGTACCCAGGACATTTACAAAAAGCAGTATTAAGGGATGCATCCCAGAACACTTAGAAAATTGTCCCATGTAGTAGGTCACAAGCCAGTCCCACACAAACTCGTGAATTTCAAAACCCCAAAAAAAAGATCTTAACTTTCCCCCAGCAATCAGGGTGTTTAGAAGCCTTTCACAGAACCTCAGTTCCCATCCCTTGGAGGGAATAGGGTTCTCTTCAGAAATGTTTGGCCCTCTTATTGTCCTTTAAAAACTGGTAGCTTCTTCAGGCTCCTTCTGACAGATCAGAAGCAAGCTGAGACCAGAAGGTATAATGAGTTTCTCCATGGTTGTGCTGTCTAGTATCCATTTACACATGAGAATGTGCTTCCACCAGCATGAGTGAGTTTTGACTCAGCAGAAGTCCTGCCTATTTGGCCCTAATATTAAATGTTTGAGGCATTCTTCAAGGTGTTGGCCCAATTTACAAAAAAAACAAAAAACCAAACAAACAAAAAACAAACACACAAACAGAAAAACCCAATCACATCAGATTTCTGCAGCACAGCAGCTATTATTCTTCCTCTTCTACTCTTCCCTAGTGAAGGTAAATAGGTCTTCTTCTTGGATTTGAATCTTGAATCAAGAAAGTGATCAGTATCCTTTTAACTAGCTCTTTGCATGCTGGAAATGCAGTTAAGTTTCTGCAGTTGCAGACGTGGCATTAGGATTTATCCTGCTGCCTGTGGCATGTCAGAGTCTCTAGTGGCATTTATTTCCTTTTTACCGTGGTTCACTAGGTTCAAGATGGAATCCCTCTTTTGTCTTCAGTGTACATATCATCAGTCCTGTAATTGTTCTTTTAATTGCATTTCATCTGGTGTGTTACACAGGACAAGCTTTTGGAGTTTGTTTTCTGCAGGGGGGTTGGGTTTCTGGTTTTTTTTGTTGGTTTGTTTTATTATTTTTTTTAGGAAAAAACTGTAGCTTATGCTGTGCTGCTCACAGGAGTCAGGAGAGAATGATCCATTCAAACCCCAGTGGAATTTGGAGACTTTGCTTTTTTTTAGGTGCCTTTGCAAGCCCCAGCTGTAATCAGCTATTTAAGGCAGAGATCTTAGCATGAGCAGTGCTATGTATCTTCTATTGAAAACGCAGTTTTCTCTACACAGGTTTCTTTCTTACACAGATCTCTTGCCCCTGCATTTGGAAGATTGTCTAAATGACAGAGAAGTCGTATTTTGATGCATTTTGATGCATTAAGCCTCGAAAAGCCAGAACATCTGAGGAGAAGGGTGAGATTACTCGATCATTTTGTGAAAATGTGAGCAAACTTCTTAACTGCAGTTAATTTTCAGAGCTACCTGTTCAAGCCCATTGTCCTCAAATTATCTTTTTTCTGGAGTTGCACAGCAGCCTGACAAAAATGAGCAAAAAAGGCTTCACTGCCATACATGAGGAAAGATTTCATAACCTATTTTGAGCCCCAGATCTCTAGCTGGGTTTCCAGGGCTGGTAATCTTTCTAGTCAGCAGCCAACTAAGGTTTGCCCCTTGTGGGTGCCTTATTACTATTGCTACAGCATGTTTCTACCAACAAATCTCACACAGGTCTTACTTAAGATCAGTAAGATCAACAAAGTTGTCTGTCACTTGTGTCAGTTGAGAATTGGGTTTTCATTGTTTTTTTTTTTTCCTATTGCAAGAGCCTTCACATCTTTAACTGGATGAAGTAAACAAAGTCTGCCATCCTGCTGCCTGCACAGTTCAGTTGGATATCTTCTTTAAAAATGTTATTTTATTGTTTGAGTATAAAAGTGCCCTCAGTAAGAAGAAAGGAAAACTAAGAGGTTGCTGTTTGTTGGGGTTTTTTTTTAGTTTTTCCCCTTGTTCAGTTTTCAGATAAGTAGGCTATTAAAAAGAATGGATTCAGCTGTGTGCTAACTGGAGTGTGGCATTCACTTTTACTGATCTGCAAATTGGAAAGGAAGTCTGGTCTTCATTGCACTTCAGCTCAATTTTTATTCCCTTATGATAATCTTAAAGAAGACTGGTTCTGCTGTGTTAGGGATTGATTTCACTGTCTGTACAATGTTTGCTACTATTGTAGGATGACTTTTTATGTTGGTTTTTTAAAATCTATATTGGTACAGCCTTAAACTTATAGAATTAAGGACCACTTTAAAATAATGAAAGATAGTAATTGGTGTCTATGATAAGTGCATGCTTTTTTCACTATTTTGTCTGTAATTAGGTGTAGCAACCAAGTCTCATGTATTTAATAAAGAGTTTTCTGCAAGTCTGACTGCTTCCTTTGGCCAAGTGATTGCAATTTCTTCGGCATTTTGAATCACACTGTGTAAAAAAATCACAGTACTCTGTCATGATTTTCAAGTGTGCCTATCAGACTGTCTGGGAAGTTCTCATGGACCTGTGATGCATTTCGATTAGCAGAGTGCAAACAGGCTTGCTTAAGACCCTCCTTAACTTCTGAGGCTGTGTTTCAGAAAAAAATTTGAACAATGGCTTAAATCCTTCGCTGCTCAGGAATGTACTTACAGGCAAGCTTGACTTGAACCATGTGCTCATTTAATCTCACTTCAGTAAGGGTGAAAGCCCATGTCCTGAGAGCCTTTTTGGATTAAAGGCATTCTCCCCAACCTGATGGGGTTACATCAATTCTAAGGCACAGTTTGGCTTGAAATTATTTCTTTTCACTTAGAACTTCAGCTGCTCGCCACATAGTTTTGTTTTGCTGTTCATCTAGAATAAAATGTTCATCCAAGGATATGCATCTTTTAAGACAGTTGCTTGTCACATCTGAATCTTATCTGATGATGAGACTTTAAAAGTAAAGGACAACAAAAATAAAGCTATTAAAGCCTCTGTATTGTGAAAGAGAAACATGCCAAGTGAAAAATCCCTTGGGAGCTTCAACGAAATCCACCAAGCTGCTGTTCATGGAATGACAGCTGTGTTGCAGTTAAGAGTCCCAAGTTCTGCCAAAGGCACATGAGAAAAAGAAAAGAACCAAATCCCATAGGAAAATGCCATCTAGTGAAAAGCAACGTGTTTGTGTATGGTGTCCAGACATCAGTGCAAGACAGTAAGACCCAAGTGACACGGTGGATGAGGGATAGAGGAATACAATTTTCACCAGGTGTTTTGGGACTGCATTCTCATAATCTGGCAAATTCTTCTGAATCAATCCCCTTCTTGCTGCTTGGTGCTGGTGGTGGGACTACCTGTGTGGTTGCTCAACGCCACAGCATGTAAAAGGATTTGTGTCAAAGGCCCTGTCATGGCCCCAGTGATAAAAGACAATGGAAAACAGAGACCTTCAATGATGAGACAGAGAAGTGAGATACAGACTGGTGATGGCCAGGGGATACCGGGCAGAAGTTTGGCAAGAGGGCTTGTGCCTGCACAGGTGGCCATTTTGTGTGGTTTTGTGGGGTTTCTACCATGAGTGTGGCATCAGGTGAGCTGAACACGAAGGTGACTTTTTCAAGGGAACCATCATTACTGAGGCATTCAAGTGCTGCATATTCTCATGCACCTAGCCTGCATCCCCTGAAGTGTGGTTTGAAAATGAGCCCTCAGGTAACCTCCAGGAAGAGGGAGGCAAAAGGCTGATCAGGGGCAAGGGAGCAGGACTCTTGAGATTTAGGTGCCAGGACTCTTCTCTGTTTGTAACTCATGCTGTGCTTACAGAGTCAGGATGTGCTTGCTTTCATAGGCATCCTGTGAACTACACACATGAAAATGCAGTCTCATGGGACTAGATTCAGAACCTGCAATTGCTGATGTGATTATTGCCCAGAGCACAGGTTTGCAAGGCCCTTCTGTAAGTGAGATGTGTGCTCCTGGACACTTAATGCTTTTTCAAAATCTGTGCGACACGTCCCGGTGAGAGCTCCTGTCCACACATGGTAAGGGTGTAGGTTATGCAAGTATCTTGTGTCCCAACACTGCTATCAAGTAGTCCACAAGGTATTCAGACATAATTTAAAACTCTTAGAACATCGTCTGACTGCTGACAGGCAATGGGCAAATTGCTTTGTGGTTTGGCATGCAGACGCTGAAGCCAGTGAGGAAGGCAGGGGGGGGATATTCTTATCTCAAACAGAGTCTGTGTGCTGGTGTGCCTTTGGACCATGACTGCAGCCTTTTCCAGTACTCCTCCACGCTGGCCAAGAAGGAAAGGGATAAACTCTTTTTTGCCAGATAAAAGAGAGCAAATATTCATTATCCTGATTAAAAAAAAAAATAATCAAGGATGATTCATTTCCTGCAGCAGTGTAAAACTGGTTAATTCTTGTTTCAGCCCTCTGATGATACAACACCCTTAGAGATGGTAGCTGATACATACCTGTCATTGCAATACCACCCTTTTATTTATTTGGTTATACTAAGACAACTTTCCTGCAAGTATTAGATCTGCAAGCTGCTCACAACAGCGATCACTTTCAGATCTGGATGCATTTTCAACATAGTGTAATACTTTCCAATTTTTGTAATTTCTCAGATTATGACTACAGTTTAAGTGTCTAGTGGAAAGAAAAGGAAAAAGGGATATGGACTTGAATGGGCTTGTCATGCATAAGGTATGAGGCATCCCTGAATGGCTGGCTGGCTGTCCTCTTCTGGTGCAGTGCTTGACTCACTGTCCCACCTCAGAACCAAAGAACTAATAACAGGATATTATTGTCATGTATCAGAGTTCAACTCAAACCAGATGCCTCAGTTTTGAAAATCTGAAAACCAGAGAAAACAGGGACTATGACTTAATATCCTAGCATGTGATAAACCCTGCCTTGGAAAGCCAGGAGCAGTCTAAGTCCATCTTCTGATGTGGTTTGATAAACTGTCCTAGTGATATGGTGATTCAGGAAGTGTCCACCATGGTTTTCAAACCAAGGACTGTCAGAAGTTAGGTAATGCTTGTGGGGTTGTATGAGAACATCAGTGAGGTTGATGCTGTTACATCTTCCAGGACAACTAGAACTGTGTGTTCAGTCTCTTGATTTTAGTACTTTTGGTGCCCTCAGAAGTCATCCTTGTATGAGCAAGCAGAGCAAGTTGGTGGCAGCTCCTGAGGTGACAGTTTCAGGAGTAGCAGGTGACTTGTGGGGAAATGCAGTGTGAGGTCAATGTGACATATGCATGGGCTGGGCAGACAAACATCCTGGAAGTTGTTAGGCTTTATATGGAGGCCTGACCTAAAATTTGCTTCTTGATTAGGGGTGCAAACAGTGTCTGAACAGACACTGTGAGAGGGCTGTAGCAAATCCTTGCTAAGGAAACTGCTGGCCACTGAGCTGCCTGTCATTTCCACGAGCATCCCAGCCTTTCTTCAGCAGAATTGCCCATCTAGTAACTTAATGTGCAGAGCTTCTGAGGCCACTGACCAGAGAAACTTCCACTCATGCTCATGCCACCTGAATTTGTCACAACATTTCTTTTCTGCAACACCATCCCTGGGCTGGCAGGAGGGCAAGGTGGCTGACAGGCACCACAGGCAGTGGTCATCAGCAGACAGAGGAGAATCATTTGCAGTGAGCAAGGTTTGTAAACACAGCTCAGCTTAGAAAAAGTACTTCCAGGCTGCCTTTCAGATGGAAAGAAGTCCTGTTCTAATTCACTGACTATCTGCCAAGTACAGGAGAAGAGGGTCTCTTCAGTTTGTGAGAACTCTGCCCCTGGATGGGCTTGCACAGTATTGAGCATTTTTCAGACGTTGCCCTTGCACAGTGTGGTATTTTTTTCAGCAGATTTCATGGTGTCTTCAGGAGGAGACCCTGGGCTGTCCAGGGTCTGCAGACCACAGAATGATGACTGCTGTTATGGCATTGTCCATATCTTGGAGGATCAGACAATGTGCTGATGGTGTTAGCCCATGCACAGTGCATCTATTCAGCTTTCCAACTTACCTTGCTTGTAGTGGGTTCTTCAGTTGGTTTTATGCAGTCCTTTGCCTTTTGCATTAACAGCAAAATCTCCACATTAGAAACCTCTTTTTGAGATCACCCCATCCTAGTGTGCAGAGTTACACTTCTGGGGGGGGCAGTTAGGGCCAGGTGTGAGTGCAGAACTGAAGGTTGGAAGGAAAAATCCAGCTTCTCCCTTCTCTTGAGTGTACCACCTCTTCCCTTTTCCTGCTGTCTCAGATGGTCACTGTGAAGATCCCTCAGTCCGTGCACAGATGTTAAGAGCAAAGCTTTCATAGCTAGCATGCATTGGACTGCAAAATCCATTAGCTTCAGCCCTGTAAAAAATAGACTTAAAGTATAGTGTATATAATAAAATTATAGTGGTATCATAAAAATGTATAACTCTTCCATAAAGGATATTGAGTGCCTGAAGACCTATAAAAAGGTTCTCCATCAATCCTCTACTTTATTTCCTGCCTGTGGGGCTGAGGCTCACCTTTTAGGAACTGCACACTGTATGTCCTCACTTAACTCATGGTATTCATCAAGAGGTACCTGCTTTTGGTCCACTGATGTGACAGGGTCTGATTCCCTTGTGCCTCACAGGGAGAGAAGGTGGGTGTGAGTGGAAAGCCCTGCCTGGTTAGCATCGCCTGTCCAGCTTACACAGAGACCTGCACTGGTGTGACACACTGGCACCTCAGACTCAGACTGTGGAGGGCAAGTTTTTCCTCTATTCCTGAGCTGACTAACAAAGGAAAAAGCTTTGTCTTTGTCCTCCTCCTACTGTTTCTGCAGAAAGGTAAAAGATGCTGTGTTACTTCCTGGCTATCACTGGCTCTGTCTGGCAGTACATTTTTGGTATTGTGGAAGCCATGTGACTCCTTGTTGTTGCCCTTCCTGCCACATCTTGAGCTTTCAGGACACAAACTTGTGGGAAATCATCATGGAAGTGCTGTCTGTCATCTGTCTTAAAGTCCTTGCATTTTGTGAAAAACACCAAGTTTCTCTTCCACAGAAGCCATGGCATCATGTCACTAGGACAGGATATTTTTATCTCCTTTATTTATTTGTTTTCTAGAATATTAAATTGAACTCATCACGTTTCCCATCTTTAATTTTGATGACAATCCCACATACCTGTATATCACTGCTGTGAGCCCCACGCTACCAAGGACACCTTCTATGCTCTCAATGGGTGGAAATACTGCTGTGTGAATAAATGACTCAGAGGTTACATGGACATCACTAGGTTTATAAAACTGAGCAAAACCCTGTTTTTTCAGTGGTGGAGCCAGCCTCTCTGGTAAAATGAAGTTATGAAGCCTGGAAGAACATGGGATTTCAGCCTTCTTTACCTCCTTGTGGTCCTCCTATGTCTCTCTTAATAAAGTTGGCACCTTTTCTAATTCACACTCTGTTGCCTTCATAGTTGAGACAGCAGCTTGGGAACCCAGGGTGATGGTTAAGATTTCATGTACATGACACTTCCACACAGCCTTCACAAGGTTCCCTGCTCTTACCCTAAGGATAACCCTACCTGTCTGCATGATTCCTGCTCCCAGAGCTGCCCAATCCAGTTCAGAGCACTGGAGATCCTTCTTCCAAAAATGAACTCCCAGCAAAGTCACTGTACGCACCAAAAAAAAAAAAAAAAAAAAGGCCAAGTTTCTGTTGTTCATGGGGAGGCTAAAGCAGCCCGACTGGCAGCCTGGCTGCAGTACTGACCTCTCATGGCCAAAAGAAGCAGCAGCTGCTTCTCTTCTTTTTCTTCTCCTCCTCCTCTTCCTTCTCTTTCTCCTCTGCCTGAAAAGTTTATGCATGTACCATGTTGCTGCTGAAGTTCAGAGTATTGCACCCACGTGGCAGGTCACAAATTTGCACACAGTCACACCTCCGTGTGACTGCAAACCTTCATTCACTTCAAAAAAAAGCCGGGAATTTTACTTTCTTCTGAAATTGAATTTCTACGGCTGGTCAAAAGTGGTGGCACCCAGTGAAGTGGACCTGGTCTATCTGAGCATCCTTACACCACAGAGTTTCACAGCATCTCTTTTGCTTAAATAAACATGTAGCCTCTTCCCAAAGAAACTTCTGGGGAAGTGTGGAAGCTGCTCCAGGTTTCTTCAAACAGAACATGGAGAAGCCCTAAATGTGTCTTCCCTACCTGAGATGCATTTCCTTCCCATAGTACGTGACACATCTTTCCCCTTCCTCTTGTTCCAGATCCCAGCAGTGAAGCTTAATGAACTCCCAGAGGACTTTCACATCACCATGAAGATAACAGATGGGTCTGACTTTCTGGCCACATCCCTCCATGCTGTCCAGTGAGGCCTGGCCCGGGTTGTCAAGAATGCTGGTGCTGGTTTCTCCATCGCTGACAGAACACTCAGCTCTTCCACCAGAGAGCTCAAGGAGAAGCAAGGTCCTGAGCAAGGCTGGATTGTCTGATGCCCACTTCTCCCTTTCTGACAAGGAAGAGATGTGGAGGATGGGATGCCTGTGAGATAAAAGCCCTGCTGCCCACAGTGGTGAAATGCCACAGCCAGGACCTGGACGTATGAATCTTACAGCAGCACACCAACTTTGGGTTTGGTGACATTGAACTGGCTCCAAGAACAAACCAGGTTTTTTTTCCAGAGTGGGTAGTGTGAAGCAAGGAAGTGGGGTGAATATGAAGAGCCGTTTCTGCTACAAGGACTCAAAAGGTCAGAGACTCTGCACACACTTCTCCTTCTACAAGTATGTGGACACACACCCCAGCCCCTGATGTGAATGGGGACATCTGTCCCTTCAGTAGCTTTAGTGTGGTGTGAAGAGGATGAACTGCTTTTAAGCAAGAGCAGAGAAGTGGAAAGACATCAGATTCTTCCTGAGGAGGAATGAATGCAACATGGTGCGATCCCATTTTGGGGGTGAATACAGCTTTGTTCTGAAAAGCTGGAGGACATGGTGTCTTTCACCACTCCCAGGTCTCCTGAGAAAAGAGGTGGTAGGAAGTTTTTTCCTCATCAGAGGCAGCAATTCATGCATCATGGATTTGTCACCTTTGCAAGCATAGCTTAGGAGAAAGAAGACTCTGGGAATAAGAAGTGCCAATACTGTCTTTCAGAGCTACTGTACAAAACCCCCATATTTTTAAATGAATTAGTTTTATCCACTTGTTTGGTGTATTGTCAATATAGATATTTTTCAGTATCTGGTAATTTACACCGCTTCTGTAGGTACTGCTAGAAACTGCTGTTGACTGTACCTAGTAACAAGCAAACACACAAAACTAATCACAGCATCCCCAACAGACAGCATTATCAGTCAGTCATTTAGAAATGGTGAGCATTTAACTCAAAAATCAACAATTTGGAGATGTTGAGGTTTCAAGACATCTTCAAGGGGGCTTGTATCAGTGGTCAAATGTTTACCACCTTTTGAAAATTAAAGCACTTAAGTTGTCTCCAATCCAGTGTCCAAATTATGTAATTTAAAAAAATAATCAGTGGTCAGTGATAAAAATAATTGCCTTAAACTTCCGTGGCTACAGCTTGGTGCACCTTATGTGGGAAGGAAAGCTTCAGGTGTTGCAAGCCTTCAAGTCACATGAATAAAAACCTGGGAGACCTAAACCAGAGTTAAGGATGTGTAATTTGATGATGTGCAACCTGCTTCTTTTTTAAAGGGAAGATATGGGTGTTGTTTTTTCACCTGTTTGAAGGTCTATGAGAGGTCTGATGAGATTTACTGAGCCTGCTGTATGCCATTGATTTTCTAGTACTGAATAGCACAGCCTCAGTCCAACAGGAACATGATTACAATGATACAATAATGACATTTAGTTGTACTTTTTTTTTTGAAAGACAACTTATCCTTCCCCCAAACTCTCCCAAACTCCCCTAAACTCTCCCAGATTTTCTTTTCTGAAATTATTAGTTTGATTTGTAGGATGTTGTGAAATTTAACATTGCTCCTGTATTTATATGTTTTTGCACAGCATTATTTTAATTTTAAGAAAGTAATTTGCTGGATCTTGAAACACAGAGTAGCATCAGCTTCAGTAGGGAAACATCCAGCAGGAAGATCTGCTGCCTACGACCCTTCACAGGCTGTGGACATTATTTCCCACTGTCAGAGTGTTTTTTAAGAGCCTGACCCTGGGAAGCCTTGGCAGCCTTTGCTGGAGGAGGCAGAGGATGTTCAAGGTTTTCAGGTAAGCTCATGTGGTGATAATGGGATCGTCTGACAGAGCAGGGTTTTGGGTGTGCATTGTGGGCACTGCTCCCAGAGAATAAGTTCTGTTTGTCATTGTTTTATTTTGTTTCACAGGCAATAATAGAGAGCATTCCCTGTTTAAAAATACCATCCTGAGTCCTTTAGAGCAAATCACCAGCTAAAGAAAAGCAGAAGCTGGGCTGGCATAGGGTTTGTTTGTCTTTGAAAGGAACAGAAGAAGTAGTTCTATCACAAATCATTTTAAAACATGAATGCACCCTAAAAATCATCCTCTTTGTCTGGCAAGTAATGGAGAAACTGCTGACCTGCAGGAGCTGCTCCTGCAGTCACTACCACTGAGCAGTTCCCAGGCTGGTACCTTCTGGTGGCTCTTGGCAGTAAAAGAAATCATGGTGAGGATTCCTTAGGCACAAATGGGAGGTACAAAAACCCAGGGGCTGTCTCTCTCATCTCTAGAAGTTTTTTGCCCTTAATTTCTTTGCTCAATTGTTGTGTCTGCATTTGGTGGGTCAGAAATGCTCTGTGGCAGAAGAGGGTGGAGGATATTCTGGAGAAGACCCTGGCTCTCTTCTCTGCCTATGTGCCCAGGAGAATCCTGGCCTTGCAGGAAAGGCAGGCACATGTCTGGGTTCAGACCACTGCAGAATGAACATATATTAGCTGAGGGACCATACAGAACAGTAGGAGTGGTTGCTTTAAGTCATGGTAATAGGGAGTGATGGGGCAGATTTGCTCATGTATACATTGTCTGTGGGAGCCTAAATATCTAAGGAAAGCATTGTGCAGTGTCACCTTTGTTAACTCTGGAACCATTATGAGCTGAACTGTTAGAGAAACTACTTGGACAAGGGGAAGAACATGTGGTGTTTAGCTGTCAAATTTTGCCACAAAAAATATTAGCCTATTAGCCAAACTTTGTTGTGCTGATGGTCCTTTTTTTCTAGCAGCTCCTCAAATCCATGATCCTGAGACATATGTTCTGTTGAGCCACACTTAACCCATTTGACCTCTTTGTTTCAGAGTGTGGTTATCTGTATTTCAGCAGTGTTTAATATGCTCTAATCAGACCAGCATTGTACTACTATGTTAGTTTTATCTGAAGGAGACATTTTCCTACAAACTGACAAGGCCAAAAGAGGTGTGATAGAACTTGCCAAAAGCCATGTTGTTGGTCAGTAGCCAGGTACAACCATTGCCTCATCCATATCCACTTGTGCCACCTTTCGTCTGCAAAGGAATTATTGATCAATGCAACTCCTCTGTGAGTCCTGAAAGATCTTGTGCTTGGTAGTTACCAAGCCAAAAATAAAATCTGGATGTGTCAAGAGAAGCACTTATCCTTTCTGACTGTCAGCAAATAATCAAATGCTGCAAAGAATAAGAAAGCATTCCCCTTGTCTCTCCATCACAGCTTAATTTCCAGACAAAGCAGGTATTGTCTGTGCTGTGGCCAAGCACACATATTCCAGGCAGATGGGCTTTACAGCAGCCTTGTGCTTCTGCTCTGCACCAGAAACTTAGGCCATGAGCTTTATGTTTCCATCCATTAACAGAGAGCTGTGTAAGAACACACAGGGCTGTGCTCTGTCCCTGCAGAGAAGTGAGCTCTTGCAGACTTCCAGGCCAATCTGCATCATTCAGTGGATGTTTCTTACACTCAACACCTTCCTTTAAAACATCTCTTATGTTACAAAAATCAGAGCAGTGAGGAAATCCTGACTTTATTAGATTTTGTGGGCCATGGGGATTACATTGGCACAGCATTAGTACTTATTCTGGGTTCAAATGTAGATAGGATTATGGTTAATTAAGAATTTATTAATTGAAGGGATTTTATTTTGCATTCACTTCCTGCTCACCCTAGACCAAACACATCCATGATGTGGTATTCCGTGTTGGTTGTTTGCAGCATGAACAGACTGAGGGGCCAGCTCATGACTGCTTATCAAAGCAATGGATTTCTCTAGGGGGGCACTTGCTGTGTTTTTGTCATTAAACAAGCACACCTCCTTTTAAACACTCCTGGGTACTATAAAACAAAGCCTTGATTCCTGGGTTAGGCCTGCGGGGCAGGACAGCCCTTAGGGAATTCATTGTGAAACTGAGCAATGCTACCTTGATTACTCTGCTGTTCATTCAAATGCAGCACTGGCTGGGACAATCCCATATGTCTGGCACTATTTTGACAACACCCAAGCTGATCAAGATGGGGCCAGAGCTTGGAAGAACATGTCACTCCTTCCTTTTTGTTTCCTGCTTGGTGACCTTTACTATTTCTTCTTTCTTCCTTCTTCTTCTTTTTTTTTTTTTTTTTTTTTTTTGGTTTGGTTGGGGTTTTTTTTGTTGTTTTTGTTTTGGTTTGGTTTTGCTTTTGGTTTTTTGGTTTTGGTTTTGGTTTTTGGTGGGGTTTTTTTGTGAAGGATACACCTAAACCTACAAACAGGAATTTCTGTAGCACAAGAATAGCAACTGACCAGCTGCAAGTCATATATGAGGAAAGCTTAAAAGAAAATAGGGGACAAATAGAAGATGACAAATGCGTGTGCCAAAGCTGGTATCAGCTTCAGAAGCAAGCTCTTTCTTGTTAGAAGTAAGGGTTCACTAGCAAGGAATGGTGTGAGACGCAACACGAACGTTCACTCTCCAGACAGTCCTTCTGACAGTGGCACTGGAATCTTTACAAGGAGCTGTCCTGCACAGGTTTGTTGGGTGTACCAGGTCTCTGAGACAGATTTTTTGCTGCTGAGCATGTCCCACCAGTCCTGGCCTCTGGGGCACCCCAGCCTCTGCTGGGCATCCACTGCTGGGCACCAAATCACTGCCAGGGCTCCTGAGCACCCTGTGCTGAGGGTCAGAGCCCATCCAGCCAACCCTGTTCCTTCAAGGAGGAAGCACATTCCCTTGCCCTGAGGCTACCCTGGGTCTGCTAAGCACTTTTGTCCCCTTCCAGCAAAGCAATGCAGTTAATTTCCCACCTCTGCTCTGCAGAGATATTGCTGCCTAGTTTTCCCTGGTGGGATCCTCTCTGGGTGTGAGTATTTGATTTACCTCTCACCATGGCCAGGTCACTGGTGTTGTCATTGTTAGGGAAGTGTTGTTTTCACACCCTGGTGGTTTTTGGAGAATCTTGAATTATGATGTCCATCCTTTCACACCTGTACAAGGTGTACTGACTGCATCTGTCATGGTTTAACACTGGCCTGGTAATTAAACCAAATGATAGATGCAGTCACCCGGAGAGGTGTCCAGTACACTTGGAATCGGCTGCCCCAGAGGTGGAAACACATGGACTGATCCATGTACAGACTGATCTACAGTACATTGATGACATCATTGTGTGGGGTGACAGAGGAACATTGTGTGGTGTCTTTGAGAAAGGTAAGAAGATAATTGAAATCCTTCTAAAGGCTGGTTTTGCTACTAAAAGAAGCGAGGTCAAGGGACCTGTGCAAGAGATAAAGTTTCTGTGGATTAAGTGGCAAGATGAATGTTGCCACATCCCTAAAGATGTGATTAACAAAATAACAGCTATGGCCCCACCAGCCACCAAAAAGGAGAAATTATTAAATATATACAAATATACAAGAAAATCGATACCACATTCCTCCTCCCTTCCCCCAATAACTCTCACGTCACCACTGAGGCTGCAGGGCAGCCCTGGGAAAGTCCAGGCTGGACTCCTGGAGTCAGAAGCAGTCGGGAGCTGGAGGCAGGAACACAGGGATTCAGGCTGGCACGGATCAGGACCACAGGCAGAGGAATGGATGGAATCCTCCCAGGATGCTGAAACAAACAGGGACAGGAGAAGAAGGGGAAGAAGGAAGGAAGGAAGGGGTCTGACCCTCATGATCCCTCAAATTTATACTGAGTATGATGTGTATGGGACTCTGTTTGGTCAATTTTGGCCACTTATCTTGTCTGTTCTCCATAAGGAAGGGTTGTAGGTGTGACCTCTTTACTCCTTTTCTCCTTCCAGAGGGTAAAATGTGCCTCAGAACTGAGCAGTCTCCTTGGTTCTACAGGCCATTCTCCAGCTGTAACTGAAATTCTTTCTCTTTCAGTGAAATTCCTGATTTTTTTAATCCAAGTTGTTTTTAAGTGTAGATGAGTGATCCTTCAAAACGGGTATTAAAGACCACTGGCAAAAAAAAGGGAAGTTAAAAACCCAAACCAAAATTCCTAAGGTGGTTTACCCTGCTCTTCAAATATGCTCCAGAGAAGTTTGTGACAACACTGGGGACAGAAGCTTATAGGGGTATGGCAAACCACAGTTTGCCATATATCACTACTGCAGTGATGTACACATGCATGTGTAGAGCATTGTGTGTATTCTGCTTTACAGCTGATCTAGAAATCATGGCTGTAAGCTCATCCTGTCACTGAGAAACTATTCACTGTGAAAACATGGAGGTGTTTCTTCAAAGTGAGACAGGGGGGATGTGCAGTAATGAGGATATTGGTGTGAGAGGTTGTTCTTCTTTTTGAGGTACTTACCACCAAGATCTGCTACACCTAGAAAATGGGTACAATCAGACATTGGGCATCCTCAGCAGGTGCTGAAGAGAAGGTGGTTGATGGCCCATTGGCATAGGGTTTGGGTTCTCACCTGTTCTCTGCCAACCCATAACTAGATGAGCTCAGCAAGGCCCACCCCCACTTTGTGACTCAGTTCATGTTGTAGGTCAGGCTGTTAAGAATCACAGCAGTGGCTCACTGTTTTGCTTTGTTGCTCATGGGAATAGCCAAGATGTATTTTGTAACTCACTGTAACTATAATTTACGGGGCTATTTCTGAAATCAATTTGGCTGCCAGATAGAAGGTTGTGTCATTTACATGGTACCATATGGAAATCCCATAGGTGTATTTCCTTCTGCTGCTTGAAACCAGTATTGAATCATGCATATTGATAACTGATCCATTCAATTAATCATGAACATTGATGCTGTGGGAGCTGAGTGTTGGACTCCATAGATGACTTCCCCTGCACCATCCCTTTAGAGGGCTGGTGACCCAAAAGGGCTCTGCCCCATGGTGCTGAGTGTGCAGCTGACCCAGCACTGATCTGGGCACTTTGCTGTGGTGTTGACATTGTATGGGGTGGTCTGATGGGGATTGGGGGGTGTTTTGAAGGTGCACAGATTTGGTAGGTAGATTTTGGAGGGGCAGGGGATGCTGGGGTAACTCAGAAGGGTCAGTGACAGGTTGGAGAGGGGCTGGAAGGATTTGTGGGGAATAGGAGGGATTTATAGGGGGCTGAAGGAGACTTGGGTGTGCCCTCTTGACCCTCCACTCCACACCCTGCCCCTTCCAAGGGGGTACTGGAAATACCCTTTGGGACTGTCAACACCAGCCTTGCTGAGATGGTCACTCTGACATCATCCTCCCTGACACTTCTGGATGCCTGGGTCCCTCGTCTCTGCCCCTCCCTCTTTGCCCACAAAGAGATGCAGAAGATGGACAAGAACTTCCTTGTGTTCCACATGGACCCAATCTAGCATGGAAGAGGTTGTTTTACTCTATTCCCAAAGGTTGGTGGACCCTCCCCCCTGTGATCCCATGACCTCCAAGCACTACTGCCCTACTGACACCCCCAAGACCCACTGATTCCCAGTTGATCCTGCCAGCCCCCCAGATGACCCCACTGACTCCACAGCTGGCCCTGTAGTCCTTTGACCCTGTGGCCCAGCTGACCCCACCAAACCTCCATGACCCCTTGACTTCAGATCCCATGACCCCCCTGCTGGGCTTTGACCCCTTGGTTGCCCTTGGCCCCATGCCCCCCTGACCCATCTGCTGACTCACAACCCCTGACCTGATCCCCCCATTACCTCAAGGCAACTCCTGACTCCCTTCTCATCCCTAACCCTTTAACCCCTGACACTGTGACCCTTTACCCGTATGTGACCCTTGAGTGAGAGGCCAAGTGAAGATGAAATGTAGATGACACTACAATAGCAAACAGAGCACCAGTAGCATTCCTGCATATAGTGGAGGGGTGAAAAGATAAAAAACACCAGACTGGCTGATGCATCTGAAGAATTCACATCTGGTTTGGTGGGCAAAAGTAATTTTTCTCAGTAAAGTCCTGCTAGCATCTGCACGCAGCAATAAGAACACACAGGCTGGCACAGTGTGCATCTCCTGGCAACTCTGGTGTGGAAGTTTATTTAAAGGAAGCACAAAACTGGGGAAGAGCAAGCACCATGCGTGGCACACACCAGGGAAGCCTGACCTCTGCCTTTGCCCTGGCAGAGGAACAGAAACACGGAATAAACCTGCTGTTCAACAACCTCACAGCTTTGTCATTGCTAGAGCTCACGCTCCCAAAAGGCAAACACAACAAACAGGAAAAAATTAGGTTTTAAGGTAAAGACATGCAAAGGTCAGACAGTTCCTGCTATGGACAAAAATCAGACCCTGCAGTTCCAAGAAACAATGTTCCTCACTCTGCCTCCAGCCGAGGTAAGACAGGAAGAATGAGATTTCCAAAGGCAGAGTCTTGAGTTATGAAGTATCCTGAGGAATGCGCGTGTGCATGCTGGAAAGAGAGAAACATTTGTTAAAAGTGTGACTCCCCAAAGCACTGATAAAATAATCACTGATAAAATGATCACTGATAAAATAATCACTGATAAAATAATCACTGATAAAATGATCACTGATAAAACTTGACAGCTTCTGCAACAATCAGTTATTGATTCCTCCCTGTCTTGTCCTCAGCTCTTGCCAGATTTGACCTTTCACTGTAAGAGCAAAAGAAACTCCCGTTGTGACAAACACAGGTGGGTACAGAACACAGCCTCTGTCAGGGGCTGCTGGCTCTCCCTGGGCACAGGATTGCCCTCGGAAGGGATGTGAACCTAACACAGAGCCCAGCTGAACTCCAGCCCAGGGTTCCAGCTCACCTGCAGTGCAGCTTTCTGCTGTGCCGCGATGTGCTGCTGCTCGGCGTGGTCACGGAAATCTTTGTTCAGTGGGGATCTTGCAAGTGCAATGCTGCAGGAAAGAACAAGACGGTGTGATAAGGAAGGACAAAAAAGGAGATGTGTCCCTGCCATAGATCCCACAGCACCCACAGCTCACGAGTTACTTGGCTTACGGCTTGACAGTTGTTAGCAACTGTTTGGAATTAGTTTGTTAATACAAGAAGCGGAAAACGGAGTGATCACAGCTGTACTGTTTGGACAACAGATGCTAAACTAAACACAGAAGACTCATGGTCTTGAAGTCTGCTGTGGATTTTGCTCTGGAGTGCAGTCCCATTAACAGTCAGCTGGAACTCCATAAGCCAAAACTCAGGGTCTATAAACTGTTTGCACTTGGAGCCAACCATATCCCGGGCTGCACCAAAAGAAGCGCGGCCAGCAGGTCAAGGGAGGGGATCCTCCCCCCTCTACTCTGCTTTGTGAGACCCCACCTGGAGCCCTGTGTGCAGCTCTGGAGCCCCCAAGACAAGAAGGACATGGAGCTGTTGGGAAGGGCCATGAAGAGGATCAGAGGGCTGGAACTCCTTTTTTATGGAAACAAGCTGAACGAGTTGAGGCTGTTCAGCCTGGAGAAGAGAAGGCTCTGGGGAGACTTTATAGCAACCTTCCAGTACCTGAAGGGGGCAGAGGAAAGCTGGGGAGGGACTTTCACAGGGGCATGGAGTGACAGGACAAGGGGTAATGGCTTTAAGAGGCTAGATTTAGGTCATACATGAGAGGGTGATGAGACACTGTCACAGACTGCCCAGAGAGGTCAGAGAAGCTGTGGTTGTCCCCTCCCTGAAAGTGTTCAGGACGAAGCTGAATGGGGCTTGGAGCAACTTGGTCTAGTGGGAAGTGTCCCTGTCCACACAGGGGAGTTGGAACTAATTTTTAAAGTCCCTTCCAACCCAAACCATTCCATGAATCCACAATTCTAAATACCAGTATGCTTCCAAAGCACAGGGTCTCTCTGACTGGTTACTGAGGATGGTCAGAAAGCACTTATGGTGAGTGTTTATGTAAGTGTACAGTTCACTTGTCATTTTTTTTTTCTCTCTGATGTAATCAGTGACATCCTAACAGGCCTAAGAAAAAATAAAATAAAATACCTGGCTCCAGGGTGATTTGTGGAAGACTGGTTTTGCATAAGTAACTTTCTCTTTTCCTTATCTAGTTCTGCCAGGATTGCAACCCTGTTTTTGTTCTGGAAACCTGGTGGGAGTGACAGAAAAATATTAAGAGAGATGCACTTGATTTCTATAGTCCAACAATAACCAAGTGGAACTAAACATCTCTCAATATGACATTATGATGAACACTCTGATCTCCATAGCTCTGCACCCATCTGAAAGGCTGATAAATAGGTTTGATTTTTCCTTTTATCATTTTACAATGTGAAATAGTTTCCTTATGCCATCATATCTGTTAACACATGTTAAAACACAGGTTTCTCCCTCAAGTCAGATCCTACCCCTTCCCAAGCCAGCTCTGGAGGAATAAACAAGTCACATGATCAAATACTTGCCTGTCAGAAAACAGCAAACTTACCAGGTTCTAGGTTTGAAATGCAGCCAATGAATAAACAGCTCAGTGACAGTATGAGAAATAATAAGAATAATAATTATTGGTGGATACAATAATAGTAATGATGGATAAGATACTGCAGCCACCAAATACACCCCAGACAGACAGTTCCCTTGCTGCTGCCCCGTGTGCCTGCACAGGACAGGTCAGGGCAACAGTGATGAAGCTGACATACCAAAAATAGGCATTTTATCTCTAATTTGCTATAAATCTCTGATTTCTCTACAAATATGAAGCCTCTACATTTAAAAAAAAAAAAAAAAAAAAAAAAAAAAAAAAAAAAAAAANCCCGACCTGCTCTTGCCCCGCGGCATCGCCGAGAAGGTACGGCCCGGGGCGGTGGCGGCGTTTGGGAGGGACTCTACTTCTGGAGGGGAGCATGGAGAGGAGGTAGAAGGGATCTGGGTGGGGTGTGCCTCCCCGCCACGTCCCCGGCCGTATATCCAGTTCCCCGCGGGGAGATCACGCCCTGGGCACAGCTGACATCCATGGCGAGAGCCCGGGGCTGCGGGTGAGAGCACAGGCGGCAGCCGGTGTGGGGGATGCAGTCACAGTGTCCCTCTCTGCCAAGGACCAGCTGGGGCACCAGTGCTCCCGCTCTCACTGGTGCGGGTGCGAGAAGCCAGATTTTTACCTGTCGCACCCTCCTGCGGGTCGTACCCTCCCCAGATGAGTCTGGACGCTTCAGGAATTGCTGCAGCTCCCTCGCCGTCCCGTTCCTGTTGCTCGCATTGAAAAGGCTTGGAACTGCCGTTACTTCCTTGCTGCCAACTTGTCTGTGGTTGTTCTCTCCAGAGCTGAGCTCCTGCCCCTTTTTTCACAGCAGTGGAACGTGGAAAAGCTGCTGTTGCAGAAGTGTCTGTGGCAGCTGCCCCTTCCTTGGCTCAGGCATGAGTTCGGGGGATCCTAAGGGCTCAGTGAAGTGCCTACCCCGTGTGTGGACCTTGGGTGTGATAGTTCCTGAATGCAAAAGCAAGAGTGGCAGTGCAGCACTCCTCTTGTGAGGATGTGGTATCTCTGTAGCCCATTTTGTAAGGCAAATTTTCCTGGGAGCAAGGGTTGCAAGAGCTGAGATCAGTTTGCAGCTGCAACAAGTATCTGGGCTGGGTGTTGTGCATACAAGGTGACACAGAGCTGCTGATGGCTTTCTGTGGCCACTGTGCCTGTGAACCTGGAGACCCCTTCTTGGCAGGGTGTATCTGCTGATCTCCAGAGTCTTGGGACTGCCAGCAGCATCTGGTCCAATACTCTATGGTGCTACAAGTCAAGGTAGTCTGACCTCTTGTGTGTCACCTTTTGCTGTCCTGGCACTGTACTGTATGGATTCAGTGCTTGTTCCTGTCCATGTAAAGAGCTCTCTCCCTGAACATCTTCCCACTGTTGCTCTAGTGGGAAGTCAGGCTTGCTGTTCCTTGGGGAACATATTCCTTCCTCTCCAAAACCTGTCTAAATATTCATGGCCCTCAGGGAGAAGAGGTTGTGTGAGTAAGGTGAGATCAGGAGCTGCAGTGTTTTTTTGTTTGTGGTAGATTGGATTTACTCACATGATTAGTTTGCTGTCTGATCAACCTGTAGCAAGCAGGAGTTGGCAGCTGTCTTCACAGGTCTGTTCTCATGCCAGGAGTGCAGTGCTGGTGCTGTGTTCCTGCTCTGAGCACTCTCCATCCACATTGCTTTGCACCTGATGGGACACTGTTCTGAGGAGACACTGTTCTGTAACTTCTCAGCTGTGGCAAGGAGTTTTTTTGCTTTTGGAGGACAAGCAAGCTCCTCTCTACTTCACTGCTTTGAGTTGCCTGAGAACTGTAGTGTTTCAGCTGTACCAGTGTCCTGGTGTAGGCACTTGGAACCAAAAAAAGGGGCGATTTTTAGACCTAGGAGCATTTCTGTGGTTGAACTGGAAATGGCACTAGTGTAGTGAGCCTTGCAGAGTACAAGGATTTCCAGGAGGAAGAGAGTAGCATTCTTCTCTTTTCCATCTAGCTGAATTAGCAGAAAAAGTCAAATGTCTGTTCCTCCTGATGGAAGGAGTCCAGCAGCTCTGTGTCATAAGGGATGTCCCTTTTTCTGCTTAATACCTAATGCACCAACAAGTTAAACATAAGCTGACTTCTTGCCCACCTCAGGAAGAACTGCAAGAACACGGGTGTTCCTGACTTTAAGGCAGCAGTAAACTTCAGCTGCTGACACTGTATTGAGTAGTGTAGAGAGCAAATGTGTGAGTGGAGGTAAACAGGCAGAACAGCCATTTAGATGGCTGGCGTGTCTCTTGGTTTCAGTCTCTGGTGGTGGGTCATTAATCACTTGAAAGGCTGGCTTGATAATCAGCTGAGGGGGTTGGATGGCTCCAACAGCTGGGTAACAGGGTTCTAGTCTGGATCCAGCTAAGGGCTCTGTGACTGTTCTTTACTAATTCCTGAATAGGAGATGTGCTTCTCTGCTCTTCTGGCCTTTGTGGAGAGTCTGGTGGAGCTTGATGCTGCAGGAGAAATTTGGGTTGAAGTCTCCTGCTTCAGAGTGGCTCTGAGTCAGAAAGCTTGTGTGAGGACCACGATCAATGACCAGGCCTGTACAGGGATGTCCCTCTGGCAAAGGCTGACCCATCACCATAGACCACATAACTTGCTTTTTCTGAGCTCTTCTTATCTGCTCTGAACAAACACTTGCTGGCCTACAATAAAGGTGACTGAGACTGGAATCCTCTGAGGGGAATTTGTCTGCTCACATAGCAGTGCTTCTGGTTCCACTGCCACAGATGCACAGCCTGGAGAGGTTGAACCTCTGCCATTACTGCTTTGCACTTTTACAGCACACTTTCCATGCTTGTTTGGAGTTTCTGAGTAAGAACACAACTGTCCTGAGTCAGAGGAACTTGGAGGACAGGAACATTGCCTCTGTGTCTCCTGGTGTTTTTTGATTCAAACATGGAAATAAATTCTTAGCTTAGACCCTGTCTGACTCTGAAGTCTTGTAAACCTTGAGTTGCTGTTTAAGAACAGAGGCCAGTGCTACAGAAGCAGTAGATAATGGGAATAGGAGTGAAAAGCTGTGCTGTTTTCTGTGGATTCTTCCCTGGTTCTTAGGTCCTCTAAGCAGAACAAGTCTTGAGTTTTCTGAAGCTTATAAAGTGGGCTGCAGAACTTTGTCTGAAATAGCATCTTTGTTCTGACTTGTAGCAGAGAGCTGTTTGAGTAACTGGAAAACCTTGGCATATGAGCAGCATCTTGTATCTGAAATGAAACAGACATTTCAGGTTAAGTACTTGGCTTTCACAGTAGTTCTGCAGCAAATGTGAGACAATCTTTCTGTAAAGGTTGTTCTGTTCCCCTCAAGACTAATTGCATAAAACATTACATGTTGTGGTACCTGACAACCACTAGTTTTTTCCAGCTTATTGTCCCTTTACCCATGCTAGCTTCCAAATAAGGAGGCACCCAAAGCTGAACCTAAGCAGTACTGACCCCTTTTTTTATTTTTTTGACATCAGGTGAGAGGGAAACGTGCAGAAGGAAACAATCCCTCAGGATGCAGGGCAAGATCCATTGCAGAGTTAGCTGTAAACTGAGTTCCAGCTCTCTTACAGAGCTTTTGGAAGGCATGCAAGCTAATGGAGATCTGCTTTTCAGAGCAGATCCTCTGCAGAGGAAGGTAAGACAAATGGGGAAGTGTAAATGTGGATTTCTCTCCTTTTTTTTCCTTTAAAAAGGAAGTTCTGCTTGCATGTGACTACTTGACTCTACTAGTTTGTCACTTTTGATAGTGAAACTGTTCTGTGCACTGGGACAGACACTTTGACACTGAGGTCAAGAAGCATTATTAACTGGTGACTGAGTTCAGAGCAAAGGGAAGAAGCAGATGGTGTCCTACTGCTTGATTGTACCCAAATGGTGGTAGAAATACAGTAAGACTCATGCCTTGTCTTTGGGTCTGCTAACACCAGACAGCTCAAGTGAGCTTCAGGGCATTTTTATGGGTGATATATCAAGCAGAGCTGTTGTGGAACACCAGGCTTGCAGTGAATGCAAAGCTTGAATTGCTAATTCATGGAGAGGGATATTAACACACTTCTATTGCAGGCTTCTGGTTACTAACTCAAAACTATTTCTTGCATTTGACCCCTTGCTCATCTGTTTCTGAGTTGCCACCGTGGTGAAACCCTACCCCAGTATTAGCACCTGATCAAGTACAAATACTTGGTGTGTTTGCTGGAGTGCTCACAGCACTCACATTCTGCACGGGAGCCTGGCAGCTGTCCAAAAAAAATTTACCAAGAGTCTGGAGCTCTCCTGCCAGCCTCCTTGGTTGCTAGTTTATAATTATTGCTCTTAACTGTATCCACCCACAGATGAAACCAGTTTGCAGCATATTCTGAAAGTTTAAAATAGATTTGCCTGCGTCTCTACGAACTTTTTCCTTGTCTGACTCAATAAGAACTGTTAGACCAGGACTATGCATTGCTGTTAAAATAAGCTGGAGGTAAAATTCTCAGTCTTGGGAGGGTCTGAGGACAACAAGAAGTGAGAAACTGAAGATGATGAACTCATGGAGCTAAATCAGTATGGCTGAGTTTATCTCTGTTCACATCTACTGGAACACAAAGGCGACAATCAAAGGTGAAGCTGAGGCTGGAAGTCACCTCTAGGAATCTTGTAGTCCAGCTCCTGGGCTCAGAGTAGAGTGAGCTAAAGCAGTCTGTGAAGTTGAATATCTGTCTGGGCAACATGTTCCTGCATCCAGTCACCCACAAAGTAAAATTACTTTCTCATGCTTAAGTGATGCTTCCAATACTTCAGTTTGTGCCTGTTGTCTCTTGTTCTGTTGTTAAGTCCACTGAAGAGAGTATGTCACCATCTTCTGTACACCCTCCCATCAGTTATTTATTTACCCTACTGGTAAGATGCACTGAATATTATTCTTCCCAGACCTCTTTTGCTATGAGACACATAGTTAGTTCCTGGTCAGCTTTTGCATTGGAATCTGTTGTGTGTGGTATGGTTTTGTTGTGTTTTGTTTTGTTTTGCTTTTTTTCTTCTGCCAAGCTGCTTCTCAGCCATTCACCCCTCAGTGCATACTGCTGTGTGGTGTTATTCCTGCTAGGTGCTTCCTTATTTTGAATTTCATGAGGTACTTGTCAGCTCACTTCTCCAGCCTGTTGGGGTCCCTCTGAATGACAGCAGACTGACACTGTGTGTCAGGCACATCACACAGTTCTGTACCACTTGTTAGGGGTGTACCCTGTCTCATCATTTAGGTCATCAGCAAAGGTGTTGAGCAGTGGTGGCCCAGTTGCTGTCTCATGGTGTGCTCTGTTAATGAGTGCCCTCCACCTGGAATTTGTAGGATCACAACACTTGGAGCCCAGCAGTTCAGCCATTTTTTGGCCCACTTCACTGTACACCTTCCTAGCTTGTACATCATCAGCTTGTCTAGGAGGATGTTATGGGAGACAGTGTTGGCAGCCCTCCTGAAGTTGGGATGAACCACATAAAAGCTCTCCTCTTTTGCACCAAGCCAGTCACATCCTTATAGAAGGTGCTGGATTGGGTAAGCATGTCTTCCCTTAAGTCCATGCTGACCTCTCATTGCCATGTTGTCACAGCTTAGCAGTTTGGGAGGACCAAAAAACAGGACAGAATTGTTCTCCCCCTCCCTGCACCCTCTCAAGGGGAAGATAAAGAGGGATAAGGATGAGAGGCTTAAAGTTGGAAATTAACAAAATTTGAAACAGATTTATTAGAACAGGGGAAAAGCAATAACATGGGATAAAGAACAAAAGTAGAAATGTACACAAATATATATGCAACCCGATGTGGAAGCTGGCACGGATAGGTGCTTGAGGGCCCCTCGTGGCAGGGCCGACTCAGGACTGAGGGCTCCAGGGCTCTTCCCAGCACCGATGGATGTGGATTCTGAAGGACAGGTTGCAGCTGATGGCAAAGGAGCGCAGGGGAACAGCAGGGAAGCGAAGGAGAGGAGGGGCTGCGGTCTGCTGAGCTCAACAGGGAATGGGCGGGAATGGGAGGGAATCGACCCCTCTGTGTTCTGCCCCTCTTAGTCTGGAAGCCCTCCTTCTTTGGTTCCTCGGACACAAGCTATGACAAATACCCTTTGTGTGTTTGGAAAAGGTTTCCAGTATTTGCTCGATCACCTTTCCAGGGACTGAGGTGAGGCTGACTGGCCTGTAGTTCCCTGTATCTGCCTTTTTGAAGATAGGAGTGACAATCGTTTTTTTTCCAGTTCTTTGGAACCTCCCCTCATCACTGTAGTAGGGATAAGATAATTGGCAGCATCCAGCTCAGCAGCATCAGCACCTGTGGGGCCATCTCATCATGGGCTTATGTCTGTTCAGTTTGTTGCAATGCTCCCTAACCTGGTCTTTCCCCAGTGATGGTGAGTTTGCCTTGTTCCAGACTTTACGACTGGGCTCAGGGGCCTGGGATTGCTGAAGGCTGGTCACTTCAGTGAATTCTGAGGCAAAGAAAACACTGAGAAACCTGGCATTACCAGTGTCCTTTGTCATCAGATCTTCTGCCCCATCAGGGATGCTTTTTCCTTGTTCCTTGTCATCTTTTCCTGTTCTTAGCCTTTGCCAGAGTTCTTTCCATCCCACTAAACCTATACTTGCATGCTCACACAGTGCCCCTGTGTTCCTCCCAGGTCTACTTTGCCTGCTGCTGCCTTTTTTTGTGCTTCCTTTTTGTATTTGAGTTTATTCAGGAGCTCAGTGTTCACGCATGCAAGATCTCCAGTCACCTTTGATTGATTTCCTGCTCAGTGGGATTGTCCAGTTTTGGAGCTGGAGAGGTGTTCTGGAAAATGAACTGGCTGTCCTGGAGACCTTCCTAGCAGACCCCTGAAATCACTGAGGTCTCCTCCCTGGCAGTCTGTGGTTGTGATCCTGCTCTTTTTACTCCTGCAGCTCGCGACTGCTGTGACTGAGGCAGTCCCTACCTTCACATCTCTTGACAATTTCTTTCATTGTTCAGCAAAGCAATTCCTCTCATCACATTACCAGTCACCTGTGTCAGGCAGTTGTCACTGATGCACTTCAGAAACCGAGGTTAATGTCATATCTGCTGCTTTGTGCTTCCAGCAAATACTGCTATGATTCAAGTTATCCATAAGTACCTGCCAATGTGAGACTTATTCAGTAAATCCCTGTCCTTGTCTGCAGAAGAAGTGCTTAAAGCACTCAGGGATGTTGTTTTCCTCCTAGGATGGTAGGATTGCTAATGTGGATAACCAGTCGATTAACTGTTTCAGAATTCACCTATTTATGAAGCTGTTTTCTCCCCCTATTCACTGCCCTGAACGGGGAGGTTATGTTGCGTAACAGATGTGTATTAAATTGCTGAACCAACCTCCCAAACAAGATGAGGGACAACTAGCACTTAGGTTGATGCAAGTCTTTGTCCCAAGATACATGTCTTTAGTACCGTTACTTTTTCAACATTTCCATCTGATAAAACTGCACATAGCTTCTTTTGTATAACTATTATTACTTTGTTCTTATTTCATCTCGGTTGAAGGAGGGGTGTACTTTGAGGTTGAATTTTGTGTTGCACAGCTTTCATAATCTTTTCAGCAGGATTGCTTCATAATTAATGAGACAGAGCACTGAAAACATACTCAAAATGTATGTAGAGGAACTCTGTTCTTCATCTGGGTTTCAGAAAGGAGAGTCTTGGCAATAACTTGTCAGCCATGGTGGAAAAATTTATGCTTGGTGGTTGGAAAGAATCCTCTGGGCTGCCTGTGCTGGAATTCCTCAAAGCTGCCTGACTTACTGGTTGCTGTCTGAGTTTTGTTGGAGAATAGAATAACCAGGTGGATTAAGCATCTCTGCTTTTGCAGCTGTGTGGGCATATAATTTTCCTGTATGTGTCTCAGGGGTTTGTAATAAGCCTCAGGCAGTGTGTCTCTGTAATTAGCATGTCTGTAATTAATGATGGGAGGGGCAGTGAGTAGTGTCAGAGGCTTTCTTATTGACACACTGTGATCTGGGAGATGTCAGTACCTACATTAACCTGAAAATCATTTTCTGGTCTTCTAGCATTGTGGACTGCTCTAGTGGTATCTCAGAGGGTCTGGCTGTCACACTGACCAGTCTATTGCTCATCTGATGGAGAGGCTGGTTTCTATAAAGTAGGTCAGGAGACAGGACAGGCACTCGTACCATGCAGAGAGGTTTAACTCACTACTGCTACTTGAAAACTTGGCAGCAGCTAAACTGCATCATTGAGATTGCAACTTGCATGCATTTTCACTCTGCAGAAAACAGTACAACAATTAAAAATGGCATTTGTTCTGTTGCATGTCTCAGGATTAACTTCACTGAGATTTGTTCTCTGATGGCCTTGAGGAAAACCTTAAACACTGCTGTGCTGACTCCTCAGCCTGTGGCTGATTTGGGTTACAGCTGGGACTCCAGGCTCCAATGCCCCAGTGAAATGGGGCAGAAAGCTCCCACCTCTGCCTTGGAGATGGTCACAGCTGCAACCCAGAGGTTGAAAAACTGTGGGGAATGTGTATCTCCTCTAGTTACTAAGGCAAATAATTGACAACAAAGTGGCTGCTGGCAATACTGCAATAATTACTGAGAACTGAATACAAATCTAGTGGGCTGCAACAGATTTCTTAATGCGTTAGCATTCCCAATGCCAGTCCCAACTTAAATGGTTTATTGACAGGTGAATTTAAGAGATACACTTTATTTTCTAACAGGATTGTTGGGTAGGGGTAGAAGGAGGTGTGTTGCCTTCAGCTGTCCTTGATACTCTAAAGCCAAAACTGTTGATTCTCAACCAGGTGTTTGGCAGAAATCATGAGGTATCTGAGTTACCATGTAGGTGACATGGGTTAGTGGACAATAGGCAAGGAAAGAGCTGCATTTAGAGTGGTCCTCAAAACATTCATTTCTTTGGAGAATATCACTGCCTTAGAGCCACTGTTAAGTGGCTGCTTCTGTGAAGCAGTAGGCAGTAGGTTAGAAGTTACTTTGGAGGTGAAAGTGGTGATGTCTTTAACAGCTGAAGATGGGCTTCTGCTGGACTCAGCTTTGTCATTTGATGTGTCTTGATTACAGCAACACTAGTGTGTGGGAGGAAAGACAACATTTATGTGGACTTCTGCTCTCCAGGAAAATGAACAAAATGTAAATAGCAACTGACTTGACTTGCTTTTAAATGATACCCTGAAATTAAGGAATGCAGACCCTGCTGTGAGGATGACCACCTCTCTGCCTGTTTTGGAGAACAGTTGCAGTGGTCTTTATGTAGTGATGTATACTAGTGATGGGATGGCTCACAGCACTGAAGTACGTACCTTAATCCTGTTTCTTTTTCTGAGTCTGAATTCTAATCTGAAAAAAAAGGTATTTTAAACCACCCTAATACAGCTTATCTGATGAGAGTAGCTAGTAGCCTGTCAAAGCCAAAATTTAAGCAAGGAGTGAAGCTTCTTTCTGTCACATGTGTCTACATTGGCTCGGTGCCCTGTCCTCATACACTGCTTGAATGAAACTTGATGTATCCTTCTGAAGGGGCATAAAGGGGTATAACGACCACCTGTTTTGAAGTCTGTATGCAGAGTTGGCTTCACTTTCCCAACTAGCTGGAATGACATGATGTGTTCCTTGAGAGGAATGTGCTGTGTTGCTCAAGGGCAGAGGGGCCTCTTCCACCTCTGCAGGAGATGGTGTTGGCAATAGCTAATTTCAATCAGCTCAGTGATGAAAATACTGGCATGGGGATGGTCAGTGATGAACCACCCTAGACAGTACTCAAACCCAGCTTATTTGGGTAGAACTGGTACCATTATATAAGGCAGAATGGACACTGACAAGGGGAAGCTGTGTTTTGGATTGTCTCGAAGAAAATCCCTGGAAAATCTTAACATTTATTGCTTGCAATCAGTTTTGTCTCTTCAGGCCTCATGTGCTGATCACTGTGCTGGATCAGTTTCCTCTCCTGAAGCCGTGTGTGCCAAACACCTTTGTGCCACAGTGGCTGGCAGGAGCCTGGGCATACACATGAAGGGTGTTCCTATAGATTAATTACTGTAGGTTTCGTGCCTTGTTTCTTTCCCCTGACAGTCTCTATAGTTTTCCTACTGTGAGGAAATCCTACGTGAATGCTTGTCTTCATTTTCTCTCCTTACAGCAGGGAGTGAAGTTCTCATATGGTGTTGGGTTTTTGGTTGTATATGTGTTGGGGTTTTTTTTGCTTTTTTGCTTTTCTTTCAACAGATATGCACTTTGTTTACTCTGTGAACAAATGTTTTTCTGCTGGAAAATGTCTTGTTTACATTGTTTCCCTTAAATTACACCTGTGTAAACTAATTCTGAGTCCTTGAAGAGCACACTCCTCCAGCTTTTCTAGGGTTTGGGATGAAAACTTGAGTTCTTCCCTTTGGTTATCTCTGCCTCCTTTACTTACACAGTAATGTCTTGTCAGTCTGACTTGCTCTCATGAAACCTCCGCTGGTCTTGTGTGGAGAATGCTAATGCAGCTTATCTGAAACAGTGATTGTGAGGAAGCCCACGCTGTAATACAACATGAAGTGTATTCTCACTTGTTTAAACAAGTATTCACCAGGATGCTACAGTTCTTTCCAGCCCCCTGTCATATCTTTCCTTCCTCTTTTTTCTTTCTGTTTCTCCCCGGTCTTTTGCATCTGTTCACGTTTTAAAAGCATTTGCTCTAAAAACATCTCAGCCTGGTTAATACTTTGGTGACACTGGATACCCCAGTAACTGTTGATGCAGCTAAACCTACCTCTTGAGCATGAGCAGGAGAAAACTGCTGCACAATGTGTCTGCAGAGCCCTGATGCAAAGCGATCTGTCCCCAGAAGAAAGCAGTTTAGTTTGGACAAGCTTAAGAAACTGTTTCATCTGCAGTCAGATAGAAATCTGGCTTTTTGGCTTAGGAATGACTGCTAGTCATATGCTGAATTCATCTTTTCCTACCCATGGTTGAATTGTGGCTGCTGCTTCTCTCTTTAGAAGGTCAGAGCTCAGGTTCTGAAAACGAAGCTTTAAATAAAGCACTGAGGGGTTAGGCTGGTTCGTTAACAAGATTTCATTAACTCTTTAGCACACTTGATTATGATGTTCTGTGCAGAACCCTTGATAATAATTCAAGTCATGTAACAAAAAAATACTCCTGAAACAACCTCCTTGCAGATAGATGTGGAACTTAACGGGGCTTGAGGAGAATAACTGAGATGTGACTCCAAAGGTCTGCATTTTCCTGAGTGTTTCTGAAAATGCCTGGCTTCTGCCTTTTGCAGACATCTTTGATTTTTGAAGATAGTGGTGTTGGTACCTGTTGCCTTCTACTGAGAACTGTAGAACCTTCAGCTGTGCTAAATAATGCAAATCCAAGTCTGCCCAAATGTTCAAGCCCATTGCTTTCCTTTGGGTCACAAACACTTTTCTTCAATTTTCTACAGCTTAAACAAAACTTAATCTTGCTGGACAGTTGCCAGATTGTCTTTTTGCTTAGGATGATAGATAAAGCTTTCTGCAAGGACTCTAGTGCTTTGTAAACAGATGTAGAAGCTAACTTTGGATCTGGGACTGTTTCTTCCAAGAGAACAGTTCATCCTGAGGATGTGTTAAAATACCTCTTTACATGTAAAATATATATCTGCAGTAAGAGAGCTATAAGATGTGGCATGCATCCAGTTACTCCTTGGCGCTTTCCTTCCTGTTCAAAGGATATGGGCAAGTATATGTGAGAGAGAGTTAATAGGACAGAAGTATCACCCCTTTACCTTTTGCCTACTTAATGTCTCCTTCAAATAACAACCCACTTAGTCTACCAGATGTATGGCTCTCAAAGCCTTTTAACCTTTTGTGCACAAAGGAGCAAAGTAACATGGTTTACTATTAATATTGAAGGACCTAAAATCATAGAATCATAGAATGGTTTGGGTTGGAAGGGACCTTAAAGATTATCTAGTTCCAGCCCCCAGTGTGGGCAGGGACACCTTCCACTAGACCAGGTTGCTCAAGGCCCCATCCAACCTGGCCTTCAACACTTCCAGGGAGGAAGCAGACAGAGCTTCCTTGGGCAACTTGTTCCAATGTCTCACCACTCTAAAATGAAAGAATTTCTTCTTAAGGTCTGATTTGTTCCTAATGTCCAACTTGACTTAACTGCTGTGAAACATCTCTGAGGTGCCACTCATTTAGCTTTCATGTCATACTGCACACTTCCCCTTCCAGGCTTCCCCTGTGAGACTAGGGACCACTCTCCTAAGGACTCTGTGAGAAGACAGACAGATACCCAGACTGTATGTACAGATTTGTCTGATGTTGTACTTCGACACCTCCTTGTGCCACTCTTTTACCCTGTGCAAGGAAGGCTGAAAGTGAGCTGTACTGTAATGGAGTCCCCGAAGACTTCAGCAGCCAGAAGTAGAAGGTGGCTTCTTGCTCTTGTTGAAGATGTTGTTTGCAGGAAACACTTCCATGCCCACATTCTTACTTTGGTTAGCTTAACTGTGATGACTTACGGGAAAGCAATCCACAAAGTAAAATGATCTATTCTATAAAATGTGTCTGCTTGTCTTGGGAAGGAGGTTGGCGTCCCATGACCCCTATGAGGAGTCTTTGAAAGTGCTTGTGTCAATCATGTAGTGTCTCTGTGAAGCTTGTTCCAGTGTTTTGCTGCCCAGCACAAGTGCAAGGAGACATTATTCCAAATATGATAGCTTTACAAGCAAGCATGCTCTCAGCTCTTGAGTGGTACCAATCAGCTTATGCATCTGAAATTCTTACTTTTTTCAGGGATACTGAAGGGTCTGTCTCCAGGCAACTCTGATCTACAGAGCAGAAAAAAAACGTTTGAGTGATGAACTCCAGAACAAAGTCATCAGACTCATGGCTTGGCAGCACACTGCACTTTGACACCTGTTTAAAATAACCCAAGAGAAAATTGGTCCAGCCTTTATCTAGTGGCTGTTTGGTTAGATGAACAAAATATCAGTGGGGCTGTTGAAACTGCAGAGGGGAGTCTTGGACCATGTACACATGCCTCATGAGAGTTAGGGGCCTTCTTCCCAGTACTGGAGGGCCTGCACACCTGCTGCACAATATCCTTTAGGGATAGTAAAAAACTGGGCTTGTGCCCCAGCACCCAGCTCTGTCTTTCCTCTGCTGACACATTTCCTGGTAAGAGCAAGAAGAATTGCTTCTGATTTGCACTTAGTCTGTATTACTTTTAAAATATTCTCAACCTTGGAGTCTGATTCTGGATGATTAATATAAGGGAAAATGCTGACCTGTAATCTTGTTGCCACACACACTCCCTTCTGGTATGGGAGAAGGATGTCAGGAGCTGGTGCACATGAAACTACTTACCCTTTCCTAGAAGGGTAGATCTAGCCTTACTTTTTTTTTGATTGATCAGTTCTTGTCAGACTACCATTTACCATTTTGTTTTTTGTGGATCCATGTAGAGATTTGGTACTTCCATCTGGGAATTAATAGGGGTTTGGGAATTTAAATGTGTGGGGTTTGTTTTTTTCAGCCTGTAGAGCATTACGGCCTTCTTATCCTCTCTAGTGTGCTGTGTCCAGAGCATTCTCCCTTTTCTGCAGTTTGGATCATCAATTTGGTCACTCTTGCCTTGAAGTATCTCCCCAAAGATGAATTCCAGAGAACACACGTGAAGAAACAGAGGTGACCTGTAGAAAACAAAGTTTGATGCCACTACCTGTTAGAGAATGAAACTGAACATGTGTAAGGAGGAAGCAAATACCTTTTCCCCCCTTGCTCTTCATCTGATAGAAGTTAAGGTATTTGTGTGGAGGTGGTAGTGAATCACAGTCTTACGCATACTTGAGATTTCACTACACAGATGCTCTGTGAGATCTTCTAATAAGATGCTGTGCTGACAGTGACAGGTGAACAAATCCAGATGGACTGGGGGCTGGAAAGGTGCTTTCTGCACAGAGCTGACCTTAACAGGCCAGTGGCAGAGAACTCCAGAAACAAAAATTTCTGCTTTCAAAATCTGCTAGGGTAAGACAAGCAGTTCTGTGAACATGCCTCTGAAAGCTAAATTAATTCAAGCTTTTAATAATACTCTGAAGAATTTACATCTAAACCATGTTAGTCACCAGCAGCAGTTCTGCTATGGCTTGTTGAGTATTGAAGGTCCGAAGGTCTGTTTAGTTTAGGTTGTTCCAGGTCATTGTGTGGAATTGTTGTCCCTTCAGTGTGACTGTAGCTGTGGTTGTATCTCTCTGGGAAGCAGGTGGCAAAAAGCAACAGAATGTATTAGAACACAAGGAAAAAGGTGCAGCACTCTGGATTTCAGAAGTGAGCCTGAAAGAGTGATACAGCCTATCTGTAAAGTCTCCAAGTTAGGCATGTATATCTGGGGGTAAATGTAACACTTTCCTCTGAACAGCAGCAGTTCTAAATGTCTCTTACTGTCATCTAACCCTTGTTGAGTGAGACCATCAGGTGGCTTCAGGCTGACCCTTTCCAGAGATGGGCTTATCTGTGCTTGGAAAACTGGGGGACCAGCTCTCCTATTTTCTTCAATGGACTGCTGCTTACATAGCAAAACTGTCTGATTTGTTTATCTTAGGGCAAGTGAAAACTAACATTCAGTTTCTACCAGCTGCAGTATTGACTAGTTGCACTCAACTTTTAAGGAGCTGATCTTCATTTAACAGTAATCCAGTACCTACAGAATTTTAGATCCTTCTTTTTACCCTTTGGGGGTTGAATCCTGGATGCCTTCTCTGGTGTGTACTACTCTATTAGAGGAGGCTGCCATCCAGAAAATGAATACCAAGCTTCTGAGGTTTTACTTTATGTAGATCCAAGCTGCTCTGTAAATCTAGAGTCTTGGAAAGTCTCCTGGGAGAGTGAAGGAGGGAGAAGATGACATCCTCTGGAAACTTCCCAACTCATTTTGCGTCTTGCATGCATATTTCTAAGATAATAAAATAAAGCTGAATTTTAAACTTGGAACAAGTGAACTTTTGGATAGATCTATATCTGTTTCTGAACAGGCTAACTATTTAAGGTGTTTGGGCTGCATAATAAGACAAAAGAATGTGAAGCTGCTTCTTTACCAGATAGCAGCCTGCATAATTGGCAGGGATTATGAATTTCCAACACAGGCAGTTAGATCCTGCTTACCCTGCACTGCGTGATACCAAACTTGTGCTGCTGTGCTGCTAGAGTCATCTGATCCCGTGTATTCATAAATTTGTGTACAAAGCCATAGGGATGCATATAGAGTCTGCCTGTAGGTGTTGAACGACTGCACAAAAGCCTGGTAGTTAGCCAGCTGGTGATGAACCTGAAGGTCTAAGTGGTTTCTGCTTTGGTTGTGAACCAGGCCTGGCTTGACCTTTACTTGTTCAGCTTCAGCAGGTGACAAAGCTCCTCCACTGTCCTGAGGAGCTGAGGAATGAAGCTTGAAGATCTTTGTTCTTCAGAAAAAGTTTTGAAACTTGAGAAAATCTTAATGGGTTCAGTCTAAGACTCAAAGAATGTCTTGTCCAAACCTGTCTTTTATTCCACCTGCCTGGCTGCCAGAGGCAGCCTTCCTGTCTCCCCACTGTGGGACTGTTCAGATTTGAGGCAGTCTTGGCTCTACTGTGAGCTACAGGTGCTCTGAAAAAAAAGTTGTTTTTTTTCAGTGAGAAGCTTTGCGAGGTGCTGGCTGGGACTTGGACTCCTCCAGTCTCTTGTAACATAGACAGGTACTTAAACCAGTGGTGAGCTGCTACGTGGTGCACTGAAGGTGAATGAAGCTGGTTCATCAGTTCCTGGCACTGAAGTCAGACTCTTACATAAACCAATTAATCGTAGTCAGTGTTTCAGGTGCTTGTTGGTATAAATATGCCAAAGGTAGAAAGGCAGATGGCTGCAGAGCTTTCCTTCCAGGCTCTGCAGGATGTACTCTTCTTTTTGTGGTAAAAGCAGACTAGAATAGATGATGCACTCTTGCGTCCCCACCTGCAGAAACCTCTAAGTCCCATGGGAAAAAGCCAATGCCAATTAACATGATGATGAGGTGCTCTGCTGAAAGGATTACAGCCCAAGACAACTCAGATTGCTAGGCCATCTGCTGTGACACCTCTTCCTAGCAAGAGTGTAAGACTGCAGTCCTGCCCACTGTTCAGTGGTTGTCAAGATTGTTCCTTGTACAGTTAGCTGGGAGGCACCACCCACTGAAAAGGATAAAGTCAGCTTCTCTCTTGGCCTCCAAACACTGAAAAGTAGCCGACTAGCAGGGCACAGTGCCAGCTGTGACTGCTGGGGAGAGTTAAGCCGCCAGACTACAGCACAGTAGTACTGTAAAGGTGCACAACCTCTGTCCTTTCCCTCACTGCTGCCAGCAGCCTTGCAGCTTCTAACTGGGGCTGGTCTAGAAGCTTTACTTGATGTAGATCTGTGGTGTTTCATCTAAGGTTGAGGTCAGACAAAACTATCACAGCTTTTACTTCAAGAGTTGAGACATTCCACAGGACCCATGACTACAAGAACACACTCAAGCAGACTGAAGTGTATTCCAGCCTTCACAAACCTCTGCCCTGCTTCAAAAGTGCAAGACATGCTAGTATGATAATGTTATATTCCAACACAGCTGATGAGGTGAGTCACTAACTTCATGCAGCTGGCTGTAAATTTCATTGTTGGTCCTTCCTCTAATTGTTTTGACACCTTGATGTAGATTTTTCGTATTTTAAGCAGATTCCATCATATTTGAAGCTTTCTTTTGGCATGTTTGTGCTAGAGCTTTTTGAGGTCTACTGTGCAGTGAGGCTTAAGCTGCTTCCGCAAGTTAATTCAGTTCCATACTGGAAGCTTATAATTTGACTGGCTGTGGTTCTGGCACAAATTGACTTATACTAATGCTTATTGCACATGAGCAATAAGGAGTTGTCTTTCCTTTTGGAACAGAAGGAGACTTGTCTGCAGCCACTGTGGTGTCCCAGGTTTCATTTTTCTCTACACTTTGCTCAGCCAAATTCTCCTGTCTAGCTGAATTGCAGATTTTCTGAAACCTTCTCCTGTTGCTAATCTTATCCTATCTTCTTACTCGTTTTGTTTGTGTAACTCCAACAGAACTCCTTATCTGCTGAGTTACTGTGGGATAGCTTCTTCCTGCTAGGTTGAGTCTGAGTCACATGCTTGTGCAGTTCGAGCTGTCTGCCTGGTGTATGAGCTGGCAAGCTCTGCCATGCTCACCCTGTTTGGTTGCCTTCTTAAGAGAGCATTGACTGCCTACCTCCCAGATCTTGCTTACTTGCCAGTTAAATCTCAAATCTGTTGGCAACCACTTCTGAGCATTAGCTGTGAGAATACATCTAATCTGTTAGTAGGCAGTAGTTTAGTTCACCCCTTTCTCAGAATGTCTGGGCTTAAAGCATTATTCTCCTTACTTGATAAAGGCAGTCCTTACCTCAAGGTGAAGAGCAGGACTACCACCATTCTGCAGGACTGAACAGGCAGAGGGCTGTGTACAGGATCCCAGCATTTCCATGATGGCTTTGTGAAAAAAACTACTAGGAACTCGGCCCTGTGCTTAATCATTGTCAAAGGCAGACCTTAAAGTAGCTTTAATTTGAAGCTCTCATCTGTAATTCTGAACCACTGAACAAAGGAGGACTTCTTTTGAAAACAGGAACTGCCCTTGTCTGTCTGGAACATAAACCAGAATTGCATAAGGAATACTGGTGGACAAGGAGGATCTTACCCAAACAGGATTGCTTTGCTAAGATTACACGTTTCATTTAACCACTTAAAGAATGTGTGAAGCTGGGGCTAAGCTGTAATTCTAAAACACTTCTGTTTAATGAATTACTTAGCTGTAGTGATGTTTCTGTGTCTAGCAACCAGAGGAACCTTTGTCCTTACAAGGGAAGCACTGGATAAATCTGTTCTTACACTAATAGTTGAACGAAGAAAAATCTCTTCTCTGTTTAAAGAAGAGCCATAGATCTTTGGGATTTTCTAGTATTGTTGGCAGATGTTCCTGTGTATTGTACAACTTGTCAAATGCTGTCAGCTCCCTCTGCTACAAAACCAGAGCAGGGAACACATGAAGTTGCTGTGATGTTTACTGGAAGTGGGGTATACACTAGCTGAATGGAGTAATTGGTCTGTATCAAAGTGTGAAACTCAAATATGTACCAAACAATAATGTACCAAACAGAAAGTTTGGGTTTTTTGGATTTTGGTGAGGTTTTTTGCCTCTTTTTTCTTTTGTTTTTGGTTTGTTTGTTTTTTGTTTCCCCTACTGCTGAGTGAGTTTCAAGGAATTGCAGACTTGGTCTTCCCTAGGCAGTGGATGATACTCTTGAAGTTGGAGACAGAGGGGACAAGGACTTCTCTGAGCAAAAGCACTGATTTCATTTGCCTTAAGAGTCCAGAAGGGAGGTATGCACAGATACTGGTGCTGGAGTGTATGATACATGACTGTCCTGTAGTGTAGTGATGACAGTTCAGTCTCTGCTGTCAGCAGATTTGGATGGGAGTGGACTGGATAGAAAGCCTCTCATACTAGTTTGAGTAGTAGAGGCTGCAGCAGTCTCCAGAGGTAAAGGCTGACTACATTCCAGTCATCTGAACTGTTGCCAGTTTTCCTGAAGCCTGTAGGTCTCTTCGTTTGCCTAGCTGTTCTGTTTTCAGAGTCTGACTTTGTTCAGCAATACTTAGGCTTCTTCATGCATAGAAACCAGGTTGTACTGTACTAAGGAGAGGTGTGGTGGCAATGTGCTTTTTCTTAAACTTGTAGAATAGTAAATAGCCTAGTGCTCAAAGCCCAGACCCTGTGGGATTGGCCAGGTGACCTGGGAGAGGGTGATCGTTGGAGCTGGTGAAATAAGTAGCCCTTGTGGTGTATAAATGAAACTTGTCAGTGGTGTCTTTGAGAATAATGTGCTTTACAATAAATCTGTTCACTTACTAAGAGCTTGCTGCTTTTATCTCTCCAATCTAGGATCTTAGTCTACCCAATGGCACACCTGTGGACACTTCTAGCCCAGCCTCTTCCTCGTCTCTCCTCAACCGACTGCAGCTGGATGATGATTTGGATGGGGAAACTAGAGACCTCTTTGTCACAGTTGATGATCCCAAAAAGCATGTGTGCACAATGGAAACCTATATCACATACAGGGTTACAACAAAGGTATGCAGTAACATTCTCCTTTTCTGGTACATTTTTCTTTCGGGAGGTTTTTTTTTTAGGGCATGTTTTGGACATCTGTGTATTGCATTTTAATTCCTTTTTTAAAGGACAGGAACTTAAGTGTCTTTCAGTACAGTGTGAATGTGCTAAAGGTGCAACTTCCCTTAGCAGAATGGCTACTACTTCAGTATATAAAGCTATACAAAACTTTTAGCATGTCAACTAAGATACTTGGCTCTGACTCTTAAGTAGAACTGTTTGTAAACTTGCAAGGCCAGTTTCTTTCATTAACTTGAAAGTTTGTTCATATTAAGTAATCTGACACCCATCTGGTTTGAGTTACCTCCCCTGAAGGGGAATGTGCCTTTTTGTTAATTCAGTTAGTCATCTCACAATATCTCAAAATTTGTGTCTGTCCTGTTCTGAAATGTTTTAAGTTTGTTGCTGGAAGTTTTTACCACAATTCCTCTGTTAGTCACCTACCTAAATCATCATCTTGGTCCTCAACTGCAAATGAGCTTCGACGCAGGTGTTGATACAGAAGGCTGTACAGCTCTTGCTAAAACTAAGCAGCCTAAGAATGCTGCCACCCAACAAAAGAGATAGAAAAGAGATTTTTATTTTTTTTTTAAACATGTGTTGTAGTGCAGTCATTAATGCAATCTAATTACACTACTAGGAGAAGTGGTCTGAAAAGTCCAGTGCAGTCAGATTTGGTATGCTGATTTCTCTAAACTGGCTCAGTCTCATTAGCACCAGCTCCTAGGTGATGCTGACATCTATTTTGGACACTTGTAGTCAAAAAGTGTTCACTAACTTCACTAGTCATACACTCAATCCACTTGTCTGAGAATATCAGCATTCCTCTGACCTATTTAAGAGGCATTATATTCAGGAGAATATTTTCCTTCAAGATAAGGAAGCCTTTACAGACCAAAGATAATTTTTTTCAAAATGTTTACTCAAAAGTTCTACTTCCAGGCTGTACAGGAGAAAATGTGGTTTCTCTAGAACAGGAGTTCCTTCTTACTGAACATTTAATGTAGGCCTGTTTGTTCTTTGTTGCTCTAAGTGTATTAATCTTGCAAGAAGTGCTGTATCTTAAATACTAGAAAATACTAATAAATATTGCAGGAAACTTTTTTACTGGGAGCAACTTAGCCTTCATCTGTTTAACAATCAGAAGGAATAGGAATGAGAGGCAGCTTTCCACAGGCAAATGGCTAAAATTGACTAAAGTAGTTTCTCTCAAAGTAAAACCTGATTATTCTGTCAAGATAAAATATCTCTATGCAGTGGCACCCTAATAATGTTCCTCTGTTTGGAAACCTATATTGGTACAAGGGTTTTCCTTCTTCTTAAAGGAGAACTCTGGAACATGGCTAAGGTGTTTACTGTATTTAGATTAGATGTATTAGCCAAGAGTGTCTTGTAAAATTAAAAAAACCCTGCTGCATCCTGTACTTCTGATGTTTCATATCTATCTACCTGTCTTTTCACACTTGTTTGGGATCTTGCTGTTGCACATAACTCTGTGTCATATTATTATAATACTGTTGTGAAACACTGCTTAATTTGTACTTCTCAATGACAACGAAAGCCTCACCTCTTCAGGTTAATTATTCTTCTAAATGTCTGGCTAACCTCTGGGGTCAGCACCTATTGCACTACCATTATTTTAAAAAGACAGTTTGGAAGACTAACAATACTAATGCTGTACAAACAAAACCTCTTTGATGCCAAGGTCCTAGCACAACACACCCTTGTAGCTGAAAGCAGTGATTAAACATGACAAAAGAAGATGCACAGGAACAGTTCCTAGGCAGTGATGTGTGTGAGTGTCGATGCTTACACTTCCAGGTTATAGGTCAAGGTTTTAAGCAGACCTTACTCCTGCTGTCAGTGTAAGGCCATACCTTCCCACCATTTCCCTTGCAGCCTTGCATGAGAGAGGGCTCTGAGACCTATGAAGAGCTGAAAGGATCTCTGGTGTCTCTGGATGGTGAGGCAGGGATGGCTGTGGGTTCTTTTTTTTTTTTTTTGGTATCCACTGAGGAATGCTACTGGAACTTCAGAGGTTTAGATGAACATAGGTCCTAGAATAAGTTCTGCTGACTTCCTTGCTGTGGAAATCAGAATCACTAGGTGGAAGAGGTAAGTGTAGTTACTAGTGCTGTAATGTGCTCTTGTGGCTGTGACTGGACACGGCAGGAGGGAAAAGTGTGACCTGACCACAGTCTTACTTTAGTGTTGTGTTGTTCTTTATCATTGTTTAGAAAGGTCCTTCATTGTAACAACAAGAAAGAAATTTTGCAGCATGCGTGATCTACTGCCGTCTTTGTCAGCAGGTGCTAGTGACTGAGGAAGGATCCAAAACATTTAACCAAAAGAATGGCTTGCATGAAAGCTGAGAAAGAAGCTCAGAGTTCACTTAGTCCTTCTTGCATCCCTGCTCTCACAGTTTTCCTAGTAAGGGCCAGGTAGTGTTCCCCAGCTTGTCTCCTGAATGAACACATTTAAAGAATGCTATGGGAATCCCAGAAATGATGGGGATGCTGATTCAGACGTGTTTCTCTTGACCTTTTTGTATGCTGTTTTCCTCCTGCTAACATCAGTTCTCTTACACCAAGAGGCTAGTGACATGAAAAAGGTGCGTGAAACTTGTACTAGAACTTAATTGGTCTTAGCTATGATGATTGAAGTGTCTGGGGTGTTCTTAATGACATACCTTTGTGCTCTTGAGATAGACTGACATGGACTTGAGAGGGATTTTATCAGATCTTTCTAAGGAGGCAGGGGGTAAAAACTTCTGTAGTTGTTCCTCCCAAGGAAAACATAAGTAAGTGCACTTCTATGAGCTTTATTCCCTTCCCCTCTCTGCCATTCTCTTTTTAGTTGAAGATCTTTCCACAAATTTTAATCATAACATGGAGGGGAATACACAAATAGATGTAGTGAGTAAGAGCCTAGAACTAGGATACAAAAATACTTTCACATAGTCATCACAGCCTAGCTTTAGGTTTGGCTGCTAACTCCTTTCAGGAAAGACAAGAATCTTACGCAAGACCAAGACTTGGTGATTGCTTTAATATTGCCTCAAGTCAAAACTATTTAACAACAGAGGTAAATGTATCTGTAACTCTGCCTGCTTTCCAGCAAGTGAAACCAAGCCCAGAATACTGCAGTGCTGACTTCTGGAACTGTAGTGGACTCTTCAATAAATAAAAAAATGTCTTGCCCATTGTTTTTGGGAGGTGGAGAACTGTCACATAGTTTTCTTGGCTTCCTTTGGGAGAGACACATATGAGATATCTATGGATCCTACTGAGAAAGCAGGAGGAATTCATCTATGTCAAAAACATAGACCTTTTACTTGGTATGCCTGGATTATGGCAAGACCTTCCTTTTCATGTACAGTCTGGAGAAAAAAAATAATACATGCCAAGCTAATAAACAGTTTGATCTGAGATCCAAATTCTTTCAGTGTTCGTAAGATGTCATTAAAACCTTGAAGGGCCATTATGTTCTGTCCAAATAGTCTTTGAAGAGCTTATTTGCTGTCTAGATTTGACACCCCATACAGCAAGCACTGAAATGCTAATGAGTATTATGTATTTTTATCTGCCTCCCTCTGAGGAGCAAAACCTGATATATGTAAAGCTTTACAAATCTGATTGCAATATCAATGCAGCAGGAGCAGTTTGCTAGAGAGGAGGGATAACAAGTGTAAAATTTGTGCACTGGGACTTACCCTGCTTTCCTACTTCTACACTAAATAGTACCTGTAGAGTTTTTCTAAACTGTTAAGAATCTTGATTAATAAGATTGTCAGTGCTGGCAGATGGGGTACTTCACTTTTCTTCTCATGCTACAGGCTAAGACAATGTAGTGTCTCTGCATCCTGGGTACTCTGATTCACTGACTGATTTTTTTGTAAGAAGCCTTTGCTTTGCCCAATGACAACCTGTTCACAAAAGCTTTCCCTGCTACTAAATCATTTGTACATTTTTTTTTTAATTTCACAGATTGTGTCCTCCAAGGCTGATGTGTAGCTTCCCTGTTAAAAGAACAAAGTAGTTACCACCACTGGCTGATGAGGGCTGTCTGCATGTGCATGAATTATCCTGTTCCAGAATAACACCCCTCAGTCGCTGATTCAAAACATGTGAAAACAGTTCATATGAAATTTTAGAAATTTTACTTATACTGTGTCACTCTAAAACATTAAATAAGCTGGTGTTACTCTGAGGTGCATCTGGGGAAAGCACAAATCTGCAGTGGATATCTAGGTCTTAGTTCCTCATCTACAAACAACTGCTCCACTGATGAGCATTCAGAATGTTAGTGCATGGGATAATGTGGATCTCTTACCTTAGCTAGCTGGTCAAAGAAGAGAGGAGGTGAGCTTGTTTTCTTCTTTTCTATGCCTTCCTTTTCTAGAAGCTAAACCATTTTGTAGATAATATTACGTTAGCATTTTGTTTATGGTATACTAGAACTAATCTAGTGTTGATAGCGTGTTAAAGCTGCTGGCTTCCCCTTAGGGAAAATCCTGAGTGGAGATTGGTAGTAATGTGCAGTAACTGAGGATTTGGAGTCATTCAGAGAGCAAGTAAGAGGTGGATTGTGTTTAAAAGCTGCTGTTTGGCTCTCCAAGAATGTGGCGGTTGCTCTCAGTCTGGAGCTAAATAGAGAATCTCTGCTGGAATTTAGCAGGTGGTTGCAGTGACTAGGAGCAGCAAAATAAGTTAATGCTGGACTCAGCACCAGCTCAAAGCTAGGAGAGCTGGTGTGTTCTTCAGGGTGCAGTGTGTTCTCCAGAGTGCAGTGCTTCTGTTGTCCAGCTGTGGGCATGAAGTGTGCTGGCACTGCAGCATCACCTTCATTGCAAGATGCACTTGGTGCTGCAGGTAATGACGTACAGCTTTCTAGGCTTCTCCTGTGAGCTCTGCTTCTTGGTGGGACATAACAATAAAGGCCATGTACCTTCCATTCAAAGCTATGGCAACAGCAGAAACTCCTGGTAGTGTGCAGTTTCCTTACCACTTTTAGAAAGCTGCAAAATGTGCTGTGTGACCCAGTCCCAGCCCTCCCGGTCGGTTTTCCAGACAGCGATGTGTTCAAGGAAAGGATAAAACATTTGCCAATGGTTTCTCTGCATACTTAGCTTCAGCCTGAACTTGAAATGGCAAGTTTAACTCCTCACTCTGAAGAACGAAAACTTTGAAGATTCAGCTTTATGTACTGATATCTCTAATCAGGCATACACAAACTTAATGCAAACAAAGTTGCTTCTTCCTCTTAGAAGTCAACAAAAAAGTCCTCTGCCAGGCCTAGCAATAGCTTATGTTCTAATCTTCTAGCCCTGAAGGAGTGTGAGAAGCCTGTCACTGCTGTAACACAGTACTGGTTTCACCCACGGTTAATGCACCTCTTAAAATAAACAAGTCATTAAGTGTCTCTGCTTTTAATTCTTGATGGCTAAAATAGTCTCATATTTGGAATGAAGATTTCACAGTCTTCCCAACTGCCAAAGGATTAACATGGTGTGTAGGTCTCTTCCCAAATTCCTCCCATAATTTCTCTGAGCAGAACATGTAATGAATAGATCTTAAGAACACATCAGCTCCACGTAATCATTTTTCTTATTGCTGTCTTTCCCACTGCTTGGAAGGCCAGAGGATCTTTCTCTTGTGCTGGCTGCAAGCACACTTTTGGAGAGGGAGTCCCAGTGCAAGGCCTGTCTAGCCTCACCTGTGCCACAGATGGGTGGTGCTGCATTTGCTGCGAAGCTCTTAAGGGAGAGATTTCAATGCACACTAGGCTTATCATGTTCTTCTTTTCCAGACCACACGAGCAGAGTTTGATTTACCAGAGTATTCTGTCCGCCGGCGGTACCAAGACTTCGACTGGTTGAGAAACAAGCTGGAAGAGTCTCAGCCAACACATCTCATTCCCGTAGGTAGTAAGCAAGAAGCTGCTGTTTTAAAGACAATTCTGTATCTTTATTACAAGAGTGATATTTGGGTGAAATGTCTACTTAAATATGGTACCTTGTTCTCTTCCAGTATTCAGGTTTAAATGTTATATTGTCTCCTAGAGGAGTGGGAAGAGCTCCCCATTTGTTACTGATGAGGACAAAGCTTATATGTTTCTGGGGTGGCACACCTGAGAAGTGAGCTTTGGCAACCTCCTGTAGGGCAGCATATGGTGACTTCATTTGTTGTTGTTTAAATGAAATAATCTTCATCTGTTTGCTCAATTGTTACATCTAAATTTCTAACTATCCAAGAAAAGCCTCACAGGTACTTCAAGTGTTAGTCTCAGATTTCAAGATGGCTTTCTGAGATGGTTTTAAAAGATAGTATTTTAAAACTACTTGTGCTAGCATTTAATAGCACAGATTTACGAATCCTAGCCTCTGGTTTGATAGCTACTGCATGCCTTCAGTAGGCAGGAGTTGGCCTAATGAGAGTAGTGAAACTGCTGCACCCTTCTTGTCACTGAAGCTGGCAGTCTGACCACCTTATGTGATAGGAAGAGGTTGATACTGAACTGAAGCAGTATGTTTGTCATGTTGAAGATACAAAAAGGTAGGAAGCCTGTGAGATCGTCATGCTCAGCTCTTTTGAACTAAGGCATTCAGAAAGGCCCATAGCCGGGGAATTGTTAGGAAATAGCAAAGCTGCTAGAATACCTTAACTTGCCCCTGAGGAGAGATTCTCTGCTCTTCCTCCCTCAGCAAGGGCTGGACTATGTGAGCAATATTGTTAGGCTGTTCCAGGGCAAAGAGCTAAGTCCTTAATTTCTGTGGAACTTGCCTCTAAGTAGAATAGTGGCTCAGTCTTGCAAAGACAAGAAATATTTCAGAAAATCATGTGACACCACTAACTGGCAGCAAATTTGTTTACCGAGGGGTAGTGGGAAGAAAAGAGTGAGCTTGATAGGGTATGATGGAGACTTGAGATTGTGTTCACTGCCTAGATATTCTTTCCCTCCCTGTTCTTTGAACAGCTGGAGCTATTGAGGTTAAGCTTCTACAGATTCTTGTGTGTACTAACAAACTGCCAGGCCTGCCTGAAGGCTGCAAGGCAATAAGTAATAGTCTAGTAGCAGGTGGTAAGTCACAGCCCAGTCAAGCTGCTTTGCTTTGACCTGGAATTTGTTGCACACAGAGCAATAGTTCTGGCAGAAGCAGCTTGAATGTTGGACCTGAAACCATCTGCAGAAAAAAGCAATCTCTTAAGTGCCTCTCTTCTAGGAAATCTGAAAGTGTAAGTGTGTGCTGCCCTCTTATCTTGGCTATGCACAAGTTAGCAGTTACAGAATGTCCTATTTATCGTCTCTGTTCAGTGGTACAGAAGGAAGATTAATGAATGCTTTACATATTTATTTCTTATGGTGGCAAATAGAAGCTAAAGGCAGTTTCAGGTGCACTGTGTCTTAAATGTGATCTGAAAGGATGGTTTAAGGCAGTCTAAGAGTATCTGTAACTGGAAATAATCTCTGGAGGCCTTCTGTCTTGCAAAGTACTGAAAGGGGTTGTTTTCCTATCTGGGTATATTGAGGCTGCTTAAAATCTTCCTGTTAAAAATGGTGTGTCTTAGCAGTGCAGCAGTTCATGAGACACATAGTAGCCCAAACTAAACTGAACATGGATTCCTTTTCAGCTCTTAGGTTACTAATTTTTTTTTTCTAATGATCTGAGACATAATCTAATCTGTCTTCTAAGCAGCAGTAAGAATGCTTACCAAGCATAACTTCCTATGCTTGCTAAGGTAAGCCTAATGTGGACAAGGATCTTGTCTTTGTATGGTGATTGGATACTTGAAGCTGTTTCTCAACTCTGCTTGCATGCCACAGCAGGGAAGAGTAGACTGCTAACTTAGAAGTCTATCAGGTAGATAAGTAACACACAGCTAAAGCAAGATATAATTTGCTAGCTGTCTGTACTGACTACTTGGGATGCACCTCCAAAGGCCTAAAATGCTCAGGACTAACTGCTGGTCTAATTAAAACAAGGTTTAATGGCGGAAGTCGTTGCCATAAAGGTGCACCCTTCTGTGAGTCTCTAATGTACAAACTTCAGTGATTATTCAGTGCCAGTTTCCATGTGTTTGGCTGAATTAAGATCCCTTAAATTAGTCTTCCAGATTCTTGTCATTCTGCCTGTCCTGATGACGTAGTGTCTTCCTCAAGTATAAAAGTCACAGCTAATGTTTAAAAAGCAAGGGAGAAGAGTTTCCTCTCCAAAGGCTACTGCACTATTCTTCTGAAGAAATCTTACTAGAGAGTACACTACACTGGTATAGCTAGAATTATTGATCACAATGTAGCTGGTCAAAATATAGGTATGTCAGCTGGGATATGGTGGAACAGCCATATGCATACACAATTATTTCTTTGAATTACTTTTGTCACGTATTTCAGGTGACAAAAACTTCCCAGAGGAGAACCTGATTCCTGAATTAAGTGAAAATGGCTAGCCTAAGAATAAACAGATTATCTGTCTGGGCAGACTGTTTCACACAAAATGCAAAGCACAGTTTTAAAACTGATACTGATCTTAGAGGCCATACTGTCCAGAGTGAAAAAAAAGCAGGTGGGTACAGCTGAGAATAATGATGCTGAAGTTTAAGGAGTTACCTCCTGTCTGAAGCAGTACTTTGGAGTCTGGAGTAGGGACAGCAAAATGAGCAAGTCTGGACTAAGACTTGGGTTTACACCTGAAGATGAGCTGCACAGGTGAACTGGTAGAGTCCACATAGGAGTAAGATGAAAGAGCAGATACTTTGGCAGACCTTTGTCACTTAGACAGACATGCTCAGGAGTCTCAGCTTCTGAGAACTGAGAGATGACCAAGTGTGCCAAGTGCTTCAGGAAAGCTCCAGCCTGGACTGCTTGACCATTTGCTGTGTCAAGCCTGCTCATCTGTCTTTGCTCAGTGTGGTGTTGTCACTGAGACTGTCCCACAGAAGAGCCCTGTCCAGGAACTGTACACTGTTCAGCATGAGGGGAGGGAGAAAAGTAAATTGAACTGTTAAATGTTCTGAGTTTCCTTGGGCATCAGGGTCTCTGTGCGTGGATTGCTGTAGCAAATAGTGTGCAGGTCCACTGGTATCTCCTGAAAAGCCAGAGCTTGAATGCCTAAACCAGTAGCAGGGGAATACACTGAGCTGTGCTAGAAGTCCTGAGCACTGCCTGGGCTTCACTGGTGTGGCTCTCTGCTGAAGCCACTCAGTAGAACTGCTGGCATTAGTCCAGATCAGCAAAAGGGTAATTCACAGAAGGGCTTGCATCCCATCTGATGTATGGTTCCCATTATCAAGCATAATACTACGGTTCCTGTTAACACTGGAGTTTGATTGCTTTGTACATTTCCAAATAGCAGAAGCAAGTTTCTGGCCTTTTAAGTCTTCGTGCATTTTGCTTGTCTCTGACAGCCTCTTCCTGAAAAATTTGTGGTGAAGGGTGTTGTTGATCGCTTTTCTGAAGAGTTCGTGGAGACAAGGAGGAAAGCATTAGACAAGTTTTTGAAGAGAATAACTGATCACCCAGTGCTTTCTTTTAATGAGCACTTCAACGTGTTTCTTACAGCCAAGGTAAGCCAGTAAGTTTGAAATAGACCTTTGCAGTGTCCTTTGAAATGAAGGAGAAGAGGCATTTGTAGAATACATGTGCAGGTCAGAACTTTCCCTAAAATACCAGAGTTGTTTGGGACCCTGTATTTTGTGTGTGACAGTTCCCTGTGTGTCACAAGTGTATGGGTTCTCTTTGCTTGAAGGAGCAGATTTACAAATTCACTTCTTCACACCTCCTTGTTTTGTGTCTAGAAAATCTGATGCAAGAGAGGTTCAGAATTTAGAAAATTTTAGCCTTTTCAAAATCCTCTTTTGGGGAGGAGGGAAGTGACAGAGGAGAGGTCTGTCTTGCACAAAATTATGCAACTTTCTTGACTTTTTTCTTGTCCATGTCTTCCATACTGCTTCCATTTGTTACCCTCAATACTAAACTTGAATGTGCATTCATGTTTGTTCTCAGTTAACAACTTCATGCCAGTCTTCTGTGTGACTCATCCAGCAGTGGTGCAGTTTTCTTTGGCTGTCTCTTGAACTGCGATATAAATAAGACCAGGAGTGCCTGCAGTCATGCTTGGATTTGACCTGATAAGTGAGGAGAGCTGTAAAAGCACATCTTTCCAATTTACATCATGTTAGCTCACTCAAATGTGACAATTAATTTGAGCTCCCATGAGACTTGTGCTCTGTTGCTAGTAATGTGAGACTCTGTCTCGAGTTTTATTTCCCCTCTACGGTGAACTTCACTGCTGAAACAAGCCAGAAATACAGAATTTGTTTTGTACCTTGGTAGTTAAGTGTCAGATAGCTTTGTCTACTTTTCAGATGTCTAGGCATGATGCAGCTTTCTTTGTTGCATAGTTGTCTTCTCTCACCCCTGTAAAATGAATGGTAAGGGTTTTACCCTCAGCCCTTGGCAGGGCTTGCCCTGAGAATACAAAACATCCAGAGAGGCTGAGGGAAAAGGACACTTCTTTTCTGTCTTCCTGTAGTATTGGATCTTGCTGTGTTGCAGCAGTGAGAAGTACTAGTTCAGTGTGCTAGGACTTCAGAATTTAGTTACTGCAGAAAGTCATGAGACCACCTCCTGGCTGAAAAAGAAATGAACCTTTCTTCAAGTTGCCGATTCAGACTAGTAACAAACCAGAATGCTTGAGAAAAAGTGACTGAATGATTGTCAGTTAAAGGTTTGGGTTTTTTTTTTCTGTTGCCTGCTTGCAGACAGTGCTTATGACAGGTAAAAGGCCATAGTTAAGGAACCACTGCAGTTAAATGCAAACATAATTCAAAAGTATAGTATCTTCTAGGGTGTAAGGTTCCTTAATCAGACTTAATTTTGACTTATGTATAAGTATCCAGAAAGAATGCCATAGTCCAAGTTTTGAAGATGGCTGTTCTTTGGTTTTGTTTTTTTGTTTTTTTTTTTAAGGAACACTGTAGCTTCTAGTCGTCTTGCAGTATTGTGTCTTGATTTTTGACCTCTGCAGGCCGACTTGGTTTGATGGTCTCTTTTCAGGCTGTGTGGGATGACCTGTGTGTAACTCTTATGCCTGTTTTGAGGTGTTGAGGAGTGACCCCTGCTGGACGGAGCTGAATGATAAATGGATGGCATTTTTGCTAACCAGTTTTTTCTGATGTGCTGTCAAGGTGAAATCCCCTGACAATTGTAGGTAAACAGTCTTGGTGACATAAGTTGTCAGGATGTTTATCTATGCAAACATGTAAAGCTTTGTTAAGGCAGTTTCATCTTTCCATGGAGGCAACATGACTGTATCTGACTCTTGAGCTGCAGTCTGTCATGCAAAAACACTGTGCTTGTCTCTCCATAATGTGCTGTTTGTGTGTGCAGTCTTTCCCTGCCTCTCCTACCCAATGACACAGGTGGTGTGGGGAGGCTGCTGACAAAACAGGCATGCAATGTGTAGCTTTGTACTAGGTCATCAGAACCACCTAGTCCCTTGGCCTAATGCTAGTGTTGTGTGTATGACATACAAGTATATGTGGATGAACAGCGTGAACAGTACTGGTGGAAACAGGGCTGTTAATGTCACTGCTTCCCTGGTGACAGCACAGGAATATAGGAAAGTCAGGCCATCTGCAAAGGTGGACCACTTGTGTGTGATGTGCTTCATACTATTCTCCTGGATAGCTGATCTCCACTGAGAGGTGGACTTGAAACTGTGCTCATCTGTGCACCTTGCACAAAGTGAGTTTTTGTCCAAGGTTACACGTCACTTGTCATCTCTTGCCTTCATAAGATTTGATCTTGACTGGAAAATACTGTTCACTCTGTTAATCTTCCACCATGCAACTGCAATATTTCTAAACTGTTTTTTTTTAACTTGGTAGGATCTTAATGCCTACAAAAAGCAAGGAATGGCATTGCTGTCGAAGATGGGGGAGTCTGTAAAATATGTCACAGGAGGCTACAAATTAAGAAGTCGACCACTGGAGTTTGCAGCCATTGGAGAGTATCTAGACACGTTCTCTCTAAAGCTTGGTACCATTGACAGGATAGCACAAAGGATTATCAAGGAACAGCTGGGTAAGGGCACAAGGTGCTCTGTCATAACACGTCACTCTGAGTGCTCTCTGTCTGGTTGGTGGCATCACCGAGACAACTCACGTCAACGATTGTGGCCTGTAATGAGCCCTGTTACCAAGCAAAGTATTTTAAGTCTCTCATAGTTAAAGCAGGCCTAAAGTTTGGCACAGCATCTTGGCACAACTCTCCCAGTATTTTTAAAGTTGCTTTTCTTGCTATACCAACCTTCATTCTTAGAAGAGTAATTTTTGGAAAGACACTTGGGAGAAGAAAAAAACCTGTGGTTTCCATCTGGAGGAGTAGATATGGAATCCCTAGAAAAAAAAGCTTTACAGACCTTTCTTAGCAGAGCCAAGTTTTGCACATCTTTTTTAAAAAAAATACTCAGGCTACTGCAGAGAAGCAGCTTCTTTATATTGGGAGCTTGTAGAAATGATTGGTTAAGCAGGAGGTGATTTGGACCTGTTACCTGTGCAGCCTCGGAGCTTTGTTAAGATGCTAATGCAACACAAGATTTGTGTCCTAGTGGAGCTAATGTTGGCCAAGTTGGGTGCACAGTTTCTTCTGTTTGGTGTGGCTCTCTGCAGATTCTTGTGCCTTGTTTTTACTCTGTTAATCTTCTTTTCCATCTGCCTCTTGCAGAATACTTGGTGGAACTACGTGAATATGGACCTGTTTATTCAACCTGGGGGGGGCTGGAGGTTGAGCTGTCAGAGCCACTGGAAGGTGTGTCTGCCTGTATTGGGAACTGCTGCACAGCTCTTGAAGAACTCAGTGAAGACATGACAGAAGACTTCCTGCCTGTGCTTAGGGAATATATATTGTACTCAGAGTCAATGAAGGTAAGGAGGGCCCTGTGTCAGAAGACACTGTCATGGTGTTTGCATGGAATGAGGTATCAGCGAGTTGATTCTTTCTAACAGTGAGAAAGGTTGGCAGTGGGAAAAGTGGGGAACTAAGTAATACATTAGGTAGGGGGATATTTTCATCAGCAAAACAAAACCAGGCACATTTAGTAGCAGGGTGCTGCATGGGTAGCATTATCTATCTGCTCTGCTATTCAGTTAATTTGAGGTCAGTAACACCGGGGTGTGCATGAAGTGTTGGAGAGTGGCTCCTTCATTGAGGTGGCAGGTGGTAACTATAGATGTGCTGTGGATGCCTGGAATCTTCTCTTTGAATTGTTAGAAAATCACTTGTGGCTCAGCTGCTCACTACTGGGCCAGTGTCTAGTTGTGCAAAAAATGTAGCACTAACACCTTTTGTCACTGGTCTGTAGTGGGGTTGAGTAGCTCCTTTTAGAACCACATGTCCAAATGATAGAGATTTCTTTTCTCATCCTCATGCCCTAGGCAGGATAATGACTGTTGTAAAGTTCTGCATATCAAATAGCTGTGTAAAGATGTTGTTCTGTGACTCTTAATCTCTCTAATAACTTGGTATCTTACTGCTGCAGAAGTACTAAAAGCTACTTCAGTGCAGTTTTTGTTCTCTTGAAGTTAAGGAGATATGCCATTCAATCCCATTGCATGGAGGAAAGAGATACTGAGCTAACTGCACTGAAAACTGAAACCAAGGACTACAGTTCAGCTCTTAGGAGGTTTTTGCCACATGCCCATGCTGCAGTATTTATTAGTAGTCCCTCTACTGGGTACTAACCAGGCAAACTCCTGAGGACTTTCCTCTTAGAACTACCAATACAAAGCTAATAGCCTGTTGTAAATCATCTACTGTCTGAACATCAGAGTACTTCCCATCTTAATCCTAGTCATTCTGGACTTCTCAAATGGAGGACTGAAATAATAATCTTTTCCCAGCTTCAGATGGCTAGTTGTGTGGCTCCTGTCTGGCCTGGCTGAAGTGTTCTTGCAGCAGGTGTTGGCCCCAGCATAAATGAGGTGCATTTTCTTTACAGGACTATTAACCCTAAGCATTGCTGGAACATCCTGAGCTGTAGCTAGCAATCTTGATCAAAGGGTGTTCAGACTTACCCTTATTCTTTGGGAAGGGCTGTGTGGGTCTGCTTACAAAAAGAGCATGAGGCTAGAGGCTAAAGCTTTTAGCCCAGAACATTTGGCCAGAAATGCCTCAGCCTACTGGAGATGGCATCTGAAGTGGCAGCATGAGTTGTGAGGAGTGCTTTTTACAAATGTAGTGGGTCAAATTTTTGTCATGCTAAAAAGCAAGGGTTTCTTCAGGTGAAAAGGTACTTCAGACAGTTCACTTTAAAGATACTCAGCTAGACAATCTTGTTGACTAACAGACAGCCCCATTCTAAAAAGGCTCTTGGCAGAAAAAGACATCAGTGCAGTCTTCCAGTCAACAAGTTGTCTATCTGCATGTCTTTATTGCTACTCTCCCTGTGGTAAGAGATGTTTAATTGCCTGAAGTACCTCTTCAGCAGAGGAAAACTTGATTTGTCACTTAATTTTTAGACCGTTGATTTGACTGTCTAGTGCCCTAAAGGATTCACTCTTCCTGACAGTTATTCTCTGGTAATGACCTAACATGCTCATTGTGTTGGTGCTTCAGAACTGGTTGGATCTAGACACCAGGTATGTGAAATAGCAACTAATAGGAAATAAGGACTATGCTGCTTTGTGTTTAACTCAGGCATCTCACTAGCTTTACTCTGAAAAGCAAGAGTAAAAGAATAAAATTTAAAAAAGAATAAAATTTGTTGCTAGCCAAGGCAGACTATTTGTGTTTTTCTTCCTTCTCAAATACCAAAACTGAAACCTCATGGGTCTTGCCAAGTATAGTTTTCTAATGCTAGAAAGTATCTGTTGCTATTTCTGCAGTAAGTAGCTACAGAACTGTCTTCACAGACTTTTTAATACCAAGTAAGAAACTGTAAAGGAGACTGCTCTTGGCATGCAGACAGCTTCCTGCTGAAAAGGATGTCCTCTTCACTAGTGGTGCAGTCTTACTCATCAGCTGCTGCAAGGCCTACTTATGAAATTAAAGTCTGTTTTGGTCCTCTGTTACTGTCCCTTGGAGTAAGAATGGCCAAGTTTTCACCTTAGTGTCATCAGAGGCACTGCAGTTCCTGAGGCAAATGCACTTGCTGGGGCAAAGCCCAGTACTTCTGGTTGAAACAAATATTGGCAAATTCCAGGGTAGCCCCATATTCAGAGTTTGTGTGAAAGATTTGCAGAAGTGGGGAGAGGCTGGAATTGTGAGCTGGAGTTAAAAAATGTGCTGGCAGTGTCTGGTAGAGACCTTTTCTAAAACACAGGCCATGTATGAGATGGCCAGGTGACATTTCAAATCCTGGTTCAGTGCAACCCTTGTCCACAGGTACATAGGTGTTCCCCAGGGAGGCAAGTGCAGAGGATGAACTCCAGTCTGCATAATTCAGTGCTGGTATTAAAATACCACATGAAGTCTGTAGGCTTAATGCTGCCAGGAAGGCTTGTAAGATGATGCTATCCCCAGCTGTGTGCTTTGGTTCTACTTTTAATGCATGTTTAAAGCAAGCACCACATGAATAGCTGGTTTTTTGAAGGTGTGCAGTAAGTTAGGGTCCTCCTGTGAGGTGTAGCAGGCAAGCTATGTGGTGTGCAAATGGCAGAGGGTTGCAATTTGAAACAGGAGGCCAATGGGAGCTTCTGAAGCTCCTTCAGAGATACAAGGGGCCAACATGTTACAAACTGTTACAGCTGAATACAAAGTGAAGAAGGGACCAGTGGTTTAGTTCTGTCCACAAGTAACTGAAAAGTGCTGTGTGAAGTTGTTTGGTGTTACTTTCTTTTAACATTTTAAAATTTCCTTTATTTTTTAATTTTTTTTTCTCTTTAAGTGAGACCCTGACTGGTGGAACAATTGTGTGGGCTGTGGTAAGTCTGGGTATACTTGTTACCCAGCTTTTTGAAGGATGAAACACTCTGTCTGCAACTGAAAAGAGATTGCCTGGAGGTGCCAGAAAAAAACACTTCTCTCTCATTTGTCCCATAATTGAAGGGAGGGCTATATTTTTCTCATCACTTCCAGGTCAGACATTAATGGATACTTGAAGCTGTGTTCAGAAGCATAATGCTTCAATGGTCCACAGTGGATGGACTTGAGCAGTTAAGGAGAAATAATAGACCTGTTCATTGAATCAACTGATACTTGTTAATCGTTGGCTATTTTGACTACAGATCTGGCTTACTGCTCTGACTCTGGGCTCCAAAAGGCTGAGTGCAGTTGCTGGAGGCTGTTGTTTTTCTGAAAAGAAATTTCAGTTGACTCAGGGTCAAGTGGCAATAAAAAGTAGAAATACCTGTTATATCTCTCAGGCTTTTGTTGCATGGTAACCTCAGTCACTTAAGGGCTATTCCACATAGTTGCTTAGATTCCAAAAGTAATGGGAATGGTCTGGTTTTTCAAACAAATGTGGTTGCTTGCATTCCTTGGGGACAAAAGTGGGTGTTCAGCTGTTGAAGGTGAATTTTTATGGTTTGAAGGTTCCTAAACCAATAGCAATTTTGTGGCTGGGATGCCATTCCCATTTAGCAGGGATTTTGGTTTGTAAGAATATTGATTGTAATGTCTCCAGTCTCTATTCTAGAGCAACTGCACTGGTGACCTTCCCTTCAGTCAGATGATGATTTGTAGATACAGGGTTTGTGCATCTGTAATTAGGAAACACATTTTGGTTAATCTGGCTCTTAGGGCTCTGAGAACTACTCTTTCAAACAGAAATTTCTGTAGGCAGCAGGACATGTGACTGGGTCTTCACTAGGCTTGTCTGAAACTGTTAAAATGACTGGGTACCTTCATTTGGGAGTTACCTTTTTAATGGATCAGTTCTTTCTGGAAGGCAGAAGGGAAGATTCAGAGTGTGAACTGGCCAAATTGGCTACAGGAGTTCAAATTTGCAGGTACATCAGCAGTGTGTGTTGGCCCACTTCCCTCTAAGCAGTAACTGCATCAGTTGAGTTATAAAAAAGGACTTTTAGCTTCCTTGTGAAGACAGCAGAAGAAAGTTGCCCATTCTTGCAAAGAACTGCTTATTTTGTAGTAGTGTATTCCTAAAGTGAACAATTTCTGTGGTTGCTTTTAAATTGTAAGACTGTAGTATAACCTGCATGGAGATCATGGCTAGTGTATGTAGTGTATTTATTATATTGTATATACAATGTAAGGACAGTATTTACTATTCTAAGAATATTTAATAAAACGTTTGTGAAACTCAAGTAGCTCAATGCTTTGCACACATTCTGCTTTTCAAAATTTTAATTTTTTTATAACAATCAATAATCAACCCTACCAGCTGATCTAAAAGCAAAACTTTTGTTCTAACATAAGAATGTAACAGCTTGCTGTAAAGGACTTTTAGGAGTCTACACAAGTGAAAAGGGACATGTAATATCTTCTGTGGTGGCCTTCTTGTCTCTTAGCCCATACTGTGTCCTCTGCAATTTGAGAGTATCAGAAGCTTTGCACTTGTGCTTGACAGTTTTTATGCTTTTCAAATGGAAATAATTTGCTTTTAATGCAAATAGGCTGCTATAATGCTAATGCTTTATAATAGGAATTAATAATAGGTTATCATTACCTAATGCTAATAATGCTAATAATAGGTTAACTGATGAATTGAGTTTACTTGTGGTTATATTCATGGTTCCATGACAGCTTCTATCTTGCATCCCTCCAGCTTGTCCAGACATTGTATTTTATCTGACCCTGCAAGGTGCTGGAGAGAAAGTGTTCTTGTTTTTAAAAGCTACTCTCAAAATATTTTGTAGAATAGCACAAAGCAAGTCCAAAAGTTTGACTTAAAACTGAATGAGTGCTTGAAACTGCAAGTTGATACAGCTTATGCAGGCTGGGGAGGGAAGCAACAAGAGGATGATGCTGACAGCTGTTTTTTTCCCATAGAATGTGTTGAAGAAGAGAGACCAAGTTCAAGCGGAGTATGAAGCAAAACTGGAAGCAGTAGCCTTGAAAAAAGAAGACCGTCCAAAGGTTAGAACTTACAAGTACTCTATGAAAACAGCTTGTATTTAATATCCTGAGAAGAATAAAGAAACAGAACTTGTTTTTTCTGGTTCTGGTGGCTTTTTTGCAGTATAAGCAATTTCTGATGGCACACAAGTTCATTGTTATCCAGCTGGTGTGAAATAAAGACCTGGGTGTGAATGTGTGTAAACCTGTCTGGTAACTCTTGTCCTGCTGATGTCCCACCATTCAGTGCAGCATAGCTCTGACCTGTGTTTAACACATCAACAGCAGCTAGCAGTCAGTGGGAAGTGTTTGACAGGGACTGGAGCAGTGGTTGGGTGGGCCCTGGTGACTTAGCTGTATGTCACTGTGCTAAGTGTATCCCTGACACTGCTTAACTGTGTTGCAGTACACGTGTCTTGACTGTGGAAGACTTTTGCCCCCTCTGCTTAGAGGTCTCCTGCATGATGCTAAACAGCTGATGTCACAAGGTGGAAGGTCTTGGATATGCTTCATGTGGAACAAAACTGTAACTAGCTGCTTTCTGCATGGAAAAATGTGCATCTTTACTACACCCAGGCTTTGTTCCCCTCCTGTGCTTGTGATTTTTTGGTTGCCCTTCATCTTTGTGTTAATAACTAATGGATGACTTTCCAGTATTAGGTGTCCTGTACATTAACCTTACAGCAGGTTCACATAACATCTTTTGATCTAAGAAGCTGAAGAGGATTGGAGTAGAAAAATGCAAATTTGTGTTTTTCTGGTCTCATGTCTCTAAGAGACTACAAATAGTGATGTCTCGGGTATCTTGTGATGCTTTTGTATTTTGGTCTTTTGCCTACCCTAGTGCTGACTGAGACTCTTAGGTACTTTTAATTCCTTAGTGTAGCTTTCCATAAGCTGTATGGGGGATAGAAGGGACTAAGCCTAGCATATTCAGCAAGCCAACTGAGTTCTGTTGGCCATCTGACTCCATCCAAAATCTCATCTTGGAAATTAAGCAAGAGGAACTGCTGAACTTTTTCTCCCCTACTAAAGGACCTTTGCATCTCGCCTCTCAGTGGGATTACTGTATAAAAGCACAGCACTTAAATAGCTGTCTAAGAATTTTTTTCATACTTGCACTTCTCTAGGGTGCAAGTATAACTTTGGCAACTGTTTGTACCTTTTTTCCTAACAGTTGTTTTCTGTTATTCATAAGATGAAGTTGAACAAAGTAGTAGAGTTCCTTGTGTGTGTTTAAAGCACTAGCTTAGAATTTTCAGATTCTTTCCTCCTGAAGTGATTGTCCCCATCTGTAAGAGTTGGTAGCTCTGAGCTGTGGTTAGCAGCCCATCTTGTTTTCAGTGAGTCTATGACTTGCTGCAAGATAAAAGCAGACAGAGTATCATGAGCTGGGTTATGCAGTGAATGACATTTGTGCTCTTCTCAGCATATTTAGCTGATCTGGCAAGAAATTATGTTCTAATAAAAAAATAAGGGAAAAAAGGCCTGCTTTTGGACTACGAAATAAGGGCCTATCATCACTTGCTAATCTCTGCCACTGGAGGGCATTCTGGGACTTGACATACACATCATCAGACTGGCTGCAGGAAGCTCAGTTGGTGACATTAGGTCGTTCTCACCCTGGGAGGATCTGCTTAGAACTCAGTGGCCTGCAATTGGAGGAGGCTTGTAAGTCTAAAGTCTACACCAAAGGAGTAGTGGGTGTGGTGTGTTGTAATACTAGCATAACAATGCAGAGTCCACAGCCTTTCTGTTTCTAACAAAGATGGTGGTGGTGAGGTGCTTCTTACTAATTTCTGACCCATGCTGGAGCTGGATTTGCAGTCATCCAACCAATGTAGTGAAATGCAGGTATTGTTTTCTTTTGGTGAGATGAAGTCCACCTCTGACCTAATTTACTGTGTCTTCCTCAAGGCTTTGTAGTATGGTGATATGGGGGAACAGTAAATAAGGCAGTGCAGAATATAAGGTTACTGTATATTTTATATACTGTGTATTTCCCTGTATATTTACAGAGAAAAAAGGCTTGCAACAGTACATGTTTCCAGAGAAACAGTAAGGTGGAAGTACCATACACAGAGATTAATTGCCTATTAAATGCTGGATTCATTGTTCTTTAGAGCCGTTTGTTACTTGGTAATGATGCCATAGAGGAGTTTCAAGAGTGGGCATGCTAAAACAATGGACATGCTTATCTCACAGAATCACAAAATAATCAGAGGTGGAAGGGATCTCTGGAGATCATCTGGTCAACCCTCCGGCTACAGGAGGATTGCCTAGAGCACAGCACACAGGATCCCATCCCAGGAAGGTTTTGAATGTCTCCAAAGAAGGACACTCCAAAACCTCTGTGGGGAGCATGTGACCCTTTGTCACCTTTACAGTAAAGAAGTTTTTTCTCACATTTAAATTGAACATCCTGTGTTCCAGCTTGTTATGCTGCAGGTGATGCCATCTCCCCTTGACGCCAGTAAGTTACAGAGGTGAGGCATACTCAGGCTCTGGTCTCTTCAGAAACTTTTTGAAGAGTAGATGTAGGTGCAGAATTTCATAACATAAGATGAAGTGACCAGACTCCTGAATATATGATTTTATGCTCAGTTCTTGTCCACATATACATCTGTTCACTAAAATAGTGACGGACTGTTCTGGCTTGAGCCAGTTGTCTTGGGGTTGTTTGTTTTTGGTTTTGGTTTTTTTGATGCTCACGTAGTTGAGAGCAGCCATAAGTAAGAAAGCATCAACTTCGTCCACAGTCCAGTATTCTTTTTTCTCAGTTCCTAGTTGCTAGCTACAATTTAGTATCTCTACCAGTAGAAGCAGATAAAAGTATCTGCATTGATGCTTCAACTCATGTCCAAATTTGATGTTAGCACCTGTCTTTGCATTATCCTTGCACTAGTTGTAAATTGTTTAAAAGCTGATAATTAACATAAAGTCCTGTTTCAGATACTGAGTTGCAACTTCTATTCTGGGAAGCTACAGTTTTGCAATAGGGTATTTATACTCCTGAGGAGGAACACTGTGTGTGCAGTCACTGCTTTCATGGTGCCTGTGGAGGCTTAGCTGCAGCTATTGTTGTTCGTTAATTAGAACATACATGACCCAAATGCTGACCACTGGATTGTCCCTGTGCCTCAAAACTTGCACAACCTGCAGGGAAACTGACTGTGAAAAATAACAGATTTATTTTTCTTCCTGTGCCTTCATTGTGATTTCAGACCCTGGCAGAAGAATCAGGAAGCTGTTTCTGGTGAATGCTTAGAAACTGGCATAGCTGGACTGGGAAATTTTATGTGTTTTTGCTTTCAGACTTTACAAAAATTCACTCCAGATAGCCCAGCCTTTCCCATTAAGATAGCAGGGTACGTATTTATAAGCCATACTTGCCTTGAGGGAAACATCTTCTAAACCTTCCAGCCACTTAGCTTGGTAGTTTTCATCTGAAGTGTATGAGAGAGCTTCATGTCTGTAGTTGTGGCCAATTCTGTAGCCAGAAGTATAGTGCTCCAAGAGGGTGCTGTGTATGCTGTGGCCACTGAATCCCACTGCCTGCCTATAGTGTAAATACAGTTTATGAAGGAGGTGCTTTCATCCTTATTGGAGAACAGATGTAGGACCTTCTTTGAGTATTAGTCAGTGGAATACTTCACTGATCAGCCCTAGTCCACATCCTGGAGAAGGACCACAGTTGAACCACATCTGCCTAAAGTGTGTAGCTAACTAAACTGCAAGGTAGCATCACACCTGTAACATCCTATATTGTCACCCATTAATACCTTCCTTTAAAGTCTGTTCATCCTCTTCCTTACTTCACACCTGTCAAAGAAAAGGGAATTTCCTGAGAGTGTCAGGTATGAGAGAAGCCACTACAAACTTCTGCAAAGTTCTTACTTCTGGATTTTTCCTTTTTGTAAGTTACAGGTTCCATAGTAGCGGTTCAGTTCTCATGTTGGTGCCAGACATCAGGGGTTTCCTCTTCTGAGGTCATGGGCTTAGTCTCCATGTCCTTAACAGTGTGCTTCCCATCTGTGTGGACCATGCAGCACAAGAAAAAGGGAGAGGAAGGTGTACGTGTCTTTCCTGATTGAGACAATATTTGTAGTTTTCCTGTATGTGTGTGGTGCAAAGAACACACACTTTTTTGGCCTAAAGTGTGTCTATTTTGGGCCCGTAACTGTCATAATCCATCCCTACCTAGGTTTGCAGTAGGCTGTCCTTCAAGGTTTGACTTGTTGCTTATGTGTGACTGACTACACATCCACTGCTGAGCCCAAAGTCCCATGAGACAGTCCACAACAACAGTCAGCAGTGCTTTGCGCTTGCATTTTTTTCAGGCAGCCTGTAAGGTTAAAAGTGGAACTAGAAAACAAGATGCTTTGGGTTTTACTCTGCAGCCATAACTGATCACTGCTGTTTGTGTACTGTGGTACAGAAATAACACTGAGGTCTCTTAGTTCTTTGGACAAACCTAAATGTCTGTTGTTTCATGTATGTGAGTGTAAATCAGAAAATGCCTGGTACAGCTGTAAGTGGGGAGGAGGAGAGAAATCTTGCTCTGGAGCTGTAGTCAAGCTGCTTCATGAAACTGAGCTTAGGCACCCAGAAGTTGCACCAAATTGCTTTCCTCTTTATGTGCCTCTAGCAAGTTCTTCCTCTCTTTGCCTCCATATTGAGTGTGGAGATGGACAAACACAACTTCCCATCACCACAAACAGCAGAGAACAAAGGAAGCAGTCCTGTCTCCTCACTAATACAGAATTGGGGCTTTTCTCCCTGAATCTATAACATTCAGGGTAACTTCTGGACTGGTAACTTACCCTTTCCTCTGTAGTTTTGCTCATTGTGGTTTGAGCTAATGCAGCAGGTGAGCACTTTCAGTGACAGACTCAATTTCTTTTCCTGCAGGTACCCACGGATGTTGAGAAGTGTCAAGACCGAGTTGAATGTTTCAATGCTGACCTAAAAGCAGATATGGAGAGATGGCAGAACAACAAAAGACAAGACTTTAGGCAACTGCTCATGGGGATGGCAGATAAAAACATCCAGTACTACGAGAAGGTATGTGGCACTGCTGAAGCATGAGCCAGGAATAAGAGCAATTAACTTTCATCTGAGGTGGTGATAATTCTTCAAGAAATCCTTACCCTGTCTTGAAGAATTGAAGACAGAAGAAAAAGAATCCTGGACATCTAAATGAGTTCTCTAACGCTGTGAAAGCTGCTCTTTAGCAGCAGCTTAGTGTAGTCTGTTGAGTTGCTGGACATGCCTAAGTGATCTGCAGCAGACTAGCAATCCTTTCCAAGGGAGACCTGCAGCAGCCTTTTAGCTTTGTCTTCTTGACAAGGATGTCAAGAATTCTTGTTGAGCAAATTACTGAGTAATAGTAGTGGAGATGAAAAAGTAAAAAAATTACATGTTGTAGTAATGCTATCAAATCTCTTAATTCTACCTTTTATGAACCAACTACATGGGTTAATGTACATTCATTAAGCCATACATAGATTACACTCTGTGTGCATGAATTATTCTAACCTCTGTCACCTTGTGCATAGTTCTTTCCCTTGTATGCTTGTCCTGGAAATACTCGGTCAGATATTTCTGCTGCTCTGCCCTTTTTCCTTTAGAGAATGTGTACCTGAGATTCAGTGCCAGGGTTTTTGGTTGTTTATTGTTTTTTCAGTGAAAGGGCCTTGACATTCAGCACCATATAATGCCAGTCTAGTTTTCTTCTACTCTAGAGCAGTGATGCCCAGTGCAGTGGTTGATAATTTGAACACTACCAGTCTTATGTATTTAATCTTCCTGCTTATTGCTTTTTTTCTCCATATACTTTATAAACTGCTTCCTGTGCTAGGTTACCTTTCCATGTAATATTAGTGTGAATTTCCTGTGCCCCTTTCAGTGTCTATTTGCTCACTAACCCATAACTAGTCACACAGAGCTTCTTTTACCCTGTTCTCATCTCTCTTCTGAGATGGCTGCTGTAGAGGGGGTTATTAAAGACTCCACTGAACATCCAGCAATGCCTTTATCACTGACAGTTATATCTGTACATCCTAGTTGCTCTTAGCTGTAGCAGGGAAGCTTTTTGGTAGGAAAGCATCTTGCAACTCGGTTGGTCTGGAAGGGCTAGTTGAAAGTAAGAAGAACTGATATGCAATCTGTTGTAAAAATCTTTATTTCTTTCTTCAGTGCCTTACGGCGTGGGAGTCAATTATACCACTATTGCAAGACAAGCCCGAGACCAAATAAGAAGTACCTTCATGGACAGTCTAGCACTTCTCTGCTCAGTACCACTAGACATACTGGAACTGTATGAAGGACTCCTTTTGTCAAGTTAACTGAAATGCCAGCTGCACTTGGGCTGGAACAGATGCTCTGAAAACTGTTTCTTTTCCTCACTTTCTGTGTTTAAACTGGGGTATGTTTCATCTTTTTGAGTTATCTTGAATGGTTCCTTCTTTATCCTATGGAGTGATTGGGGGTTCATAGTGAAAGTGCATGGGGATCTTGATAAAACTTACCTCTCTAATCTGGAAGGAGCTGATGAGTGAAACACTAAAAAGATGAAAAAATAACTCTGCTGCAAGGTGCCAAATGACATCTTCATTACCATTCGGGTTTGTTGGTTTTTTTGCTAAAAAAAAAAAAAAAAAATTAAAAAAAATTAACTAGTCCTGTGATGCAGTACTTCCTAACCAGTCCTTATCCCTTTTTTTTGGATGGACAGGGAAAGTCTGGAAATGAATATTTTTCTGTTTTGCTCTTACCCATGTGTTTCCTCTGGATAAAATGGTTTCTGGAGACTTTTCTGTGTGGGAGTTGGGCTGGTCCTAAACAGAACATACCAACACCACCAGCAGACAGCCTGTGATGCAAGCATGAACTGTGGTTTTGTGAGTGTGGCATGCTGTTGGTTCATACTGAGTATCTTGTTTACCTTGGTGATTATAAAGTAATGTCAGTTGGCTGAAGTGTACTTGTGATGGACTTGGGGATCAAAATCAGCTTAGCTGCAGGAGTGAGTTGAACAATGAGTGGCCTTTCAGGGCTTATGGAAACAGTGGAAGGAACTACGAGTCTTTAGTGCATTTTTTCTTAAGATAGCTCTGAAAGTTGCATGGTAGAATTGGTCCATGCTTTACGTGTTTTGGTGTTGTTTTTTTTTCCTGAACTAGAGCCACTTCAGACTTGGTCTCCTAAGGTGCCTGCTATAGTAAACGTAGAACACTGCTTGCACTCTGTGTTGTTTTTGCAGCAACCAAAAGCCAAAAAGTGTCAAATGCTTCCTTACACCAAGCATCATAATGTGTGAAACTTGCCTTAAAACAGGTCAGTGAAGGCAGATGAGTACCCTGTTAGGTACAAATAGTGTCCACACTTGTCTCTACGGAAGTATGGCAAGTCTTCTAAGACCCCTTCTGGTACAGATCTATTTTCATAGTAGATTATTGGCCCTTAGAAATGTAACTGTTTCTGCAGGTCCCTTTTTTTTCCCCTTTCTGTTGCAGTCCAGCCTCAAATAAATGCCTGCTTGGTGTTAATGGCCTTAGGAATGCTTCTGTGATTCCCAGGGTCATGGTTTAGCAGAATGCAGATAAATCTTTTTTAGCCATCTCTGAGGTGGTTCAGGGCTATCAAATGTTAGTGAAATATTTGAATTTGGGAGAATAAATAAGTCCAAGCACTTACTGATAAACTTGAGCAATTGCTTGGTGTGAAAACATTCTTGTAAAGAAGAATCTGAGCACAAACTGTGTGTGCAACTTGTGTTCTTCAGTGACAACCTACCAGGTAACAGTCTGGTCTGGACTTTATCCAGTCATAAATACAAAACATACCTGAAGCTGCCCTACTCAGCTTGGTGGCTTTATAGCAGCTGTCAAGATGAGTTATTAGAGCAATGTGGTAGCTGTCAGGCTAATGAGATGATGCTCTCTGGTTGCAACAGTCAAGTTCCAAACATTTTAAAAGGTCTTCCTTTTGACTTGGCCTCCGCTGACAGTTCAGTGGTACTAAACAAACTATGCTTCTTGGTTTAAGATCACAGTTTGTCAATATACACTTACTTGCTGTAAATGAGAACTTTGCTTTAAGTTGCTTTTAGGTCTGGATTGACAAACTAGTCTTGTTGTGCAAGGAGGTGCTTAAGGGGCTCATCCTGAAGCAGTAAGCAAATGTTTTCCTCAATTGTTCCCATGTGAAATAAGCATTTCAATACAGTTTAACAGTCTGACCTTCAAGATTACAGTCTTCCCTATCTCCCACAGAGTTCAACATGCTGTTTAACTTGTATGTTTGTGGTAAATGGAATCTTTTAGCTGGCTCTGCAGCATCACTGAGCATCAAGCAAAATGTAATTTGAACTAATATTTAGACAGTTTTCCCTTTACATTTTATTTTAAAAAAAAAAAGTGAAAGATGAATAGAAAGGAATATGGGCTTTTTCCTCCAGGTTAGTAGGTTTCATCTGATACCTTACAACGCTGAGGTCCTGTTCCCTCTTATTTTTATATCAAACCAAAGTGGATGTTTGTTCTGGGGAATTTAGCAGTTGGCATCACAGCCATTCATGACAGCATAATGGTCAGTGGGGACTACAAAGTGAAGTTCAAATCAACATGTGAATGTTGAGGCTGGAGAACTGAGGCTGTTGAAGATCAGCTTAAATTTTCTTTAATCTGATCCCACTGATTCCATGCCCTGTTTTTTAATCTAGTCCTTAACAAAAGCATGTTTTGCTTTCCAATGAATCCCTTTCTGGCTCAGCTGTTGAAAGACAGGCATGCTTTGCACTCCCCATTGGAGTATGTGGTTACGTGGCACCTGCAAATTGATCTGGAGGACAAGTTGGAACATGAACCTCTTGCTATGGCCACTAATGGAATTTCACTTATAATTTGGAATACCAAAACTTCTTAAGCCCCTGCAAGGGAAATATAACTTTGCATCCAAAAAAAACACAAACCTTTCCAAGGATTGCTGCAGTGTAAGGAGGGTGTGTAGTGGTGGGTCTCACCTCCTACAGGCTATGGAGGAGTCTCTTTATAAAGAGCTTTTGTGAATGAAGGTGTGACTGTGGGAGAGGCTGTGAGGTGTGGGGTGGATCCTGATAGTGAGGTTTGGAGCAGCAGTGCCAAACAGGAAAACTACTAAATAGCAGGACACTCCTCTGAGATTTAAAGAGCACACTTACTTAACTGCTGTTAGTGGGAAGTGGAGATCTGAGCTGTTAGTGGAACTCTGACATCCAGGATCCTTACATGACAGGAGTCTCTCCTGTGGATACCCCAAACCCCTTCCATGTGACAGGTAAAAGGTGTTGATAAAAGGAGATTCCTGCTGTCCTGGTTACTTCTGTGTAATTTCTGAGATATTTGTTTCTACACCTAACTGTCACCAACACAATAAAGCAAGCACTGAGGTCTTGTTTTCATGCTTGGTTATGAACCATACATTGTTTGCATGTATCCTTACCAGGTTTTGACTCTTGCAATAAACATAGATGTTGAAACATCATGGCTTTTTCAGGTATCCATTGAAAAATGAAAAAGTAACAGGTGTAGCCCTAAAGACATGAACTCTTATGATGTGAGTTGTATCAAAGAATAAACTGTGGATCCTTCACTGAAGTCTACTTGGGCTTTTGTCACACACCTGTGCTAAGGATGAAGTAGTGGAATAAGGAATAGAAAGAAACATCTGCAAAGCATGAGTGGCAGAGACAGTCCTGCAGAGGTATGGTGAGGTGGCCTTGCAGCAGCATCTCTGCATAGCCTGTTCCTGATGCATATTGCTTCAGGGGTTTGTCCTGCAGCTGCCAAGGTACAAAAGAATTCCCTCACAGCCCAGCAGGACTGTTCAGTGTGTTAACAGGAGCCATGCTTTTGTTAAAAACTTCCACAACTTCACCAAGTATGATTAATGCTGATAACCACTGAGCAAAATTGAATGGACTAAACTAGCTCATTAGGTGTTTAACCGTCTTAAATTCTGAAGGTAGAACAGTAGTTTCTTTGGTATATTAACTTGTACTACAACCACCAATAAGTAGGGAAAAAGGGGTGTTTTTTGGATTTTTTTGTAGAGGTGGGAATAGCAGGAATAAAACTTGCTTTTGGGCAGTGTGAACATGGCATTTTAAACTTTTGGGGAGTTCTGTTTAACCAGTTTTATGGAATTAATGGCAATGCTTAATACTGTGCTTATCACTTTGGAGTCTTGGAGGGGCATCTGACTTACACAAGTACTCAGTAATGAACTGGACTAGCTTTAATGTTGCATGGCTAAGGCACAGTACTTGTGCAGAAAATAATGCACTTACCTAAAAGGCGTAAGTTGATAACCCTAACATGAGAGGTATGCTAAAACATTAAAGACTAGTTTTATGTCCTAGACTGTGTGGAAGGTCTCAGTTCTCTATGCTTTGAAGCTATACCACTTCCTTAACTCTGCTGCTGGGATTTGTATTCATACCTTCTAATCAGGCTGGGGCCAGTGCCATGTTCCCACTGCACAGGGGGACAGGTTGCAGAGAGAGTTTTAAAATAGCAAACAGCCAAAGGGCTTTTGTCTTTAAGATACGACACTAAAGCAGCACCATCTTTGTTCTCTTTTCCTCTGTGCCTGGCATCCCTCTCTCCCTCCTTAAGGGGTGTAGAGTTGGGCCATGCAGGTGAAGCATGGAGTGAACTCATTGGGGGAGTTCAGTACTGGGAACTGAAAAGGTGCTGGCTTCTTGTCCAGGCTCTTATGCTTTCAGCCTCTGTAAACCTCCTCACTAGAACTAGAGTCAACATTAAAACCCATGCTATTCAAACACAAAATGAAAGCTATGAAAAGACTTGTCTCTGTGTGAATCAGCTAGTGAACGATGTAAAAATGAGAAGGCTTTTGTTTCCTGCACTTGACCAAACCTGGTGACTGTGCTCTTGTTCAGACTCACAGGCTATGAAATGTTGTCTTGCCTTCTGGTGCTGGCATGTTTCTATACCCTTTCATATATCTCTGTATAAATATACTTTGTGCATTGTTTACTATGGAACTAGTATTGATGGAGAAGAACACTGAGGTTAAACTGTTTGTAATTCTCTATTAGTGTGTACATTTTTTTAAAATGCACCATTTGTTTACCTCAATTAATTTAATGGAATGGACCAATAAATGTATTAAAAGATTACTCCTTTACCTAAAATATAGTTGTTTTGTTTTGTTTTGTTTTGTTTTTTCTGTCTCTGCTGTTGTAATGATATGTGTGATTGCTTTGCTGGGCAGCTCATTGTCTGACTGCAGAAATAACCTTCCCTTAAAATCTTGTTCCCCGACTCATTTAAATAGAAGTCATCTGTCTGTTGCTGAAGAAACGTGCTATTACTTGGAAGTGAAGCCTGGAACTAAAGAAAGACTGCAAGACTGTGTTTGGAGGGAGAACAGGGGTGGCAGCAACCCCTTCAGAATAAGGGGTTGCATAGCACCTCATCAGCTTCTGCTTATTGCAGCCCTGACCGGAACTGATGCTGCCAAATATCCCTCCAGGTTATTTTAGTTACTGAAGGGCTTTTAAGTTGCCTTTACTTAGTCTAGGAACCTGGAAACCACTTAATCATTGCTAAATCAATTAGCATGTAGATAGACACATAATTTAAGCCCTGATCCCTGTGGGGCATGCCAGTCCTTTGAATCATGTTTGGATTTAGCTGGTAACATCTCATGCCAGTTGCTGTATTGTATGAGGTTCCTTTTGGTAGGGGTTTCACCTAGCATAAAGCTGGGGTAACAAGGTAACTATTACCTGGCATTAGTGTCCCTACACCCACAGGAGCAGTGTGCTGCACTCACCTGTTCTTAACCTGTTACGGGAGTGATAAATCCTGGTGCTCTGAGCTGAAATGCTGGTATCAAATCGTTAGTCACAGGTGTCCTCCCATTAGTTCTGTTAAAGCATTGTCTGGGGGCAGTGGGACAACATTCCTGAAGTCAGGGATGTGAGCATCTGTTCAGGAGTGTTTTATTGTAGTGGTTACTAAATCTTAGTATTACTATTTTTTTATTTTTTTTTTAGGTCTTACTTCTGTGTTTAGTGGTCTTCTATATAACATACATCAGCTGGGCTGACACATCTTCTGTGGCACTTGCTGGAGAGCAGGGATGTCCTGAGCAATGCATGCATACAGGATGTGGCTTGCTTAGCCCTGCTTCATTAGCCAAAGTCACAGAAAGGCCCTGAGGTTTCTGAATAAACAGACTTGATGGAACGAATGGAAAAACAATCCTCTGCTTTCCCCTTCCACATTGAATAATGTGCTCAGAAACGCTGTTTGTATTTATGCCCTCTTCTTGTCACTGAAATATTTCTACCTGGCTTAGAAGGAAAGCAAACCGATGAAGATTGCTGCTGTGCAATAGCCAGTGCATACACTCTGCACAATGATGTACTGCAGAAATAACAAGGCACACTTCTTTGTCCTGGGTAGGCTCATTGGCTGAGAGGCTGTGGCATGCTCTGAAGTTGAAACTGTAATGCTTCCTGTAATGATGATAATTGTGGGGACCAATGTTTGGGAAACCTTCAACTTTGGTTGCTCAGAAGGTAGAGCTGATGGAGACCAGAAGATGCTTTATTTGGAACAGCCTTTATCGCTCAGTCAGAATCTGAAGGGAGCCACTGGATGAATGTTGTTTGATGGCCACAATGCTGTGAAGAGCCATAAAAGCACAGGTTACAGGAGAGCTAGCAAGCTGCCTTGTTAAACTACATTTTCCTTTCCCCCCCCCACATCAGTTCTTTATTTTAAGCTTTGCTGTGATGTCTGGACCTTGCTTCAGTGGTTGTGTGACTCACTGTTAAAGAGCAGGGTTGTGCGTAAGAAACAAGTCACACGTGTCTGGAAAATAGGAGGACAAAAGCAGAGCCAGGAGAATGAGTATGAAATGGCCTTTCCCACACTCATCATGCTGTTGACACCAGGTATCAAATGTGTTCACAAGCCCAAAAAGCCTTGGTTACCTAGATGAGGTAGAGCTGCTGATTAAGAAACTTTCTTTAGTGGTACTTTTTCTTCCTAAGTGGTAACTGAAATAGGTAAACATAGTGCCTTCAGACTTCAGAGTACTGGTCTACTTTTCTGCTATTCTGCTTCAATGGGCAGAAGGAAATTTGGAGGGAGATCCTTCAAAAATTCTGGAAGACTAGATGGAGATGCTGTTGAAGCTTTCTCTTTTCAAATTAAGCCAGTTTTGTGCTTAAAACTTGTTTTTGAAATTGTACTTCTCAGTTGCTCTGTAGCTGGGAAATTTGGGCAAGTTGACTGGATCAGAAAGGTAACCATTTCTTTCATTATGTTGCAATGGTTTCTCCTTTAAAGGAGCACCTGAGAGAGACTCGAATTACTCTTTTTGTCTCATGATGAGTAACCTGTAGTCAGTATTTTAAAAAACATTTTACTTTGTGTAGGATTATCCCCTTATTCTACTTACAACTATTTTTACAATACCAAGCACTCCATTTGCGCAAATACTTTGTCCCCTGTGATTAGCAGCTCTTAAACTCTGCCAAATATTCCTCCTACAGCAGTTCATGTTACATTAAACAAAAAAAAGATTAAAAACATTAGGTAGGTCACATGCAAGTTTCCTTCTTTGAATCTCCATATTTGGCAGCTCATTTCAGCAAGATTTTTGTTTTTTGATTTTTTTTCTTTTTAAATTAAAATAAATATTTTTCCCATCTGCATTATTATACACTTTAGACTTAGAATCAGGAAACATGGAGAAAATGCAGTATATGATTCTGGACAAAACCCTTCCTATTCCTTACCTTAAAGGGAGGAGGCTCAGACAGCCAGCTAGAAAAGACAAAAAGAAACAGAAGCCGCTGTACCAGTTCAGGGTGTTTTGATAGATCTTGTTGTAGACTGTGGATGTCACTACTCCTGTGATGACTAAAGACAGCTGCAGCAGGACAAACACCTTACCTGTAAAACAGGAACAGTTTGTTACCAGGAAGAAAAAAGCAGCTCTGATACCTCCCTGGAGGATCCAGATTAACTGCTGTGTGGAAGAGTGATGTGGTTATTGCTCCACATGTGCCCAGATGGCATAAGCTCATATCTGCTGTTGTTCTGGGCTGGAATTAAATGTATTTTCCCTTTTTTAGGTATAAGACAAAAGATCCAACTAGAAAAATGTTTAAACAATCTATATGTTGAAATAACTGCTTGGAAAAGCAGCACTAAACTGAGTGATCAGGGCTTCTTTCTATAGGGAGTAACAAGGTAGAGCTGGGCTAACACCTTCAGGACAGGAAGGGTTTTAGTCATTGTTTGCCTCTTCCTGAGACCAGAAGAGTGGTCCACTGGGTTAAAATTATAAAAATACCTGAAATGGGGAGGTGTATGAGGTGTGTGTGATTTGCATGATGTTTTGCAGAGGAAAGGCAGAAACTAAATCCCAGATATAACTGCTTTTTTGCTGACGTGCACCCTTCTGTTTCTGCCATGGTAAACAGGGAAAGGGGAAATGACCCAACTCTGCTGGGAAGTGCAGACCAGGATCAAGCTCAGGGCTGCATGGTCAGCCTGTTGCCCTGGCAGCCTTCTCCCGCCACACTGCTCTTGTGGTCACCACTAAAGGAGGCAAGAGGAGGCAAGGGCTGCTGTGCTGCACAGTCCTGCTTGAGAGCTTCCCTGACATGATAATCAGATGCAGCCTGTGTGGCTCATGGTGGAGGCTAAAAACAGCATTATGATTAATAGCCTTGGTCAGGGAACAAATTGCCCAGCAGCGCTTGGAGATGTATTTAAGGAGCATAACTGGAAAAAAAAAAAAAAAAAAAAAACCCCCAACCACAACAACAGCAAAAAAACAACAAAACAAATCCATCCTTCTCAAAGCTGGAAGTAAAAAAAGCCAAAAATAAATGGTGTATCATAGTGCTTCAACACAATGTCTTGTTTCTCTTGGTTTTCCCTGGAGCACTGTTTCTGATCAGCATCTCTGATATTTCCCTGCCTTTGACCTGTATGCTGATAGTAATCTCTTCTTGATCCATGTGCTGAGAATTCTGTGGATAAATTCTGATGCAACTGAGGACGAGAAGTTTAGATATGACAATCTTGTCCTGCGAGTTTCTCTGCTCCTCCCTTCCCTTTTGTGTTACAAACAGTTCTGGTTTTGTTACGCAAAGCACAGATTGCAGCAATAACTTACCTTTCTTTTTATATCTTAGGCTGAATAGAGAGATTATAGGGTTTCTTTGATTGGTACTTACTTACCATAAGATGATCCCTCAACGTGCTTGGATAACATGGACCTGATGGTTGGTAAGGGGATGAGGGCAAAGAGCATCACTGCCCGTGCTGCAATGCAATGAAAGTGGAGTTATCAGTGCCTGCTCCTTGTCTTCTAACACAACAACCACTGTTTTTAAAGACTATGTTTCTCTAGCTTGTGCAGAACCTTTGATTCACCTTTTATTGTCTCCTTAGTACAAGAAAGTTGCAAAGCTTCTGTATATAGGTCCTCATTTCATCCAATTGATGGTGGATGAACCACCTACGGCTCCCCCTAGCAGAGATTTTGTCCAAACCTACCTCTTGATTTCAGGCTGAAATCCCAATGTAGATGGAATATAGCCCTGTGCTTTGAGACAGAAAGGGTGATGATTCCCTCACCAGCAGGGAGAGCACTCCACGATACAGTGGCCTTGACAGGAACAGTGCCTGTATAACACTATAGTTATTTTCTATCTCACTGGTTCTGGTTTGCAGTATTTTAGGCTTTCTCTATTGTGGAAAATCCTGGGAAGCTCGTAATAGCCTTCCTGTCAGCAGAACCAATGTCAGTGATGACTTTGTGTACTGAAGTGTTTCTGCACTGCAGGGGGTAAGCATCCTTCACACAGTGCAGCAGCATGTGTTCACAGTGGACTTAATATTCAATAAGCACCTTTTTTAATTTTAATTTTTTATATTTTCTTTCTAGGTCTGACTGCTTAAAAAATCAAAATCTCTTAAAGAAAATTATTCACTGTTTGGCTTAGTATGTAAGTACTAAGTACCACCCACCATCTTTACCTTTACAAAAATGTTTGATTTTCAATTTCTCATTCTGGGTAGGGGCAGACAGAAAAATAGCTTCAGGCAATTCCTTAGATATTTTAGAATCCTCTTAGATATTTCTCTCATTTTTGGGAGACGTCAAAGCCAAGCAGTACACAATGCTTTGATATGAATCATCCATCTCACTGCCACAATGGATGCAGTTCTTGGGTTTTGTTTTCTGTGTTCCTTCAGAGGCCACTTCCCAATAATAAACTTGCCTTTCCTTCATTGCGGGGTGCTCTTTGTCATTTATACATTTGTACTCTGCATTCTTACAATATTTTCATTGCTTAAGCAGATCTAATGCTTTGCTGCAAAGTTTCCCATCAACAACAAATGCCTTCATGTAATGAAAATAAATCATATATTAAAATGTTTGCTTAATAGGAAAACTTTGATGGTTTGTTTCTGCATTAGCCTTAAGCCTTACCTCACAAGAAGAAAGTACTTCCCATTCATGCAGCAGGCATGGTCCTACTAGTATGGGTAGCCAGCAACAATTCCCACAACAACCACAACTCCCCCATTGTTTCCATTATCAGATCTGAGCTATGACCAAGTAACAACAAGACAGCTGGCCTTTAGCTAACCCTTGGCAGGAATGTTTGCTTTCTCTGGATAATGTGGGGTGTTGACTGTAAGAGGTACAAAGTGACAGGTGTTAGGAGGGGAATGACAGAGAGGTACTCTTGGAAATCACTTATGGTCTGCCCAGCTCCCTGCTCTGAAAGTCATGGTAAAGCAAACCAAAAGCCCTTCTCCTGTACCCAGAACACCCAAGCCCTTTCTCAGGCCTTTCCACTCACCAATGTAGAACAGGAATGTCCACCGCACAAAGGCCATGATGAGGATGCCTATGCTGAAGGACATCACTCCAATCATGATCATGGTAATGTCCCTCAGGTATCTGGAGAACACAAACACCCCTAGGAAGCTGGTGATGAAGATCACATACCCAGCAGCATTGCCATGTCCGATCTCTACAGCATTCCAACTTAAAGGTTCCCTCAGTAAGAAGAGTGGGAGCACATTCATTGCACCAACCACAGCAAGGTCATAAAGGATTGCTGCCACAAACAGCATGATGATGGTGAGTTTTGAGGGGGATACTGGAGTGAAACTGCTGCTCTCCAAAGGTTTGGAACTCTCTGCTGATGCTTCTTTATGGGCTGGTAGCTGGTTGGCCACCTCCTTTGCACTTTTGATTTTGGCTGGGCAGGAGGCTGCTGGCTTGGGGACTGTCAGGACAAAAATGCTGTAGAGGAGGCAGAAAGCATAGCAAGCAATGCTGCAGCTCACCAGCACAGTGCCCTCTCGATAGTGGTCACTGAAGCCAACAAAGAGGTAGCCAGATGCCATGCTTCCCAGAAACCCAGCGAGGCCATACACCAGTTCAATGATGATAAGCCTCAGAGACCTCCTGCTCTCAGAAGAACCCAAGGATCCCAGAGCCATGACACCTGCCCAGAATGTGGTGAAACCACCCGTCAGCCCGTTGAAGGCAGCAGCTCCATACATCACCTCAATCGGCCAGCCCAGCAGGATCAGGAAGAGCAGGAGAGTTTTGGAAACCAAGTAGCCAAGAAGAGGGAAGCAGATGGGGATCTTCCGGTGCATCCTGTCCCCCAGCTTTGACAAGCCATAGGCTGACACCAGTGGGCTCAGACCCAGGACTAGGTTGTAGATGATATAAAAATTAGAGATAGCCTTCTGCTGAACATCTTCCAGTGTATGGGAGGAAGCAGTGGCGTTGGACTGGTTGTAGTAATTCTTCACCACCAGCAGCAGTGCTGTGTCGTAGAAAGCGCTGGCCACTTGAGAACCTGCGACCACCGGCTCGATCCACATCCTCATCGCTGTCACCCCCACCATGCTGCTTCTCGTCCTGGGGAGAGCTGTTTTCAGGGAGATGGGCTGGAGGAAAAGGCTCTTCAGCAGCTCTGCTCCAGAGGCTTGGAGAGGAGCAGTGGAGGAGGAAAAAACTCTCAAGGTCTGCTGGGCAGCACAGAGCCCGAGTTGTGCAAGAGATGATCTGTCTGGGAGGATATTTGCACCTCGCCTGTGTGTGCAGACACGCACATCTCTGTGCTGCTCTGATCTCCAGCTCACGCAGGAGAGGCTTTTGTACAGCCCGAGTACACCCTGCACTCCCTGGCTGCTGCTGCTCCTCTTCCTGGAGCAGTTTCAGCAGAGGTCAGATGACCCAGGGGAATTTTGCTCTCCCAGTTTAGGAAGTGAAAATGTCCTCATCAAGTAATTGCTGCAATTTGGGGTGGTGGTTTGTTGGCTTTTTTTGTTTGTTTGTTTGGCTTGGGTTTGTTGTTTTGTTTTTCATTTTGGGTTTGTTTTTTTTTTTCCCTTTTGGCATCCTCCATGTGTTACGGGACTTTAAGGGTGGCTGTGGGGGCAGGAGATGGCTGTGTGCTTTTTTTATCAGGTAATTTGAGAATTCCCCTTACCACCATCTCTTTTCTCTTTCTTCTACACAAATATGTTGTTGGCTTTTTTGCTCTTACCTGCTCTTCTCTGCCTTGTTGTTGCATTGTGAACCCTTATCTCTTTGTTTCAATAATGCAATCAGGAAATCACACCAAAAAGATATTAAAAGGGAAAAAGCCTATTTTTGATAACCTGCCTCCCACAGCTGCCACTCTGCCTCCTCAGTCATTTGGCTTTACAGTGTGGGAATTTCCAAGAGGAGGAGGAAAGTCCAAATTTGTCCAAGGGCCTCAGTGACTGCTGCACCCCAGTAATCATCCAGCTGAGCTGGAGGCTGGGGTGGGTGAGGGCCCACCTCAGGGAAGTGAGGTGGCCATCCCTCTCTGCAGCTGCTGGTGCATTGAGCAGCTTTGCAGCTTGAAGTCAGCCTCTGATCTTGCTGCTACCCAAGGGGGTCAAGCAAGGTGACCTGCTGCAAACATCTCAGGGTCCCTGGGGGGACAACAGTGTGGCTGGCCAGAAGCACAAGAAGCTCCTGGAGCAGGTTATGGTGCAAGCTGGCTGCCCACTCCAAGGAAGATACTCACAGTCCCAGCTGCAGGAAATACTTGGAGGATATTTGGCAGCCTCAAAATGCTAACTTAAATGAAAATTGTCTCATTCTGCACTGGTTTAATGAATCATAACAGGCAGAGTAACAATCTGTTCTAGGAAGACATGGTGAATACTTTAAAAATAAATAATTAATCATTAATTTGCCATATCAGTGTTAGAAACTCCATCTGTTGCACCCTCTATTGATTCAGGTGACATTTACTTAATGCCCATGTACTCATGGCTCAAGAGCTTCATTTTTTCATTCTTTGTTTGGTTGTGCAATAACTTTCCTTTTATATTTTGATTCAAAGAAAAAAAGTCCCAAGAACTAACAGGGAAAGGAGTGGGGAGCTGTCTGCTGCAATGATTTCCTGATAGACAGTTTCAGTTTCACCAGAAAATTCGTTTTTTTGTCAGCCAGAAAGACTCCTATCCAGCTATAAAATGTAATTTGAGTTGTTCCAACAGTTGGTGCCTTTCCCCCCTCCCCTAGATTTTCTGCAAAAGGTGTCCAGTTTCTTTTGTTTTTATCCACAGGTGGGGCAAATCTTTTTCTCCAAACCCTGGAATATTTCCAGAGGATGAAAATTCCAGACAGCCTTACTGAAAATTCCAAAATATCAGCCTTGGAATTAAGCAAAAAATGCAACAAGAGGAACTGACATATTTCACTTCACTCAGGGAGCCCTGTCTCTCTTTGGCATTAGAGGGAAACATAAATGACTTTCTCTCACTTTTACTTAAGTTTGGGACATTAATTATTGTGGAGTGCAGAGGTGTGTTACAGGTCACAGATCTTCTTAACTACTTAAGGTTACTACAGGCCTTGTGTTATGAGACCACAGATCTGCTTAACTCTTACTAAGTGATATTTTTTCCTTCACACTTCTTTGTGTGTGCAGGCTGCCTGGTTTATTCATCTGACACTCCCGACATTTAGGTGATCCTGTGTTAAGCTTGATGCTATTCAGGCCTAGGTGGGAAATGAACTGTGCTAAATGCCATTAGTTAGCTCATGAATTGCAAATGTAGTTCCAGGATATTCTAAGTACTCATTCACACTAAATGCACTTTTTAGAACGCCTTCACATGGAAGTGTATAATTTCATGTCAGTAATTACAAAACAATGAGTGCTGAAGTAAGAGCTTTACCCATGCTCCAGTTTATTTCCACTGCAAAATGCTTTTCATGAATAGCATAATCATTTGATATCACAAAGACTTCAAAATTGTTATTCTCTAGCATCAGCTTCTCTGTGGGGCCCAGTTCTTGTGTTACTAATATTTACTGGGACATTTGCATCCACTTTAAACTACATTCATGTGGTACAAACACAGTGGAGCCTTAAGAGTCTTGGGAGAGTGGCTCTTGACATTTAAGAAAAATGCACCTACAGAATCACTGGGACCAGTCTAAAAGCAAAAAATGCACTAGTGTATCCTGCTGGGAAAGAAACACATTGTTTTAGGGCATCCCTCTCTACAGCTGTCTGGTCTGGATAGCTACTGGTGAACAGCATGTTATATCAGCTCTTGGACATTTGTCAGTCTGGTCAAATCAAAGTGTTTAATGTCTCGCTGTTACGATGCTATACATTCCCATGCAGTTTTGCTTTTTCTTGTTTTAAAACATTTATGATAGTTACATCACTTTTTCTTTCTGAACAGGATTGCTGTTCAGTACTCTGGGGCAGCCAGCATTGGCAGGTACCAGATTTTTGGTATTCTGCACTCCTTCTTTGAAAAAGTCTGTTTGACATCCAGGACTGGAATCCATCATGGGCACGTAAGTCCTCTTCAGTTCCCTTGCCTGAGCCTGCTGGTGGGCTCTGTGATTGTGACAGTGGTAAGTCAGCTCTGTAATTCCTTCTTGGTGGTAAACATGGATCATCCTGGCACATGCTGCAGCTTTGTGGCACTGACAGTGTGGGGAAACATGACAAGGGACTTGGAAGTTCCTGGGTCTGAGTGGGATGGAGCTGTGGTTATGTTATAGCACTGGAGAGTGTACTGGGCTGAAAAGGCTGGGGAAAAGCAGCCATTTCATGGCCTGTTTTCCTTCTGAGAATGTGTCTTCATCACATGTTATCACAGCCGTTACTTCTTTTCACTGTGCTTTGAGTGGTTTCCTCACTGGTTGTCACTTCGTTATGTATCATCTCTGTCCTCACAAGGTGCATGGTTCTGCTTGCAGAGCTGAGGGAGATGGGGGGGAGTGGTGGCTGCACCAAAAGATGGGTGCATGGGGCAGGGCAAGCAGCTCCTGGAAGCTGCTGCATTGCCACAGGAATGTGGCATCGTGGTCTGGGGAAGTTGTTGTGGAATCCACAGCCACCAATGGTAGATGCTAGAGCCTGGATATGAAAGGCCTCCCCAGCAGCTTTCTTTCAGTGGCTCTGGGAAATTACATACAGGCTTCCTGGAAATTCAGGATGCTGATGGCAGTGTCTGTAGCACAGCAGCTGATAGGTCCACCATTGCCTGAACAAAACACAGGACCACGTCCTTGCAGGTTCACCTTGAGGTCTCTCAGACACCAAGGCTCCTGGGCCAGAAGTCCAGCATTCACAAAGTGTAGCACCACAGGACATGTTGAGATCTGCTCCCACCCGCTACTCCTGGGGGGGAAGAGGAAGCCAAGGCCACAGGCAGTGGCAGCACTCAGAACCGTAGAATTGAATCACAGAATCATAAAATAGGTGGGTTTGGTCATATAGTCCAACCACCTGCAACGAGTAGACACATCTACAAGTAGACCAGCTTGCTCAGACCCCATCCAGCCTGACCTTGAATGGTTCCAGGCAAGGGGCATCTCCCACCTCTTTGGGCAATCTGCTTCAGTGTCTCACCATCCTCAGTGTAAAAAATGTTTTCCTAATGCCTAATGAATCTACACTCTTTTAGATTAAAAACATTACCCTTTGATTTACTACGACAGGCCCTGTAACTCCATCCCCATATTTCTGGAAGACCTGAAAAGTCACTATAGGGTCTCTCTGGAGCCCTCTCTGAGCTAAACAGCCCCAGCTCTCTCAGCCTCTCCTCACAGAAGAGGTGCTCCAGCCCTCTGATCGTCTCTGTGGCCCTCCTCTGGACTTGCTTCAACAGATCTATGTCCTTGTGCTGGGAGCTCCAGAAGTGGACACAGTACTGCAGGTCAGATCTCATGAGAGCAGAGCAGAGCAGAGCAGAGCAGAGCAGAGCAGAGCATAATCTCTCTTGGCCTGCTGGAAGGGCCACCACCATCCATTAACCTTACACTGAGTCCACTACTAAACCATGTCCCTAAGCACTGCATCTCCACGTCTTAGACACCTCAAGGGATGGTGATTCAACCACCTCCCTGGGCAGCTATTCTAGTCTTTGATAATACTCCAATGACATCACTCACTTCAGTGAAGAAGTTTCTTCTAACACCCAATCTCAGCCTTCCCTGGTGCAACCTGGGGCCATTTACTTCATCCTGTCACTTGTTAAATAGGAGAAGAGACCAAGCCCCCACCTTACTACAACCTCCTTTCAGGCATTTGTAGAGAGTGATAAGGTCTCCCCTCCTTTCTGGACAGTGAGGACACATTTCTGGTCATTCTGTGTTTTTCATCCACCAGTGCCCCCAGGTACTTCTCTGCAGGGCTGCTCTCAGTCCCTTTATCCCCCAGCCTGTATTTGTATTGAGAGTTTCCCTAGTCCAGGATCAGGACCTTGCACTTGGCTCGTGAAGTTCACATGGGCCCCCTTCTCACACTTGTCCAGGTCCCTGTGAATGGCATTCTGTCCCTCAGCCATGACAACTGCACTGCTCACCTCGGTGTCACCTGCAAACTTGCAGAGGGGGCACTTGATCTCACTGCTGGAGGCAGCAGCACTGTCCAGTTTCCTTTGGGACAGATGCTGAGTGACCAGCAGCAGCAGAAACCTGTGTTGTCTTTCTTTCACCCCCAGACCTCGTATTTTTATTTTTCCTGTTTCAGAGTTTCCTGCTTACTTGGTTGGAGTCTCCTGACAGCTTCTCCCTCTGCTGGAAAGATGAAACATAGCACTCTCAACACACATCTGAGTTGCATTCTTTTTCATTTAGTTACATGAATTTAGGCACTTAATAGTGCTGATAGCTAATTGTGTGCCTTAACATTAATCCTCTCAATGGACTCAGGAAAAAAGGCTTCTTGCAGTACCTGGTGTCTGCCTGATCAGCTGAACCACAGAGTTCAGCTTGCTGCAGTTCTTAACTAAGCTCCAAATAATTCTGGTGCTAAATAATTCTGTGTGCATCCGCATCCCCTATTTCATGAACGCTCATGTCTTTTTAAAATTGTTGTCAGCATACATAAGTCTGTCATGGAAGAACTTGAAGTTTAAGAGTGTGCAGGCAGCAATGGACTTCAGAAATAGAATAAAACAAACTGTCCCAGAACTGCGGCTTAATCAATCCTTTGCTGAATTTATCAAATGTGGTTAGCCTGGAAAAATTCAGTAACCTTAGCAAAAACATGACTATGAAAAAAATTCACTACTGAATGAACTACAGTCAATAATCTGTAAAAAACTCCATTTGGAAGCAAAAAGCACCCTCCCCTTCCCAGGTGCTCTCAAAAGCTATTTAGAAATAACTTTGCTTATCTAATTCACATTTTCACTTTTATGTAGGTCTTGGAATTTTGATGGCAATGGTGAATGGGTACCAAAAAGCCTACAAACACATTTAAATAATAAGTTTGAGAAGTAAGAGAGTAAAAGCTCTGTAGGAGTGTGTGAGTAAATTTGACTTGGAATTTATGAGACTGGAGAAGAACTTTATATTAAGTTTGGATGTGAATTAGAGGAAATCTGTATTCAGATCATATTGGAAAGCTTAATGTGGCAGAATAAAGGAGGAAAAATAAATAGTAAGCCACCCATCCTTTAAGAATAGAGGGTGATGGGGAGAAGAAGAGCAAAGGAAAGAGAAGTGCTGAATTTTCTAGGCTGGTAGGGCCTTATCTAGATAACTCATCCCTAGCCAGGTGCAATTAGGGGGGATGAGCATCTCTCCATAAGCCTGTGCCTCTGTGGAGCTAAGAATAGCAACTGGCAGAGGACATCAGGACACAGGAGAGAAAAGGAATGAATCCATCCCATTTTCCAGGGTGAGAAAAGGGAACAACCGAAACCATCCTAAATGCATAAAGATACATGCTGTGCTTTGTGCTTTGGTAAGGCTTTATGAAGAGGGAAGGTTAAATATGCCTTTAAATCCTAGTTCTTCTGTAGGTACCATTGCTTGCTAACCCAGCTGTGTTCACCTGGCAGGTCTCGGGCTGTCTCAGTTTTCCCTGTGAAGGCAGCTAAAGCAGGGGCTGCAGTGACCCCCTGGGGACACCCACCTCTGGCACTCCAAGCAGGTGGATGGTAACTCCTTCCTCAGAGCCTCTCTCTGTTTATACTGTGGGGCCAGGTCCTGAGCACAGAAATCATCAAGAAAGGTTAACTATGGTTTTGGTAATTTGGGTGTTCCAATTTTCCAGGCTACTTTGTGCACAATATCCCTCCAGACACATTCATGGCTTTTCTTTAAAAAAGAAACTGCAGTTCTGGGCTCCCCAGTTCAAGAAGGACAAAGTACTGCTGGAGAGAGTCCAGCACAGGGTCAATAAGATGATCAAAGGACTGGAGCATCTGCCCTGTGAGGAAAGGCTGAGAGAGCTTGGGTTAGCATAGAGAAGATGAGGCTGAGGGGGAACCTTACCAATGTTTATAAATATCTAGAGGGTGGGTGTCAGGAGGGTGGGTTCGGACTGGTGTCCAGTGGCAGAACAAGGGGTAATGGACACAAACTGGCACAAAAGAGATTTAAATTAAATATGAGAAAATACTTCTTCACTCTGCAGGCAACATAACACGGTAATAGATTGCCCAGGGAGGTTGTGGAATCTCCATCCCTGGAGACATTCAAGACCCATATGGATGTATTCCTCTCAAAACAGCTCTAGGGAATCCTGCTCTGGCAAGGAGGTTGGATAGATGACCCTCAGTGGTCCCTTCCAGCCCCTTACTGTCCTGTGATTCTGTGAAACCACATACACAGCCCAAAAGTGGCAGATGCTGATGTTCTGGAGACATTTATGATCTTGCCACCCTCACTTTCCCTTTGGCAGCTCTTCCATTGAGGGTGTGTGTGCTGAACCTCTGGAAAGAAACAAAACTCAGTAACAAGCTCTCAAACACTTTCTTTGGTTACAGGGAATCATCAGCTCAGGGCCAGGCAGGTCCTCCATGGACCACTATTACCAGCAAGCCTGCAGGGCAGCTGGTGGTGGCTGCTGAGCCCCAGATCCAAGGAGGTTTCAGGGTACAAGGTTGGGTTACTCTGTGTATGGCTGTTTGTCCTGCTGCAAACACTCCCTGGTGCCAGCTGGGGACTTCCAGGTCACCCCAGGTCAGGAGGCACTGCAGAGGAGTTAACAAACCCTGTTTCTTAACATGTGCCCCAGCCACACCTGGTTAATTATTCGTCTTGCAGCCTCAGTGTGGAGGACATTGTCTGGGGCTGGTAGGGTGGAGAGGTCCCTGGTACAGCAGGGAAAGGCACGGGCATCCTCCATGAGGGTGGCTGGGAGGGTGAGAGGGGATCATGTTTGTACCCACTTTGCTGCAGGGCACTGGTGGAAAACGTCACCAATGGGTTGAGCTTCAGATGAGAGGAGAGATGTGCCTGGGGGGAAGCAAGCTACAGCATCAGTGCAGGAGGAGCCCTCCTGGAGAGCAGCAAGGGCTGCCAAGGGTCTGCAACCCCATGCAGAGGTGTCACCTCCACTTAACATGCAGAGAAGATGTGTCTGGCGTTCCCTACGCTCCTGATTCTGCATCAGTCAAAGTGGTCCAGAAGAATGCTCTGGGATCTTGAGAATGTTTGTGGATAAGGCAATGCAGGTCTATTTGCACAGTACTTAGGGGAACTTTAACTTAGGGGAACTTTAACTCGTAGGTGACTTTAACTTGCCAGACATCTGCCGGGAACTCCACACCGCAGAGAGGAGGCAGTCTAGGAGATTCCTAGAGTGTGTTGAAGACAATTTCCTACTCCAACTAGTAAATGAGCCCACCAGGGACGGAGCCCCACTTGACCTTCTTTTCACAAACAGAGAGGGGCTGGTGGGAGATGTGGTGGTTGATGGACGACTGGGACTTAGTGACCATGAAATAATAGAGTTTTCAATACTCAGGGATACAAGGAGGGTCATCAGTAAAACCTCTGTGTTGGACTTCCGGAGAGCAGATTTTGGACTATTCAAAAGACTAGTTCAGAGTATACCCTGCGAAACAGCCCTTGAAAACAGAGGGGTCCAGGAGGGATGGACATACTTCAAAGAGCATATTCTGAAAGCACAGGAACAGGCTGTCCCAGAGCCCCGGAACTCNCCAGGGAGGTGATTCTTCCCCTGTACTCGGCGCTGGTTAGGCCACACCTCGAGTACTGTGTCCAGTTCTGGGCCCCTCAGTTTAAGAAGGATGTAGAGGTCCTGGAACAGGTCCAAAGGAGGGCAACCAGGCTGGTGAAGGGACTCGAGCACAGGCCCTATGAGGAGAGGCTGAGGGAGCTGGGGCTGTTCAGCCTGAAGAAGAGGAGGCTCAGGGGAGACCTCATTGCCGTCTACAACTACCTGAAAGGAGGCTGTAGCGAGGTGGGAGCTGGACTCTTTTCACAGACGACCTTCAACAAGACAAGAGGACACAGTCTTAAGTTGTGCCAGGGGAGGTTTAGGTTAGATATTAGAAAGAATTTCTTCACGGAGAGGGTGATTAGGCTATGGAATGGACTGCCCGGTGAGGTGGTAGACTCTCCATCCCTGGAGACATTTAAAAAAAGACTGGATGTGGCACTCAGTGCCATGGTCTAGCAACTGCTCCGGTGGGTCAAGGGTTGGACTAGATGATCTCTGAGGTCCCTTCCAACCCGGCTAATTCTATGATTCTATGATTCTACCTAGCACCCTTCCAAGCAGCTAGTAAATGAGGAGCCTTGGCAGATTTTGAGTATCCTTAGGACTCCAGGATGTGTACCAAAAACATGTTAATGTGACCAAAATATTGTGCCTCTTCTCCTTTCTCTAAAAGCTCCTGTTGTATCTACAGGATTTGAAGATGGGTACTGAGGTGAAGGTGTCATGGTAAAAAGAAAGTTAAGTCAGCTTTCCAGCAACACTGTTGCTGCTAGCTTTTTGCAGGCTGAAACTCTTAGATGTGTAACAAGCATGAATAAACTTATATACAATTGCTAAATTTAAGCAGTGTGGCAAGACGGCTGCTCTAGGTGGCATTTGCAGTTCCCTTGCACTTCAGCACACTGAGTTATTCAAAGTGTTTCTGAACAAAGACTTTGGCTTTATGCCCTGTTGTGTACTTGCTGAATTGCCTGTGCTGGTTGAGAGCAGCACTGCTTCTTCCCACCATAATCTCTGGATTTCCTGGTGAGTTTCTCCCAGTGGTGTAATACCTCCTGCTAACTGCACATGGGTAGTGGGGAGACATCTCCACACCATTCACACCTGTATAGTGCACCTTGGTCACCAGCTGATGCTGGTGATGCTCTTGATGGAGAACTGCCACCTTCAGTCACTTTGTGAAGGACTGCTAACACCTGATGAGCTTCTCAGTTGTTGAAAGACCTGAGGCACCCTTGTGTGCTCAGAATTTGATTGAGGGCCATGTCAAGTGGATGCTTTCCCCTCTCCCCCCCCAGAAGAACTTTCTTTTGTTGCTCTGTAGGTGGAGGTGGCTTTGCTGCTGTGGTGTTTGTACCACACATGGGTGATATGGGCTTATGCTTCCTCTTGCCACACCACCACTTTCCAGAGTTCCACAGCTATCCCAGTTCAACACCTTCATGGATTTTGTGTTGGATGTCACATGAAGATGCCAGTAGGATCTGCTACCATCTAGCAGGCCATGTTTGGCCATGAGCTTTCAGGCACTTTCTGCAAGGACACATAGCCAGGCCAGCAGGGAAAACAGGCAGATGCCCATAGAGCAAACCCAGAAAGTGACCTCCCCAACACTTGAAAACATGATGATTCAATACTCCCTTACAGGAAAGGAACAAAAGATTAAGGAAAATTTTAAAATTAAAGTCCTCTGGGGCACTGAAATGCTGTTTTGATTCTTCAGTGCTAGGGAATCTTGATAATAAATGAATTGGAAAAAACCTTCAGAGCTCTGACAGACTATATTGAGTTATCTTTTAATTTATAAACTCTGAGTCTGTATGTCAATAAGTTATGGGGCTCATGAATAATGACATCATGCATCTATTTCATGACTCCCTTTTTCTGAAGAATGACTCAGTGAACAGTGGCCAAGAAGGACATCTGAGTTGAGTCTTGCCCTGCATACCATAGTCCAGACCCAACAACAAGATCTTTGTTGTAGCTGGCAGAGTTTTTGGTCTAGTCTCCAGAGAGCTTTGGTAAATATACATTTTTGCTAGTTATCTTCCACCACTGCTTAAACATTGTCTGCACATACTTTTAGCTGGGTTCAGAAATGGCTCCCTGCATAAAATATTCCCATCAGGAAGATTTTCCCCTACTTATCTCACTGTGTATACCACTCCCCTCTGACCTGTGTTACTTATCTCTCTCTCCCTCCATTCCTGCCAGAAATTTTGACTTTCTTTATAGATCAAGTCCCATAACTTGCCATTACCTTTCTTTTCAAAAGCAGCCCTCTCTGATTTGTACAATCTAAGTCTGCCTTCTCTGCAGCACTCCATGGCCGGACCTTGGCCCAGTTGTGTTCCTCAAACACAGCATTAAAGAAAAGCTGTAATCATGTCCCTTTTGGCATGAGTAGTGCAACCAAGAGAAGGCTTTTGTGCCACCTGTCTCTCCTCCAACACTCTTCCAAGTCAACCTCACTAACATACCTGCATGATTTTATAGAGCACTGACACAAGCATAATTCATGAGCTTCCAGTTGAGTTCAGTGCTGTGTAGCCCTCAAAGAACAAGGTCCTTGTTGGTATTTAGGTACCTAGGTGTCTTGGTACAATTGGATCTGGTCCAATTTATCTGGTTTATTTCACAGATCTCAGTTTACCCCTCTTCCATGGGGTGTTTCGTTAAACAAGTGTAAATCGAGTTCTATATCTGAGGAGAGTCTGGGAGGAAGCATGACTGGAGGCTGATGGGGCCTTGCAGTGGTGGTCAGTTAGGGACCTGCAGCTGGGGACTTGGTCTGATTGAGGTTCTTCTCCATCCCATGAGGCTCAGTGGGAGCAGGGTGAAATAATCCAGCCATGTTTTGGATGTGGATAGAATCATATGGAAACCAGAAGGGAACATCAGAGAGCAAGAAGATGGTAGGGAGCAGCAAAGGGTAATTGCTGTGAAAATCTGGGCTTACCTGAGGCCTGTGCTGTACCTCAAACCCATCTTCTGAGAAGCAAAAAAGCAGTACCAGGGGAAGAACAAGTGCCCTACTTTACTATCTTCCTTCTTTCACTCCAATTAAGTAGGGCTGGATACTTTCTGCCTCCTCCACACAACATGGGGGTGACAAAGCTGCCTGGCAAGTCAAATCCCATTGTGTATCAGGGAACCCCACCTTTCTTCATGGAGATGATGCTTCACAGAGACCTGAGCTCTTCCCTCCTTCCTAATGACTGGTTATTTGTTTACAACACTTCTGAAACTTTGTGTGAGGGCTGTGAAATGCTGCTTCACCAGAGTTATGTTGTTATCCATATGTTTTTGCTAGCATTGTCCTGGCATCTTGTGTTGCAGTTGTATGAGGAACGAATGGTCTTAACAAGTTAAGGATGAGAGTTGGGCTTTCTCAAGTGCTCATAGGGGAAGCAGTGCTCATTGGGGACATCTGTATGTAAGTGCCCTGCCTCTGTCAGCCACAGCCTCTCACCACCAATGGCAGCCCAAGGCCTAGGGGGGTGTGAGCATTGTCCTCTCTGTCTGCTGCAGCCCAACCTGAGACCCTGCTGTCTTCCGAGAGCTGTTTCCAGCCTCTTGTTTCCCCCCTCCTGCTCTGCATACACCTTCCCAGCCTGCAGAAATCCCCACATTTCAGTGCAGCACAGTCCACTGAAAGGTGTTTTGTATGCCCAGCTACAGCCCTGCACGAAGCTGCCTGCAGAGGAAACACAGATTGCAACTGCTCACAACAAATTTTTTGCAATTACTCTTGTGAGGTCTGATGCACCCCAGAAACTTGTACAAGAAGGAGAAGGCATGCCCAGGGCACTGGGTGTGAATGCCAAGTACAGCAGAATTTTCTGGGGTCCCCATCCCAACTATATCCCCCTGGGAAGTTCACGAGGTGTGCCATGGCTTTCATCCTCAACTTTTGCTGGCCCCAAGACGGCCTGCTGCATTCATAACACAGGTATCATTGTATTGGGCTTGGTACTGAGACTGATAGATCAGACAGACCCAATCCATCTTGGGTATTGGATGCTCCCAAAGTGTGGCTTTCAAGGGGCATCATTGTGCAGAACAACACTTGGAAATTAAGGTCTTCTAATCGTCAGTGCAATCTGCCCTCCAGATTTCACAGTTGCCACAAAAATCTTGCCATGTAACCCTTCACATGCAGCTTGCAGTGATGGGCAAGGTGATAAAGTAGCTTCAACCACTTTTTTCTTTTTTCTTTCATTGATTTATCATGCTGCTGTTGCCACACTCTAGGTTGGAACAAAACCCAAAGTATTTCTAGCTGCTGGTGGCACACCACCCTGAATTCACTGCAGACATGACACATGCCTGGAACAGAGCAGGAGCTCTCACACTGACATTGCATTCAGTGTTTACTGTAAAATCTTTCTTCCTGGAGACACCACAGAAGCAGTGGGTTACACTGCTGATCAATCAGGGCTCAGCCAGACCTAGCATCAGACACTGAGATCTGGTTTGCATTTCTCTTCTTTTCTTTTCTCTTCTTTTCTTTTCTTTTCTTTTCTCTTCTTTTCTTTTCTTTTCTTTTCTTTTCTTTTCTTTTCTTTTCTTTTCTTTTCTTTTCTTTTCTTTTCTTTTCTTTTCTTTTCTTTTCTTTTCTTTTCNCATGCCCCACTTTTCCCAGATAATTTCTGCAGAGAAAAGCTAATAGTTCGACACTGCTTCTCCCATACAGACAGGTAGCTGAGCTATCACATGGCAAAAATTTAACCAGGGCAGGAGAGGGAATAACTGTATTAGTGACCTCAAAGTCACCTTTTCTTTTCTTTCTTTCTTTTTCTTTTCTTTTCTTTTCTTTTCTTTTCTTTTCTTTTCTTTTCTTTTCTTTTCTTTTCTTTTCTTTTCTTTTCTTTTCTTTCTTTCTTTCTTTCTTTCTTTTCTTTTCTTTTCTTTCTTTCTTTCTTTCTTTTCTTTTCTTTTCTTTTCTTTTCTTTTCTTTTCTTTTCTTTTCTTTTCTTTTCTTTTCTTTTCTTTTCTTTTCTTTTCTTTTCTTTTCTTTTCTTTTCTTTTCTTTTCTTTTCTTTTCTTTTCTTTTCTTTTCTTTTCTTTTCTTTTCTTTCTTTCTTTCTTTCTTTCTTTCTTTCTTTCTTTCTTTCTTTCTTTCTTTCTTTTCTTTCTTTCTTTTCTTTCTCTTTCTTTCTTTCTTTCTTTTCTTTCTCTTTCTTTCTTTCTTCCTTTCTTCCTTTCTTCCTTTCTTCCTTTCTTCCTTTCTTCCTTCCTTTCTTCCTTTCTTCCTTCCTTTCTTCCTTTCTTCCTTCCTTTCCTTTCCTTTCCTTTCCTTTCCTTTCCTTTCCTTTCCTTTCCTTTCCTTTCCTTTCCTTTCCTTTCCTTTCCTTTCCTTTCCTTTCCCTCTCTCTCTCTTTCCCTCTCTTTCTTACTTTCCCTCTCTCTTTCTTTCTTACTTTCTTACTTTTTCCCTCTCTCTCCTTCTCCCTCTCTTTCTTTCTTTCTTCATATTCAGAACAAATCAAAACCCTTAAGTAAGAATTCATGATTTATATCATCATTCTGTGTACTTTATGACCACTGACTGCATGATCTTGTTTAAAAAATGCTTTGCTGTAACCTACAGGCTTTTCTGTTCCTAGGCACTCTTTCCTTTTCTAAGCTTGGCACTGAAAGAAGCCAAGGAAGAGCACAGGGAAGGGAAGCAATGATGATAACTTTTGGAATGTTTTTTAATTTACTCCTAAAGCTCCTA
>JAAWXA010000006.1:24618651-24713221 GCA_038090715.1 Florisuga fusca
TTTCCTTTCCTTTCCTTTCCTTTCCTTTCCTTTCCTTTCCTTTCCTTTCCTTTCCTTTCCTTTCCTTTCCTTTCCTTTCCTTTCCTTTCCTTTTCTTTTCTTTTTTGTTTGTTAGTTTGGTTCTAGATACTCTTTTTTCTTGTACTGCTGTGGATGTGACAGGATAGCGCCTGCCCCATCCTGTGAAATGCTGGGATGCTGTTCAGTCTGTAAGGAGGGGAGGAGTGCAGGGCTCAAACCACACACTGTAGATAGGTTCCTAGGCTGCCTGTACTAGTCAGTTCAATGATTTGCACATAACTGAAGGGCACCTTTAGGGCCAGTGCCCATATTAATATCTGCACCTCTGGTCCTGCCTAGCCCTGTCCCTTCCCTACAAATGATGCTCTGGCTTGCCTTCCTTCCACTACAGACACTGTTTGTGGTGGTATTTTAAATCTTGTTCACATGCACAACTGAAAACACTGTACTGAATACTCTCCCTCCTTTTAAAGCAGTTTAATCAAATCTGTCCCTGTAGAGGATATACTTTGCCTCTCCATTTTCTTTCCCATTGTGCTGAGGCCAATTAAAGTCACCTACAACTATCAGTGCCTCACCTTATAAAGGACTATGCCAGAAATTAATGAACTGGTTCTTTTATAGTCCTCAACTTCTTATATGGCATAATCATATGGGATAAATATTGGGATAAATATGTGGGCTAAACTGGCTCTTTTGTAGTCCTTAACCTTCTCTGGGATTGTGCGAGAAATAATGTATAAAATGGTTCTTTTGGAGTCCTTAACTACTTTGTAAATATACTTAAAAGCCTGGTGCATGCCATTTGGTTATGCAATAGGGTGGCAGGGATTTTCGGTGTCCTGAGTGTGTGTTACTAAACAAGTGCCCGTAACAGCAGACCACATTGCAGAAATTCCTGAGCTGCTGCCACCCACTGGCATCACTGCGTTAGTTTTGCAGTATATAAATGCTCCCATGCAGATGTCCAGTTTCCACTGTTAATTCTCATAAAACCCAAAGGAGAGGTCTAGAAGACGTCTAGAACTCTTTCCCACTGTGTGCCAGTAATTCTGGTATGCTATCCTGCTTAGAACAGAGCCAGGAAAGGTGAAGGAATCCAGAAAGCCTCTTCTGTTTTTCTTTGTAGACACAAGACCGAAACTGGTGGATAATTTTCAAGACACTTTAGAATCTGTTTTGTGATCTCCAGCAGTATTTACTAACTGGATAGGGAATATACACCTGACTTTCCTTTGTAGTCATTTCTAAAGCTGTGGACAAGGGAGAGGAGGGCTTGTGGGATGGGGCATGGACTAAAACCCTGCTCTGGGCCCTTGCCACCTCTCCCCTACAATCACTGATGGCCCCTGCCTCCTCCTGTTGTCTGTTGCGCAAGGTTGTAATTAAATGCCAGATTATTCCTGGCACAGGGAGGGGTAGAGATGGGCGTGAATCCTGCCCCATTCCCAGAAAATCCCAGCTGCCAGTCTGCAGCTGCCATGCACCCGGTGCTCCAGCACCTTCCAGCTCTTGCAGGCAAAGGTGAGGGCAGCTTCCCAGCTGGGGTGAGGGATGGGGTTTCTCTGATCTAGCTGTCCATGGAAGGGGGGTAAAGAGATGGTTGCTGCAGCTAAGCGTGTGAGAAATGGATGAGGAAGGAAGAAAGTCAAGAAAGGTCAAGCAATTCCTCACAACACAGTTCTGGTCTCTGCCACCCTCCACACACATGTAAGTGGTAAAGAAACACTCAGGGATGCCCTTGAACCTGCTCCTGGTGTCAACGGGTGGAGAAAAAGAGATCTCTCCTGCCTCTAGGAAAAAATACAGAATAAAAAAGTCAAGAACTGGAGGAGAAAACAGCCAGCTGCCCTGGGAGGTGAAACACGTGCCACACTCTTCCAGCTGCATGTGGGGGAACCCCTTCCTGCAGGAATGTGAGGAAACACGCAACTTTATAGAAACACAACACAGGTTTCTGTTTTAATGAGAAAATAATTATATACTTGCATTGTAGGCCTCACAGTCACTATAAAACAAAAGCAGGATAACATTTAAGTGGTTAACATACAGAAAGCCAGGTATTGTTGAAACTGGTTGATAAATCATGACAAGGATGCCGCCTTTTGCTTGCCAAATGCACCAATGCTACTGTATTTTCCTTCCGATAATGTCAGTACGGAGCAAGATGAAGCCCAAACTGGCAGCTTTTAAAACAAATTGTTCAGAAAACCTGCACTGTAACCCCAAACTGATTATAATCACAAATGCTAATGCTTAACTAGTTCTCAACAAACAATTTCATTAAAACCAGTCTTTACCACGGGAAAGGATCTGAGCATTTCTTTTGTGGAGACAAAGTTAACTCTGCGATAGTGCTCTTTTGTTGCATTTGATATAGTTATATATAGATAAGATATGTATTACTGGCATATACTTATAAACACCTAAGCTTGGTAGCATGCAAATGAAATACCAGAGGCAAGTAAACTGCATCACACTCATGTTAGCACAGCACTGAACGTGTCCTGCTGACTACGAGTGTCCATAATTTCTGGAAGAGAAAAACTCTGCTGGATGGAAAATTTGGCTCTTCTGAACTGATTGATGCAAATACTTTTGTTGAGGGGCTGAAAGTGAATGCTTCTAGTGCAGAGGACTCCTGCCTGCCCTCTTTTCCCTGCCACATCCCCTTTTTAGTGGAACAGTTTAATTTTCACTCCTAAGTCTGAGGGCTGATTGTGGCAGCAGAGGAAGATGTGGCAAAGCAGGAAGAGATGTCTTATGGTGGGTGACCAATGTCATTGGCTTCCAGTGAGCATGCAAGAGGAAAAAACAGACCTCCAGGTTAAAGAAAAGGAAAGATGCATTTTCCTGGGAAGGCAGCCCAGGGCTTCAGGGAGCAAAAAATACTGGGGGGACTCTGAAAAGCATCCTGTGGTGGAAGACCACAATCTCACTGAAAGCACAGGGACCTCTGCTCAGGAAACCCCTTTTTTGTCTCTCAGTCTCACTTAAGTTCTCCCCAGCAGTGGAAGGAGCTAGGACTCCTCTTGGTACAGATGTGCAGACCTCATGGGTACAGCTGCAGGACCTTTGGCCTCATGCTTCTCCTTCAGCCTCATGGTAAGGACCTGCTGGCAGGCCTGAATCACTGTTGATTGCCATGTCTGAACAATGGATCCACTTCACTGGGTGTGTAATTCCCTCACAGGCATGGTGCCTCTCCATGCACCAGGGATAAGAGACTGTCTTTGAGATAAGCTTACTGCCCTTCATCACAGTGAACACTTAATTCAGCATCGTTTTCTTCTGTTCAATAGCATTCGGGGAGACAACTGACAGAACTGAGTTAATGGGTATACATATATATATATATGTATATGTATATGATATTTGCTATGATTCTCTGAAAATGAGTCTCAAAATAACTGTCCATGCAAAGAAATCACATGCTGGAGGAAATGAAGGGAAGTGGGGAATAGTTTGGTTGAAAGCTTTGTGTTTGTGTAAGTAAAGCACCAAAAGTATGTTCACAGTATTGGTACTCATTTAAATCAGCTCACTGTTACAGGATAAAACAGCACAGCAGGTCATGAAACCAAAGAAGGGCTTAAGGGAGGACCAGCATCCTGGCTGACTATTTTTAAAAAAGATGTCAAAATGATGGTGTTTGTTTACTTAAAAAGGCAGATTATATAGAAAAAAGCTGAATGTCTTTTTTTTTTTCTCACCTCCCAAAGTTGTTGGTTTCTAGTCCAGAAATTATGGTTCCCAGTTGTAAAATATTACTATTGTTTTGCTTGCGTGAAAAGAAAGAGTAAACCCATAGCCTCTATACTACATACAAATACAAAGCACAAGAATAAATACCACATTTCTTTTCCTAATTGTCAGCTTAAAAAACTGGTCAATACTTTGCAATTGTGACTCATGCAATTACCATGTTGGGTCAAATTTTAATATCACAAATACTGCATTAACTCAGTGCCTTGTTTTTATATCCCCTTTCAGAAAAACAACAACAACAAAAAAAGAAATTAGCACTCACCCCTATAGCTGGTACACAGCTTTAGAGAAAATAATCAGCACACACACTGCCATACACTTGGTATGCCAGCCTCACACACACCCCTGCACACACAGGTACACACACACACACACACACACACACACACACACACATCCACAGATCCACTCTAATCCTTCACTGCTGATCCCAAGCCTAAGCAATGTCTAAAGGCTCTATGGTTTGCTTGTAGCACTGAAAACACTGGCTGAATGGCAAAAATGTTTTCTTCCCTTGTCCGCCCTTCCTTGCTCACTCCTTCCAACTTATTATGCCCTTCAGCTTTTTTTGTTGCCTGGAAACGTGAAGACTTCCACAAAGCACTCTACTTCAAAGGCTTCTTATGTTGTATAAATATAGTTAAAGAAGTAATTATCTTTCTTCTTTATTTCATACCTCTTTCTAGGCCAGAGTCTGGCTAAGTTCAATTATTGCCTCATTTGAAAATTAAATGTCCTGTATTTGTATCCCTTTCCCACTACCTTTCTACTTCAAATAATCCATCTTTTTAGATTTTACACATACACCATTCTTTTCCCTCCCCACCATCAAAAAATAGCTGTCATCCTCTAAATACAGATTTTCTATTTAGAAACTTTGTTAGGTAAATATGCTCTGAGAACCTGGAGCTCAGGTGATATTGCAAGCATATAGGATCTTAAAGCTAAGTTAATCCATTTGGCTTAGCTCTCATCCCCATCTATTCCACTCCTAAATTGTGGTGGTTTGTGTTTGCAACACAAGGGCTGTTTTATTGAGTCTGTTGGATTGTACATTTGCAATAATTGCCTCCCTGCTGGGTTTCCTTTTCCTTTTAAACAGACAAATTACCAGAAGGGGGAGCAGAAACCACCCCCTGCTCCAAAAAACACCCCAATCCCAAAAACCCTTCAGTCCCTTCAAAGAAATAGCAACAGAGGGCAGTATTGTTGTGTTTTGTGGCTGGAGAGGAGGATGCTGAAGTAACGCTGACGGTCTCGCTGATGGTCTCGGTGCGAGGGTCCGATGGGAGCTGCTGGGGGGATGGTGGTCCTGGGGACAGGGCAGGGCTGTCAGTTCAGTCAGTGGGAAGCACCCGTGTGAGCCCTGGCTGCAGGCTCCTCCATGCCAACCTCCTGCCACATGCCTGCAAACCCCTCTGGTCTGTGGGGATAATGGTCCCCTTGCACCCCACTTGAGGGCTCCCACCTCCTGCACCCTCCCCATTGCATTATTTCAGAGGGGAGATGGAGGGAAGGAGATGGGGGAATGTTCTAGGAGGGATTCTCCTGTTGTTTTAGGATTGCCAGGAGTTGGATCATCTCTGTGTCTATGTGCATCATTGAGTTTGTTGTGTATTTAATAAATATCAGACTAAAACACTGCTTCTTTCATGGTGTTTTTTGTGGTTTCATGGGATTTTTTTGTGTGTGTGTTTTGTTTTTTTGTTTTTGTTTTTTTTTTGTTTGTTTGTTTCTTTCTTTTGGTTTCAGTGTGCCTGCTTGCTGTCTTCACACTGCAGTGTGGCTATTCGTCCTCCTCACGGTTGGCGTAGATGCCAGCTTCCCAACGAAGTGCCAGAGCACTCTTCCTGCGGTTCACCCGGGTTGCCTCGAGGACCTGGTCAGGAGAAGAAAAGAAAATACAACACATCACTCAGGTGCCCATGGCCATCGTGTGGACCAGCTGGGCAAGCCCTTCCCTCAGGGCTCCCAGTGCTGCACTTGGTGCTAACTGGGAGGACTCATGCAATGAAGCACTTGCTGATGTCAAGGTGTGGGGTGGATGGCACACGAGCTAAGGCACACCATGGGAGGACAGAAGTGGTAGGAGTAGTCTGGAAGCATCCAGCTCAGTTGAAGGGAGCACCATCTGTCCTTAGCAGTCCAGAAACACAAGGAAGGAGTCTTGGTCCTCTCCCCAGAGACAGTTTCATTGTCTAGAAGATGCTTTGGAGTTGCATGTGCAGCCTGGGAAGCAGCCTGCTGCACATCACCCCCACAGGCAGAACCAAGCAGCCCCACTGTGTCTTCTCATGGTCTATGTCTTGCATCTACCCTCATGGGTAAGCCTGCACACTGTGACCAAAGTGCTCTTGGAGTGAAAAACACTCTGTGCTGATGAGAAAGGAGATGTACACAAGCAGGACCTGCACAGCCTGCAGAGCCTGGTACACAATGGGCCCCAATGCAGTTATGTATTCTTAATACACACATAAAACCAGACACTTGTGTATGTATTCTACACATGCACACACACAAACAATTAACTAAAAAAACCCAAGAAGCAGTTTTAATACATGCTTTAACAAGGTTAAAAAAAAAACAAACCAGAAAGAAATTACCCACTCAAACCCCAAAGGTGCTATTCTAATGTGCAGCTGATGGCACCCATGGCAGTGGGTGCTTTTCTCCCAGCATCCTGAGAAACAAAGGAATCTTGGGGCTTCTTACAGCATGGCAACTCTGCTTTCTGACACTGAGGAGCAACTTCATCATCAAACTACAAAGCTGTCAATATCCACTGCCCTCATGTGTTTTAAAGCAACCTTCTCAGACAAGTAAACTTCTGAAATGTTTAAAGAGTCAGTTAAAAAACATAGCTGTAAAAAAACAAAACCCCAAAATTTGTGGCTATTCAGTGGGCCAATGCCTGCCATCCCTGGTCCTGACTGCCTCCTGCAAGCTGCTCCACACAACTCTTGGCTGCAGAAGAGCAGCTGGCCTTTTGGGAAAGAATGATGTGATTTTATTTTTCTGCACAGGAAGTCAGACGCAGTGAGGACTTAAGTCTTGACAGGAATAAAAATATTTAACATACAAATATAGAGACTCTTCTTTCAGTTTGTGATGAGCTGAGGTTGGAAAAATACACAGGTACTAGGGGCTGATGTACATGCAGTATTGGGTAATCAGCTATGAACTTCCAGCTCAAATTACAGGCCATAACAGGAATGAGAATACACTTCTGCATTTAAGTCCAGACTTCGATTCAAGTTTGGCCAGCTTTATTATCTTTTTTCACCTATTGTTGGTTTTTGTTTGTTTGTTTGTTTTCCCAAAGTGACTGTGAACTAGACTAAGAACTAAAGGCAAAGTCCAGCCAGCAGAAATAAGTCTGAAGTGTTCGAGGCTAGGATGGATGGGGCTTTGAACAACCTGTGGGAGGTGTCCCTGACCATGGCAGGGGAGTTGGAACTAGCCTTAAGGTTCCTTTCAAACCAAACTATTTTATGATTCTGTGATTCTGAGCTAACACTCCATCTGCTTCTTGCCACTGACCAGGGCTACAAAGCTGGCCCAGGTTCACTGGATTTTTTGCTGAAATTTTGCCCAACGTTGTAACCCCTCTTTTTGCAGAGCAATGACTGGGAAGGAGGAGCATGGCTGAGCAGTTTCTGTTTTACCCAGCAGAGGGCAAATATGCTCACAAACCTAAGAACTGAACAATAAAAAAACCATGCCTAAATTACTAAACAGATTCATCTGAGATACAAGTCTGTGTACAGGATACTGAAATGACTCCTGCAGCAGGGGCTTCAACTGCATGTTTGGGATTCTGAGTGCCCAAAGAAAGGAAAGAGAACCCACACCAAACAATGGAGAAGCAAAACTGGGAATGGGTATCAGGGCATCATCTTACTACTGTCTTAAGAGTATGAGAAGACAGGTGCTGCTCCAGTATTAGCAATGATGGATAATAAACCAGTGAAGTTTTGTTTTGGGTTTTTTTTGTTTTTTGGGTTTTTTTTGGATGGCAACTGACAAATGTGCTGGACAGGAAACTATCAGGACCAGTATGGGATAACAATGAAATAAAACGGAAAATTACTGTTCTCCTTTCTGGATATTGATATTTAAGGGGAAAAGCTGCAAACTCAACCTAAATTTCAAACCAAAACTGTCATTATCCCGGAGTATATTTAAATGCAGACTGCTGAATCTGGTATGTAGACTTGTCATCTGAAAATGAAATGGATTTTACATAAATTACAACAATTTCCTGTCAATCTCTTGCTTGCTGGAAATTACAATGTTGTGATGGTCTCTGTTGAGGACTTGCAACAATCAGGACCCTTAAACTTAGAACATTTCTGCTTTGGATCAGTCAGCTCATCTTAGTCTTGTAAGATGCCAACAGGGTTTTTTCAGTTTATCACTGATCTCCAAACATGCCCAGAGCTTGTCTATTTGCAAATGTTGTCGGCTGCTCCAAGAATAGCTGTTTCCAGAAGGACATCAGAGATACTGTGAGGACAATGAATTGATTCATCTGTGGTGGTGCAGATCCCCCTCTTGCTAAGCCGCGTTGCAATGTGAACACCAGCAAACATTGTTCTTGTTTCAATAGCAAGTGCAGTAGGCTGAGACAATCTGGCACTTTCTGATCTTGCCTGCTGAAGCAGTGAGCTTAGATGATTGTGGCACCTTATAGTCCTAGTGCAAATACAGAGATCTGGGGCTACCAGGCCCTCCATAACAGTACCTGGAACTCCCATGGACTGGAAAAAGTACCCGAGACCCCTCCTGCTTGGATCACAAGCCCACTCTGAAAGTTGCCAAAGATGACCTTATATGAGTTGTGGCTACCCTGGAAAAATACGGACCAGAGTCAATCATTTTGAGACCCTATAAATATTAGTCCTGACAGTGAGGCCCTTTGGAGGTTCCTGGGATCACACCAAGATGTGAGCCCACATCTCACCTGCCTTGGAATGGAAACTGGTTCATCAGATTGGGAAGAGTACATAGCTGGCCACTTCTCTGAAATATGGGGGACAAGTCAAATTGTATTAAGCTGTTACAATTTGATTCTGTGGGGGTATGTTGCAACTTCTTTTGTGAAATTAGGTACCAAAAATTAACATGTTAACAGGTTAACTTCTGTATCTGTGTGTGTGTCTGTACATGCATAATTTCTTCTAGAAACTTCATTAGATCTTTAATTTAAATGTGTTGATTATAAGAAAGCATTGATTATTATTACAAAATATATCCTAATTTTGTGATTTGTTATACTAGTGTTAACCAATCTTAATGTGCTGCTATTGCAAATCACACCAGATCCATAATTACGTGTTAAAGCAGTACACTAAAATTCCTACACCTAAACCCTTCAGTTATGAACAGCAAAGTCTGGGGCTAGGATTCGATCCAGACACACCTCAGCTCCTCTCTGAGAAGTTTAGAAAGCAGGTGGGTCCAGTCTGAACCTCATGACTCAACAGGAGGGTCTTCCTCACTCTTTTCCCCTGATCCCTGTGCAAATCATTCCCACAAGTTCCCAAATCAGTCTTATATCTATCTTTGTATAAATAATTTCCTCTGATCCCCGTACAAGTCACTCTGATCCTATTCCAACCTCTACACATCCCTTCCACATAGTAAGTAATAGAGTGACCCCTGGCCTTGAAAAGGCCTGTTAAGTCACATTTTCCTATATCTATGTTAATGTCACCTTTCCCTGGTATCTTTATTAGTGATTCTTTAAGCAATCTTAAGACTTCAACTCTTGTCTGAAACATCAGCACGAAAACAAGTACTGGCACAGTGTTAACAAACAAGCCCTTTAATACTAAAGCAGATATTTATATGCTAAAGGTCCTTTTGAATCCAGAACTATTCCTCTAACCTACTGAAAAGACTGTTTGGCCTAAAATAACCCTCATTTTTACTAGGCTGTGTCAATTGTATACCCGCTAGAGGAAACAATGGGGTAATTATAGCATGCAACTGGAATGGCTTGAGTGGAGAACTGGGACTCCTCAATGGAATTGAATTCACAGCCCAGGAAACTGCTTGCCTGAAATAGCAAACAATCTCTGTTTTAAAATATTCTCGGTAGGTATAAGGGCTGACTGTAGACTCATCATGAGTCCAGCACCCAGAGGCTCTCCACAGCAGGTCGAAGGAAAGAAAGTCTTTTGGTTTTGTGGGTGTGGCCATTTTGGGGGTCTATAAAATGCTGTGTTATGATCATGTTTACAAAATGCTACCTCAAGGCTTCCTTGCTGATGCCCCACATCAGCTCTGCAGGCATAGATGACCCAAGCAGGGCCAATCTGGGCTGGACAGGGTGTCCTGAGGCAGTCGGGCACATAACTGCATGCAGAAGGCATAGACTGAAATCAGAAAGATCATGAAGCAGACAGAAGTTCTCTGAAGCTTAGGCTGAAGAACTGAGCTGACTATGTGCCAACGGTAAGGCCACATCTGTGAAAAATGCAAAGAGATAAAAAATGTCTTCTTTGGGAGAGGCAATTTGGCTGCATTAGAAGGGGAGGAGCAGAAGAGCAGAAGAAGGTGTGAGGGAGACACAAATATGCCGAGATATACAGGACTGTAAAAAACACTCTTTACCTCTGCAAAAAATTGCGGTGTTGATTTTGTGGTTGCAGCTCTGGGGTTTCATTAAGAATTGCAGAGGGCTCTTCCCTGACAGATTTAAATTTTTTTTGAGAGTTGAAAAAAAAAGAAAAGAATAAAAGACTGAAACAGCTACCACTGTCAGGTGTAAGTTCATCTAGCCACTCTAGAGACAGAGACTAAGCTGTCCTGAGTTTCTTTCCAACAGAGGTAACAGTATTTGCTCTTTTACTGGCAATAGGACAGTAAGAAGCAAAGACAGATATGCTTTAGTCCAATGCATATTTATCCTCATCACCAAGTACAATACAGTGCAGGCTAATACTTTGCACAGTGGCAGCAAAGTTGCTGTGGAAGCAAAATTATTTTTCTGGAGCTTAATATTTTACTGATCCTTTACACCTGGAAGAACTAAAAGCAACATAAAGAGACAACATAAAGCTCCATGTGTCTAAAATCTGCCAGTTCCAGGTAGGAAAGTCACTGCACAAAACACATTCATGGAGCACACTGTGCAGAAAGAGACAGAAGAACAAGGGCAGGGGACAGACTGCCTGCTCCTACAGATGTGAGTGTTCACATTTGGGAATGCTAAAATAAATGCTTTAACATAAAACTGGAACTATTAAGGAACAAAGAACATATAGTTCTTCAGTATAAAGGTGTTTTCTTTACTAGGCCTATTATTCCCTGAATACACCAGACCTGCAGTGAGTGCTGTGAGAAGCTGAGTATCTCAAAGAAAAAAGCATTTACCTAAAACAAGACAGAAACAGTATTATGCTTCTGCTAGCCTGTATGAAAATAAAAACTGTGTATCCTCTGCCATTAAATATAATATGTTTGGTTTCTGTTTTGTACAAGCAGTTTCAGTAGCCTTTGATGTTGTACAAATGTCACCTTACTGCAGTATCTCCTACAGCATGACTGATACTAAGCTGACTGCCTGGCTTCAGCTAAAGGATTCTACTGAGTATCAGATGTTTTTTCAGCCTAAGTCTTAGCACCTGGGATTAGGCAGGCAGCCTTCCTGCCTTCCACCTGCATGGAGAATTGCTGTGTCCTACAGCCTTTTTCATCTCTATCCCCTTTCCCTTCCATGCACGTTCATTTCCCGCTCATTACTTCTTGTGTCGTTACCATTTTACAAGGTGGACATGCAACCCTTCCCAGCAGAAGGCCAAGGGCTGAGCTCCTGCCTCTCATACAACATCAAATGATTGCTTCTTACAATTCATAAACCATAACTCAGATTATTGTGTGGGTAATATATGGGAGAAGAGGCCCAACCTGTGTTTAAAAGCATGTCTCTGAAAGCACACTGCTCTTACGCTGATTAACTGTAAATACACAAAGCTCAATCACTGGCTTGTGTCAGTGAGCTAAAACTTACACTAAATCATATAATGAATAGGAAATGTCATAGACTTGACTTCACTCTACTTGTCAGGGCAGAAAATGTTCATATACTTGCCTTGAGGTACCTAATGTGGTCAAATATGTTGTGGAACAGGAAAATAGTGGAAGGTTCCTATTTATTAAAAAATGCTGATGCTGGAGAAAAAAAGGCAGTGATTACCACAATCTGTGTCTCTTAAAGAAGTCCAGATCTACACAGACATTCACACAGCAAATTAAAGGCAATTGAAATGTCCTCATTACTGAGCACTTCATTCCTAACAAGCATGACAGAAGTGTAGCTCATATCAACTCCCTGCTCTTGAATTTGTTGTGTTTGGCAGAATTCAGATTTGCAGGTGTAAGGACTGTGCAGATTATTGTCTTGCTAAAATACAAAATGTCACTTTCTTTAGCAGGCTTGAGCTTCTGATGATCTGAGACCAACACTGATGCTAAGCTGTGTGACTGTGGTCAGTCATCAACATCACAACACAGAGGGACAAGGACATGTTCACAAAACACACCAGACTGAGGCCATGCAGTTGGATCTGACTCTCCCACAGATGAAAGGTTGGTGTGTGGATTAACAAAATACTTGAGATTTCAGTTGTGCTAAATACACTGTAATCAGAGCAGAGATAAAGGAAAGCCACAGCAGTTTCACTCAGCATCTGAGGATGCTTGGATCCCAGCTCTAGCTTTGCCAGCTAAATGGTAATGGGGATTAAGGAAAAATTCTCATTTCACGCCTCAGGAATACTCCAGTCTTGGGCAACAGGTCCCCACCCCCTTAGTTACACCCCCTCCCATGCCAGAAATTGTAACTAGAATTCAAGGGTTAGAAAACCAGCCACACAAACATTTGCTGATGAGGGAAAAGAAGGAATATCACACACATTTGCATCCCAGTTGTGATATGAACCAGCACTAGCACACAGCATGAAAATGCAAACTGCAGAAGCATGCACTTGGAATCACCATGCAAGAAAAAGCAAAAATAAATAAGCAGTTGAAAAGTACCTCAGAAGTAACCTTGCTAGACAGTAATTTACAGGTGTACTGGTAGAAAGGGAAAAGACCAGCATTAGTACATTGAACAAGCTTATAACTAGGAAACAAGAACAAACAAAGAAATAGCAAGAACTGGCACATCCCAAAGTATAGTATTTCAAGCAACGTGGTGTAGTAAAAAAAAACAACCAAAAAAACCTGATTAACAGTTTGCTGTTTTTTTAATGACGTTGCTTGGCCAGTTTTAGACTTGTTTACCACCAGTGCTTAACCCATTTTCTTGCTGTTGCTTTTTCTCTCTTTTTTTCTCACCAGTGAAACCTCCTCTACAACACATCCTCTTTGAAAGGAAAGGCCTCTCACCTGAGGCATGAAGCTTTTCCAAGAACAGATGTGCTTGATTTGCCCTCTGTCTCTGTAAAGGCCAAACCTGTGAGTCCTGGCCAAAGCAGATGGGTTGTAGCCACCACAGCTAGACATTGAACAGAGGTGGTGACATCTAAAGGAGAGGCAGGGTAGATGCTCTGCTGAAACCTGCCTCTGCCTTTTGGCATCACGTATGGAGAAACTGAAGCTCTATACATCAGTACCACTGGTATGCTCAGCATATCAGGGGCAGTTTTCCATGGACCTCAAGCCTCTCTACAGTCCTCAGGAGACTGAGGCTGCTGCCTCTGGTTCCCCTCACTCACAAAGAGCAGTCCTGAGATGCTGAGCCACACTCAGCTCTCAGGATGTAATGGTCCAAGTGGCAGCTGCCTGTCTGCTTCTTAGTTATGCTCCTTCTCCCTTCAGCCCCCTGCTCCCTTCCCCCATATTTCATATATTTTTAAACAGAGGAAAATGATTGTCCTCTTTTGTTTCATTAGTTACAGAAATCTTCTTCCTGAGCAAACAGCCAAATGTCCTCTGCCAACAAATCAAAGCTATTTGTTGTTTAAACAACTATTGCTTAGCCTGGCATGTAAAATAGTGGCTGAAACTAACAGTGGTACAAGTGCAGCACTGCTTGTTTGAATTATCTTTCCACTGTCAATGGTGGGAATCGTTTACAAAAGGAGAGCGGAAAGAGGCAGGGAATAGAAACAAAACACTCCTGCTGGCCAGAGGAAGCTCTCCCTGGGCTCTGCAGGACACTGCCCTCTAATAGGATCTTGGGCAGGCAGCAAGCAAGGATGTAAATCTTGTTTGGCTGTATGCAGTGGGCTTAGGGGAGAATGACAACAAACCTCAACACAGCAGGACCTCATTGTGCACTGGGGCTCTCTTCATTCCCTGCAGCCTTGACAGTCCCTCCTAGAGGAGGATCCATGCCACCAGCTGTGCAGCTGGCACCAATGCTTGGCAGAGCATCTGCAGATGATTTGTGTCCAACCAGCTTTAGCAGCAGCACACCTCTTTGGTCAAACACTGCCCAGACCAGTGCTCTGCTCAGGACAGTAGGGCTCACTTCAAAGTGCAGAAGAAACTATGAAGTTCTGGCCAACCTGCATTATAGGAGGCACACATGCACCTCTGCAAATACCTAAGAGCTGCACTCAGGTCCCTGAGTAGAGAGAGTTAAGTCAACTGACATCTTACCTGTCCTTTTTGTGCTACAAAATGCATGACAAATGGTATGTGACCATCACAGCTATGGGAGAAGATTTTAACCACAAGCCATTGCTCTGTAGTCTAGGCAAGTCACCTTCATTTTCCAAGGGGGTGGAGGAAAGGCACAGGGTATGGGCCAACTGACTGTCACCTCTTTAGCACAGCAGCTTCTCTGCTATGCCAAAGTTTCCAGACTGAGAGATGCTCACTGTGGGACTCCAAATTTCTGTTTTGCACCTCTGTTTAATGCTCCTCTGTTTATCTTAAAGTTCCTTCTGGTTTCTGCAAAGGGTGTGATGCGTCTTCTGCAAGCTTCAGCGAGCCCTTCAGGGAGAGATTCTCTGGGGAGATGACAGCAAACAGCACATACTGGAGCAGGTGGAGCCACCCCATTTCACTGGGGGCTCTGGGAGGAGGAAGACAGAGAGATGATCCTTCTCAAGACATGGCCCCAGGATGCTGCTGCGAGAACAAGACACACCTGCGTGCCAGCTGGCTTCCTGCGTGGCAGCATGGGGTTTGATAGACATTGAGATCTTGTTTTTCAATGGCTTCAGTAAAGAAGGGATGAGATAAGGATTGGACTTGATGATCTCAGAGGTCCTTTCCAACCTGGCTGATTCTGTGATTCTGTGATAGTTTCTGCTGTGCACTGGAAATTTCTCTGTTTCCATTCTGAGTCAGCTCACTGACCACATTTTAGCTAACCAGCAGAAAGGCAACAGGACCCCTCCACATTGCATTCCTTCTGATCCTAAGTATCTTCTGCTACTGTGTAATATTCACCAGTCTTGGCTAAAAACTACAAGAGTAGTGCAGTATTCGTGTTTCAAACATTCACTTCACTGACAAGACTCTGTCTATAGCGAATGTAACTCCAAAGCAGTTTCTCTGAAGCATCAGCTCTTTGGTGACAGTGTAATCATTCTGACATCTCTGGGAAATGCCTGGAGGACTGTGGCAGCTTCAGCAAACACATCACAGTAACTATGTCCATTTACAGAAGTTTTATATCACACTTCTACTTCAGTACCTTCTGTTCTCATTCCCCACACTAACAATAATTCTAAGAAACACCTTGTGCTCTGTAGGGAAACAGACTGTATATTGGATGCACCTGAATTTTGGTACTTCCATTTGTGAAACTGACAGCTCTTCTTATTAGTGCCTCCCATAAAGAACAACTTCATTGCATTAAACTTTAGTACAGTAATGACTAAAATGTAGGCATCCATTTCATGGACTTAAATTATGGCTGATTATCTGTTTGTGTGGAAGAAAACCAGCAAATCCAGTGGGAAACAGCATGCTACCCAAATGAAGGATCAAAGTTAATTTCTCAGACATTCCCAATGTAATTTTGCAAGGAATGGTTTCTAGGGAAGTTATGCATTTACACTGAATCCTGAGCACATTGGGGCTACCAACACTGGCATGAATTTGACCCACAAAGTCCAAAAGCCACTGAAATAATGCACCAGCATGTCTTGGTGACTGTGAATTAACAGAGTCTGCCAATTCTCCCCACAGTCCTTATTGTTAATTAATTAATTTTAAAGAAACTTTGGTATTTGCCTCAATGCTCTCTAACCTCATCCTTCCATTTCAAACACACTGTCCCTTAACACACGTTAAAATCCTTATACACTTGCAAAGTGATCTGAGCAAGGTTATTTGGAACTAAGTATTTTTGTTGTCTGAATGTTGGTTCCTGCAGGTCATGGTTTCTATGGCAGAGCAAAAAGGAAAAAGCAATATGGCACTTACACTGCTGTCATCCATCCTTTCTCGCCGCTTAGATTTGTGTGTTTCATAATCCTCCATGAGGGTCTGCATCAGGTTCTTGGGTCGCTGGGCTCCTGCAGATTCCTCTGGTGGGTCAGACTGAGAGACAGGGCCTTCTGCAGTGGGGGATGGAGGAGGCTTGATCTTCTCTATCTTTCCTGCAATGACATGAAAAGGAATGACCCTTTCTGAGCTGAAGAACTCACCAGTTCTTTCCAAAAATTGACAGCTGGAGATGCATTTTCAGAGCGGTATAAATGGAGAAACAGTTTAGAATTAGGTCTACGAAACAATCTGGTAAATCAGGATGGTCATTGGTTTTTAAAATGTTCTGTCTCTTTCTGATATGCACTACAACAAAACACTGCAAAATCTATTTAAAAAAACTAGAAGAGTTGCTGTTTGATATAATTCCAAATTAACACATCACTATTATTTTCAGTAGCATCGGGCTGAATAACCCCTCTTTGATCCTACATGTGATCTAGAAATATTAAGATTCTGAAAAAATGAAAGATTATTTATTGTCTAGCTCAGATGATACAATGCATGGGATGCCACCACTTTAAGCTGGGAACCAAAGAAGGCATCTGGTTAAGTGGTGCTGGCTTTTTCTCTTTTTTTATTGCTTTATATATGCTCTGTAAGGCTTCAAGTTGTTGCCTGGTCTACTCTTCCCTTCAGTGGTTTCTGACAAGACACTGAAGGTGCTCCTGGATGGAGATTTGTGGCACAGAAGGATGGGGTCTCCATCCCACACACCCCTTAATCAGACAGGGCCTTTTAGTCTCCTGGTGGGAGGAAAGCCATAGAGAAGGCAGACTGCTCTCTGAAAGAGCCCATTTCACCCAAGGGAGCCTGTTTGAGGCAGAGTGACTTCAGCTGAAGACCTGAGCAAAAAGCAGGACAGAGAAAGGAGACCACAGCAATGAGCTGCAAGAGATCTCGGAAGCTAGACCCACAGTTCTCCAGGAGAACATCCTGTGTTTCTCATCACTGAGTGGTGATCTGGGGTGAGCTGCCCACCTTGCCCCAGTGGGAAGACTGAAAGAAGAAAAAAATACTCCCCTCCCCCAAGACCCTTACAAAGTGAAGTAATAAGAAGGATCACACAGATGTACACGAAACTTGCTATTGCTGAGAGAAATGAAAACCCTGGCTGCTCCTCCAAACAGCACCACGACCAAGGCAGCCACTAGACAGCAGCCTTGAAACCTCCTACGAGCATCAGCCGGATTTATTCATGAAGTGAAACCTGAGTCAGCACTGTGAAGTCTTTTACAAGAAATCCCCTTGCTGGGCTTGTTTCATTTCTGACCAGTATGGAAAACTCCAGCATCATTACTTTCTTGTTACAGGCTTGCTTGCAGCTGGTGTAGGGATGATGCTGGGAATTCATTCCCTCCAAATTACCCCACCCCTGCAGAGATTGCAGGGGGAGTCTCTATTGGCCCAGGTTCTACTCTGCATTTCCAGCACAGCTCTGCAGAAAGCCGGGAGTTATGCTGCCAAAGCATATCTTGGGATGCTCAGACCTATGGACAAGTCTCACACCTGAAAAGGCTTCTTTCCATCCCATTGCCCTTGGAAAACAATGCACACAGCTGGCTTTGGAGATCTGCATTTCACAAAGGGGGCATCTCTACAGATCTACCCTCCCTGGATAGTGGAAGGCCCATCAATTTCCATATTGTGGCAGCAACCTTGTAACAGCATGAAACAGTTCTGGGCACAATGGGAAGTGTCACTATGTAGTCACAGTTCCCTTTTAACTAATTTGTAAGCCAAGTCAGAAATTACATTGAAGAGTGTAAGAGTGGTTTGTCTGTTTCTATCCACAAGAAAGTATGCTTACAGAACCATTTTTTCTGTGTGTCTGAATTCCATTACTCAGGAATTCACAGCATCCTTTCAACTACTATTCACATATGTTTAAGTGTCTATTTTAAGTTCCTGAAAATTTTGTGAGAACAGGTAGGCAGGTGAACGAGCAAGATCCCACCAGTGTCAACAGTGGCAGAAAGGTAGGCAACCAGCCCAGTCCTTAGTAAGGTTGTGGTTAGATGACAGAGCATCTGAAGCTTCAAAGCTCTCAGAACAGCCACAGAAAAACTGTGAATCTGATGCAAATCTCCAGGCCCGTGCAGACCTATTCTGGCAGTTTAGGCTGTGTTAGAGATGTTGCTTCATTGATTTTCTTCCAGCAGCTTTTCATCCAGGTAAGGTGCTGCTGCAGAAAAGTCACTCAGCATAAATGCATTATGATCAGAGGCACTTTCTTATTCCACAATCCCATGCCCACATCTGATGCACAGAGAGACAGCTGGTGGTCCTTGCCCAAATTCAAGCTATGCAATAAAGGAGCAGGGCTCTGACTGAACTGGAAACAGGCTCACACCTGTGGGAGAGCAGGAAAAACTGCAGCCTGATGGTCTCGCTTGCAAGTTAACAGTAATTAGCAGCAGTGTCTTCCAGGGGAAACTAGTGGCCTCTAAGGTCACCTTAAAGCTGCTACAAAATACTGAGTACAGGCCATAGCATCCCAAATCTTCACAAACCTATTTACATTTTTCTCCTTTTTCAAAGAAAATAAAAAAAATGTTTTGTGTGGCTTCAGTCCTTGTGATGACTCCTTCTGCTCTCTGGCTTTAGGGACATATTAGGAAGTGCCTGGAATTTTATTTATCTTAATTTCCTGCCTCTTGTGCTATTTAGGGCAGCTGGGAGCTGTTCTGACGAAGCAACTTTCTCAGCCTGGGAAAGGGAACAGAAAGCTCAGGGATGGGGCAGCTCCTCCTGTGTCCCAGTCTGGTGACTGCAAGATATAGTCTTACGTTTCCATGCAAAATCAAAGATGTGCAAGAGCCAGAGGAAGATTACCTTTCTTCTTCCCCCAGCCTCTGCACAGCTCTGAGAACAAGAGGATTGTGGTGGTGACTTGTCCACCCCATGGAGCCTGATGGTATCCAAGCACTCACTGCAAGCTGTATAAAGATGCCCAGCTGATTAGCAAAATCAAGAAGAATGAGTGACTGAGGGGACAAAGGCCTAAGCCTCCACTAAGTAACCAACAAGTACCAAGAGGCATCATATAATGTTAACTAAGGTACAAAGGAGCTGAGAAAAATGGAGTTTGACACATGTAAGAGCAACGGTTTTACAGATGTTGCTGGCACAGATGTTCCCTGTACAGCAGGGAAAACTTTTCAAAATAAGATATTTGAGCTAGACAGTTTGCTTTATGAGATTACCCTGTGCTGAAATCAGGGGACAGCTGAAGTATGTAAAAAGAATGCTCCTCTGGTAATGTGGAGCCTCATTACCACTCCAGGTGAAGAGGGGGCTTCCTTGGTGTTCATGAACATGAACGGAGAAACATGAATATGCAAACTGACAAACACGCAAGCATTATAAAAAGAAACTCTCTAAGATCCTCTCACATCACACACATTCTCCACTAGGGAGACAATAAAAGAATATATGACAAATGAGCTGGATTAGTATGCTGTTAAGGTGCTCCTGGAGGTGTTCAGAGGATAACTGATGAGCACTCCAGAAGAATCCTTAAAGAGAGTGATAAACTCTACTTTTTATCATACCAGTGCTTATGAAGGGGTAAGGAAAAAGTATCTCCCATAAACTCAAAGGCTTCATTTCTTTCCTAGCCTTTTTCAAAATTCTCATTTTAAAAAGGGGTTCATGCATATGTGTTATATCCAATCCTTCTACTGTACATGTATTCAGGGATTAAAAATTTTGTGATGGCCACAAATATTGAAAATAATTTGCCCACAAGTTTCTGCTTCTTCTCCCACTGTACAAAAAGTATCTTTGGGCAACAGTTAAACCTGAGAATGTAGAACAGTTAAACCTTAGTGTATGTATTTACTTATGAAAAATAAAGTGGAAAATGGTATTCAAGCTAATGTGGCTCCCCTGACAGAGGCTCACCCTCCATAGCTTTCACTCAGGAGAATAAGACAAAGAGAAGAAAGAAGAACAAAACGGCACATTCGTGTCTCTCATTATCTGAAGGGAACAGTTACCTGTAATTGAAAGATACACTGATCACCTGTATCTCTAAACTCAACTTTGCCTGTGGACTTCTGCCATCCACTCAAATTCTGTCATCTAGTTCATCAACCAAGGACAATGGAAAGTGACTACTTGGTGGGCAGCTCTCCCAGCTGTGTGTGCAGATGGGTCCAAGCACCTGCAGATGACTGCAGGGAATGCAGTATGCCTTCTGCTGCACATGGCAACACTTTGGTGACAAACATCAAAAAGGCACACGTGACAGCTTCAGAAAAGCTTCTCTCTGGCATGGCTTGTCATGTTAGGGATGTCCCAATGCCCCGTCATGAGGCAGTGATTATGCACAAAGAGTTTCTCTGCAACAGAAAAGTCTTCACTGAACCAAGACTCCTCATGTAATTATTTTTAAACCTCATCTGATGAACAGGATTACTTGAGCCAGGCTCTACAGGAAGTCAGACACAAAATCTCCATGATCTAAGTACTCTTAGTAAAAGGAACAGGGGAATTACACCACCAAGGATAGGCTGGATCCTTTGATGTCACACACACATCATTCTGTTCAAACAAACTATCAAACAGACCCAGTTGCTCTGACTATGAGGGAAGGTGTACCACCTGCACATTGGAGGAGAAAACCACTGACTTGTGCCACAGCTGCTCAGCATCTCACTAAGTGCAGTGTGTGCTGCAGCAAATCAACACCAGAAATGTTCACATTTAAATATAGCTTCACAAATATTTTGGGATCCAAAATGACTCTCCATTTAGTCATGCTCATGCATTTTTTTGGGTCTTTCTTGGGTTTCCTCGTGCAGGAAACTTGACTTGGGTATAGAGTTTGCATATGTTCTTCCCTTTACCTTTGCAGGAGTAACCTGGAGAAAATCTTGTCCTGTGTACACACATGATCTTGCCCTTTCACTGAAATTATTTTTTGTCTTGCTTCAGTGACCTGAGATAGGTTAAAAGGCTGCTTTGAAGCATCCAAAGCAGCTTTAAAGGACACTTTGTAGCAGTACAGAAGCTCATTAATAAGAACCAGCTTCTGTTGAGTGGTTGGCAGACACCAAATTTAATGTTAACATCAGTTGTATGAAAGTTGTATGTCAGAGTGGCAAAACCAGCCTGTTTGCTATCTAAACTAATTAGCAGTTATTTTGCATGTACACCCACATGAATTGTGTTAAATTTCCACACTTCAGTCAAAATAGCAGTTTGGTTCACTGCAGTCCTTTTTTTGTGGTTTGTGTTTTCTATTATCCGCATAATGACAGTTCAAAGCTGAGAAGAGGGGCAGGAGTAATAAATAACAAGGGACCACCAGGAGTCCTAGTAAAGCTACTCTGCCCAGTCTACCCCCAGAAAGCAACCTGATATATCGGCCATTGCTAATTAACTGACACTGCACGTCCTCAACAGAGTTCTGGGGAGTTTACACTTCCTCACTTCAGGATTAGCAACAGATTTTTCAAATTTAGACTTGACCCTCTAATCCCTCTCTGCTGAGGTATCCTGATATTAAAAGAAGAGTGCCAATTCTTTCTCTGGGAAAGGCATTTGGTGACAGAAGTATCTCTGTTTCTTCTTCTTCTACTGCTGCTGCTATCATTAGCTTTATTACTCTGATCATCATCATTGTCATTATATGTTAATACATTATATGACCCATGATGAAGGGTCCCTGCCCATGCAGGGGAGTTGGAACTAAGTGATCTTTAAGGTTCATTCAAACTAAAATATGCAATCACCATTATCATTATCATCACTATTATCATCATTATTGTTACTACTCTTAGTACAACTTTCCACTATCACTGCTTTTTTTTTTCTATGTGAAACTAGATATTCAGATTACAGTATCAGACATATTCTATGGCATGTTCTTTACTGTGTCTACTAAAAGTACATTTTCTCTTCTGACTTGTAAATCACCTCTGTAACTGTCCGCAATGAAGTCTTCAGCCAGAATTTGTTGCCTCTGCTGAATTACCTTTTGTAAGATACTGTAAATATTAACATTAAAGGGAAATAGTTGCAGTCTTCCAAGGGACTGTATGATAACTCTTCTTCCTATTTTAAGGATGCCTGCAAGCTTTAACTGCAACACAGCTGGCTAAAGGGACAGCAAGGGTGAGATAAGGGCATGAACCCTGCAAGGCTAAGGGTGCTGAGCTGATTTCTTCTAGCTGAAAACTCTGCTGAGCACATCTGCAGTTTAAAAAGCACCAGAAGTAAAAAGATTTAAGAATTATTTTGGACATTCTGAAAGCAAGCATTCTTCTATTTTTTAATCATTTATATCCTTACACATTGCCCCATATTAATCTTTTCCTAGAAATTAATTCCTTGCCTTGTCACCAGCTGCAAATTGCAGTAGCTTGAGTCATTGCCTAATAGATCACAATTTTCTTTCTTGAACATATGGCAGCTGGACACTTAAAGGAAACTGTCTGGAATGAGTCATTATACATATAAGTTTATCATTGTAATTTACAATGAACATTTTAACATCAAGACACAAAGCAAATGCCTTTTCATGTAGAGAAATAGGAACGAGAAGCATATTGTCTTCTCAGATGCTCCTGTGAAACAGCAGTAGTGTCAATAGCCTTTCCAACATCACTTGTTAGCAAAAAGGAACCATTATTAGCCTCATTTCAATCGCTTTCAGGCTACAGATGATGGTGTTTTTAAAAGAAATCATAAGCACACCTCTACAGAGAATCCTCCTAACTGAGATCTGTGGTGTCCCATCTCTCACATCTTGTCATACCCTGCCCCAAACACCTCAGTTTATGGACACCAAAAATGCTGTTCTGTAGGAGTAATAACAATAGCACTTCAAAGAAATTACTGACATCTGCTTTTTTTTTTTGCAAGATGTCTCTTGCAGGTTAAAATCATCTTATTTGCAGAAGAAACAAAACCAAGTATAAATTTTTTATGTATTAGCTATTAATGTGCTGCATAGCATTCCAAGTTCACAGTCAGACTGGGTAATGGACTAAACCCAGATGTTATTTAAATTTCCCACAACTTTCAAAAGAAAAGGCTTATGCTGCACAAGTTTTGAAAGCATCAATGGCTCAGATTTATACCAGTGGAAATAAGGATGGAATTCAAGTACTCTGGGTAAAATTAAAACTTCTTTACAATGACCACTGGTAGTAAAACCTTCCAAATACTTTGAAAGCAGATGTAGGTCTATAGTCATAAGAATCACTCCACAGAAATAAGCTTGATATGTGTTTCTTTTTTTATTTTTATTGAGATTTATTTTTTTATGTTCTATTAAGAAGGCATGAGTGCTTGATTTTTTTTTCTAAAAGTTTGAGGATAATGTGTTAACTGCTGTGAATGCCACCACAAGGACCCAGCAGCTTATCAGTCAGAGGAAGACTTCTACTGAGCCTATGGAGCATTTTGTTTGTGACACCTGTTTGATTCAGTAACGAATGATGCCAGCTGAAATGAATTGCAGTGTGCAATTGATTGCCTGGAAATGTTTTTACCTGACAAACTTCATTAAGAAGGCCAAAAAATACCTGGAAACAAAAAGCAAAACAGACACACACACAAAATATGATGCAAATCCCCCAAATCTGTAAATCCTCGCTACCTCTGCAGTTCCTTCATGAAGTGCAAGAGAACAGAAAGCCTCTTAATAATGTTCTGTACGTTTGTCTTTCAAGCAGCCACACAGCTGCAAGATCTGCTGATGTCCTTCCTTGTGATAATTCTAAATGTCAGTGTGTGGTCTTAGCAACACAGTGATAGAAAATGACATATTCACTCAAAAACTACATAAAACTGAATCTGACCTAACCCTCCAAGTCACATTTCACTTTCCCCTGATGCTTCGGGCACCTACCTGGTGCAGTTTTGTAAGACACGGTTCTGGTGGGCATGGGTGGTGCACTCTTTGTAACCGGGCTCGGTGCCACCTGCAGACCTTGCCGCTGCCTCTTCAGCTCCTCTTCTCTCTCCTGGGCAGCTCTGATCTCTTCTTCTATCATCGACAAAGTCCTCTGCTTCCTTGACCGTAACTTGAAAGGGCCCACGGTCACTTCAGGCTCCTGCGTGGCCAGGATGGAGGCAGTGCTCCTCAGCTCTGCTGCCTCTGAATACTTGCTGAAATAGCTGACTTCATGTCTGTTTTCCTCCACGAGGAATGGCTGGCTGGCTGAGTATGTGAGCGACTGCTGCAAACTCTTCCCTTCCCTGAGTCCTGAGTCTTCGTCTTTTGAAGTCTTTGGTATGGTGTCCCTTTTTTCTTGAACAGGTGAAGACACCTGAGGTGGCTTGAACACTGGGTTCTGCTGCTCCTTGGAGGCTGGAGCTGGCTTGGTGGTGGATGGCTGCTCTTTGACAGAGATCTCCTTCTTCACTGGGTTCTCCTCTTCCTTGCAGTTTGTTTTATCTGCCTGCTCAGCTATGGCTTGTTGGATGGCATTTTGAACCAGCAGGCCAGCTTGGTACTCCAGCTGGTCATCAATCAGCATGGAGTCTGCCAAGGCAGAAGAAGGTGAATCACAGCCTGGGTCACTGAAGGACTTGGAGATGCCTTCACCCCTGCACTCTGCTGGAGTGTCAGCCTGAGGGGTTTGTGGCAGGGAGAAATCAGCCAGCGAGCTTTCCTGCAGCGCGCTCATGGTCTCATTGGAGGCACCGCTGTCGCTGATGTTATCCATGCTGAAGTCATTGGAAAGGGTCTCCAAGACAGTGGTATCCTGAGACCTTACAGACAAGTCATCCAAACCAGAGTCGAGCTCCTCTGGAGGGGAAGAGGCGCTGGCTGACTTTGGGAACTGCTCTAGCACACCCTGTCCATCATCCTTCACCACTGTGAAGACTGCTCTTGCACTCATAAATTCTCCATCATCTGTCCACAGTTTTGAGGCCTGTCCAGCTCTGGGGCTATCACTGCATGGTAACTCTCTTACTGGGTCAGCAGGGGTATCCTGAGCACTTGTATCATCTTCTGAGGTACAAGACACCTTCTGTGCTTTGACAACAGTGGTGTTGTGACCCTCAAGCTGTCCTGTTTGCCCACACACTGAAACTGGTCTCATCACAGAGGACAGAGGCCTGTCAACATGAGGAGAATTGAGGCTTTTGTAGAAGGGTTTGATGGAGAACATTTTGGGTGCTCCTGACCGCCTTGGTGGACCCTGACCCTGAGATGGACCTGAATGCTCCATCAGCTGGAACTGCTTTCTGGCAGCCGAAAAATCAATTTGCTCTGTGACAATATCTTCTTTCTTGATATTGACTGGCTCTGGTGGTACAAAGGAGCAGCTAAGCTGTTTGGGGGATGTTGGTGTTGCACCTTGCTGCTGCTGTCTCTCCTTGCGCTCCTTGTACTTCTTGTGGGACTCCAGATGCTCTTCATCTAGCTGATCCTCCAGGGTCTTCTCCTGGGGAGGGTTCCACCATTTGGCGGCAATGTTGGGATTTTTCTTGACAGCCTGGCTTTTAATGAGCTCCCTTCTTTCCTTTTCGAGTTCCATCATTTCCTCTGATGGTCTCACCTTGCGGACCCTGTATTTTTCCTTCTCTTCCTCATCTTCAAAGAGTTTTGAGGGCTTTTTGTCTTCATGGAATGCTCGTAGTTCAAACTTAGCCTCTCTCTTAAGGGTTGTAAGAGTTGTTTCCCCATCTTTAGAGGACCTTCTAGAACTGTTTGAAGAAGTGGGACTTCCTGGCACCTTCAGACTCTCCCTAGTGTTTTCTTTCAGTCCACCCAAGGAAGGGCCATTAGATTTCAGGTTTTCATCTGTTATGCTAGCTTCACATGGTTCAACTACTAAGGGTGCCTGCTTGTCGGCTACATTTTCTTCCCTTTCACTGGGTACTGATTCATTGCTGACATTAACAGATGCTCCTGAGCCATCCATAATGGAGACTGCATTTGGTTCAGGGAAGGATGTCCCATTAAAGGTATTATCTGTAGCTAAATCACAGCAATTTGCCTCCAGCACTTCATCTAGGTATCTGATTTCTTTAGCAACTTCACTATCCAGAGATTCATGCCTGTCCTTAAGTCCATTGTGGCTGGCAGCAGGGGAAAAGAAGTGGGCTGGATTGTCTATGGGATGTGGTGAAGCCACTGTGGTGATGCTTTTGTGTTCAGAAACTGGAACTTCAATTTCCATTTTCTCTTCTTTTGTAGCAAGCACAGTAGCTGGCTCCAGGAAATTGGCACAGTTATGGTCTCTGTTTTTTCTCAACCTGATGTCATCCTCAGGGATTCTGGAAGATTTCTGAAATAAAAGAGAACAAAACTATGATGAAGTCCTAAAAAGCAACATTTCACTTTTTGCAGAGTAAACAACATCTGGAAAGCAAACCCTAGCACTTCTTAAACTTGAGTTTAAAGCAGCCCCTCAGAGTGTGGGAAGGCAAGACAAGTTATTAACACCAAAAATAGTTACCTTACCATAAGCTGGACAAGACACTAAAACAAAAATTAACTTTCATTTAAATACCTCCCATCTGCTTCATTATTTCTTTCCTGTGTCCTGGTTTGCCACTAAAAATAAGCTTTGGATTTCCAAGTTATTAATGACTGGGCAGTTTCAGTGTAGCATATGCAGCACACAACACGTATCATGTTGGTATTTAAAAAATGCTTTCCACACCTAAAGGAAATCTCCTAATGCTTCTACAGATGAAAAGTATTAATGCCCCCATTTTTCCAAAACAGATGCTAATGCACAGAAGAGCAGGCAATTCATCCCAAGTTAGGACAAAGGACATGGCAGAAGCAGGGAATGATCATTTCTCAGTGGATCAATTCCAGTCATCAAACACGGGGTAGAAATACGCAGTGCTGGAAAGACATGGGGTCTTTCTCCAGCCCACACAGAAACCCACACACAACTGGGCCTGGGAGACAGGAAGTGTTTGCTACTCCCAAGGCTTGATGACCACAGGGAGCAAGACAGGGACCAGAGCCACAGCCTCCTCCCCTCCACTGCTTCAATCTGCAGTGCTGATACACTTGATATGGATTTCTCCCTGATGTGCAGGCTCTGGTCTCAAGGTGGGTATTGAAAGAAACTTTATTTATGTTCTGGTATGGGCTGATTTTACCCACCAAGCAGCCTACTGAGCTTCCCATGAGTAAAGTCTGCAGGAACTCCTGATTAACCTTGTAAACATGCCAGTGAATTTCTCAATAATTCCTTATGGCTGAAAGACAAAAAAAGGGAACACCAAGAGGAAAGAGGAGGGAATTTTCAGTGCTATTCTTCAAAAGCAATTTACTAACTCCTGCTAAATCTTCCTAACTCCTTAAAATCCAAAGCATCACATCAACTGACTTCAGCTAACATTTCAAACCAGAAATTTGACACCTCAGGTCTCCATCTCTCCCTCTCAGTGGTCACCCAACAAGGGCACCTTTGTCTGTGAGTCACCCTGCCCTTGCTGTGCCTTATCCTGCAGGCTATTAATACACACAGCAGCAGGAGATGATCAGCTAGGAGCACAACACCACTTACCAGTGACCTGAACAATCACATTGCCTCTGGGTTTATATAGGCAGTAAAACGAATTCGACACATGTTAGGGAATTGTAGATAGCCAGCCAGAAGGGCTCTGTTTCTGAAAGCACTTTGAACAAGTTTTCTGTCTTATTTATATAGTTGTACACAGCTGAAGACAGAGCTGGCTTCAGCCATTAGACATTTTCTGCTTAATTGTCCTTAAATATTGGGAAAAATCTTTAAAAAAAACAAACAAACCTGCTTTTGTCTATGTTTTATTAGACATTTTTCACTGCTGCTACTTGCTTTTCACTTTCTCTTGAACATAGAAATTCTGCAGGTGAAGTTTCTAGCAGTGCTCCTCTTAAACCACATTATATTTTTCCACATCTAAATATCTAAATGTGGCCATTTAGATATTCAAGAAACCAGATGTTCTCCAAACAAATACAGAACAACGAGTATAAAAAGTCTTTACTTTTTTGAGGGGGTACAACAGGAATGAAAGAATAAACCTTCTTTTTAACCTGGAAGGGCAAGAATTGCTCTTTATTTGCCTGGAGAGCTCCAGGTATTACGACAATGCTGTGACAGGACTAGGACTGGAATACCTTGCTGATATTTGTGTTTACATCTCCCCTGCCTGGCTTGATGGTGCAGAACAGGGGATGTTGCTACCTGAAGCAGTCTGTGCAAGAGGACATAATCATCAGTGCAGGACTGCTGGTTGTCCCCTTTCATACAGAACATGAGTATGCCATCAAGCTCCCACCAACATCATCTAATGAGAGAGAGATCAAAGCCACTAGTGACATTGGTAGCTAATTACGCATCCTCTGTCACCACAAGATCACATCTTCAACAAACACAGGAAATCAGCCAACGTAGCTGTGCAGACAATGAAACACATCTCCCTGCAGAACCAGATGACCCCCAGGCCTTCTGCTTCTGGTACTTCCATGCCACAGAGATGGGAATATGCCCCTGATTGTCCCAGAGACCCCATCCACAAAAGCTTGTCTACATCCATCACTGCATTCATGTATGAATCATTTCAGATTACACCATGTTTGGGTATTCCATTAGAGAATGGAACTACAGGCACAGTATTTTACCAGTTTCTTAACAAGTAAGATCCCAGCTCATCATAGCTGCAATCTGCAGCTCACAATTAAGGCATATACACCTCACTGTCTAATCAGGGCATGCATTTGTGACAGTTTGTCATTCTGAAAGTGTGTACGTCTGTGCAATTAGCGTGGCACATGTAATTATGTAGTAAGATAGGCAATTATGTAGCAAAACCTATGAGGAAACATTGATACTTCTGGGAGGGAGCCTTTCTTTGATGGGTATTAGTAACTGATCAAGGAGAAAGGTTCCCAGAAGAAAAGAGAAGGCAGGCTGGAATGATATAGGAGGAAAAAAATTCAACTAAAGAAACACCCGTCTTTTCCCCTCAACACATTCTGGCAGACTCTGAGGACATTTTTTTAGGTCATGGCAATAACAGTATACTCCAGACTCTCCTGTGAGGAAAAGAAGTCAATTTACTGATGAATTACCTGAAAAAGATAACTGAAAAGTTCATAAGGATGGAAACAGCTGACAAAAGTAAAGGTTTTCAAGCCTGTCCAGGGCCCAGAGCCTGCCTGTGACAACTTGATGGGTCTGGGAAAATGGCACGTATTGGGATGTCAACACCTTGGGTGGCAGGAGAGTGGGATGTACACAGGGCCCCACCTCAGCTGTTTGGTAGATGGAGGTGAGCTTCCCAGGGGTCTGCTTTTGCTCCTTGGTAACAAATACATACCAACAGCTTTGTATTTGCTGCCTACAGGGAAGAGGCTTTTCAAAGCCTGCACCATTACAGGAGCCTGTAAGCAGGAAAAGGGCTGCGTTCACCCCTAATTGTAGTCAGCTATTCAGCAGCCACAGTGATTCCCATACACAGCTCATCTATATTCCAGATATTCCAGGGGTTACTGTTGCACTGACAGCCTCTGAATGTGCATTCATTTCTGTTTAAGTCAAGGTGCAACTGGGTAATTAGCATGATTTTTACAACTCCACTGCACTTCGGCAAACTGCACTTATTAGCAGCTTAGAGAGTTATTAGCATATTTCCTCCTTGGTTGAATTCTTCATCTACAAAAGTATAAGTGTTTGGGCAATCAACTCTTTTATAAGGAAAAATCGTGGGAGTGCTACTAGCAAGACCCAGAAAATGTACTGCCAGTGCCTTCCTTTGTTTGATGCAATGCAAAATGCATATGACAACAAGTGGGAGGCAATTCTTCTGAGCTGCATCAACATTCTTCTGCAGCAATAGTGGTGGTGTGGAGGGAGGAAGAAGGTAAAGATTAAACAACTAAAAACATTTAATGGTTTAAAAACTCTAAAATAAAGTTTCCTCTTTGTGACTTCTACCAATTTCTCCAACCAAGTTTCAGGACAGTTCTTGACACCACTGGTTTCCTGGTGTCATCAGCATTGTTGACTTCTCATTTCTTCATGTTTCATCTTCCTTTGGAGATGTCCTGTTCCACACCTGCTTCTCCTCCCGCTGTCTGATCACTGAGCCATTGTTTTGTTTAACTCTTTCCCCTCTGTTCTTGGATCTAACTCTTGGGTCTGCCATGCCTCCAACAGTTTTAGTACAAGAGTTTAACTCAGTCACAGTTCCGTATGGTTGACAGACTAATCCACACTTCCCTGATGTCAACCATCTTCTCCCTCTTCACCCGCTGTCTTGGCCTGCCCCTCTGATGTCTGTTTGCAAAGGAGAAGGAATCAGATTATGGACTTCCCAGGGGGCTGGCTCTGGCAAGCCTTCAAGACAGCAGCTGCATTCATTCAGCTCATCCTTTTGAAGACTGCAGTTACCATCTGCATCACGATGCAGCTTAGTCCCAAGCACTGCAAAGATACAGAAGTCACCTGCACCTCTGTGCTTCTAGACAGCCACTGGGCCCAGTGAGAAAACCCCTAGGCAGGACAGGTATTGCTCCACTCTTGCCAGCAACAGCAGGTACTTATTTAGATAAGTTATATTCCACAGAAGTGTTGCAATTCTCAACAAGAAAGAAAAGCAGAAGCTGAGTCATACATGGTGCTAACAGCCATCCCTCAGAGCCCATGTTGACTGCCACACAACGGATGCTTGGAAAGGTGTCACTATCCCAGATGGAAAGGCCCAATCATTGTGATGGCTCCCATCCCACACTGGCTGGTGCACTCTCTCCTTCCATGGCAGCTGCCACCCTGACCATCTCCATGAATGATGTGATCCCCCTCACTGAGGGAATGATGGGAATACTCCAGGTGTGAGCCTTTATAGGAAAGAAAGTCTAACGGAATATAGGTCTAATGAAATGGGCCAAACCTTTTGTGTTTCAGAAACATCCTCTTTGAGCGAGCTAAGAGAAAGCAGCAACAAAGAAAAACTCTTCAAAAAGGTGAAGAAAAGTGATACTGCTGATGATGTGGGGGTCAAGGAAAGGAAGGAGATTTATGTTCACATTACATCCAGGAACCATGCCTTCTCATTAAAAAAAAAAAAAAGCCCAGACCCAAAGTGTTGTCTTCTTGATCCTGTGTGAAAGAGTCCTGCTTTTCCAGACCGTATCTTTATACTGAGTCATAAAACAGTTTTAAAAATACTATGTTAAGTATTGAAAAAAAAATATAAATAAATAAATAAAAAAAGCTCTCTCACCTAATGAAACTGGATAAAATTCAATTCAGATTTCAGGAAAAAAAATAGCCTCCATATCCTGCTGCCAAATTTTGTTGAATTTAAGACAGGTCAGGCACATGCTGGCACTACCTTGAATAGCTCCATTCATAATCCTACTTGCACACAAAAAGCAAACCCCCTGGCCTGTTCCTCTCACAGTGCAGAGTCTTCAATATACAGGCAGAAACAATTTCCAATGACTAAAATTTATTAGTGTTGAGTGTTGCAAGTGACATTCTCTGTGAGGAGTCCCTTGTGCTCTTCAGTGACTTCCCTAAGGTAGCCAGGTAGTACAAAAGGCAAATTTTCTTTAAGAAAAGCTGGTTTATCTTCTTCTAAGCACTTCAGAAGTCACAATAGTCAAATCTAAAAACCAATCCAACTTCATGCTACCTCCCTCCAAGAAGCAGTGGGGGTCTCTCTTGGAATACAGGCAGTAATAAGGGATGTGTGGGTAGAGTGCCCAAACAAGTGGCTGCTTGGAGAGAGCTTGCTGTGTGACATTTTCCGAGTGTTTTTCTGTATGTCCTTATTTTTTATCTGTTCTCAAGGAGTTCTGTTTGCATTTGCTCAGAAAGCACATGAAAGGCTTTGTAATACTCTTTTTCATTTCAGCTGAGCCACCAGCTTCAGCTTTCGCATGTGATAGACTATGAAGCTCTTTCATCCAACCAAAGTCCAAGCTTCTTTTGCTGTTTTAATAAATTAAGGAAGGAGAAAAATGGCTCAAAAATATGAATACTTTAAATGGTGAACTTACACTGTACGACAGGGTATTTTAATGATGAGCACATAGTGAATGATAGAATATTTTTTCCAAACATGCTTTTATAGGTCCAATATTTTCTGTCCTCAGTGAAAAACAGCTGATTTTTTTCCTGGAATAGCGAAGATCTGCCTTTAGAATAACCCCTAATACTACTCGTTAATCCCAAGATATATAAATTGGAAGCAGCTTTCTATAGGTAGGAAGCCACCTCATCTGTTATGCCACTTATTTTCTCTTACTCCCTTAAAAATGCAGAACAAGTCTTTGAACCCAGCCCTAATGACTGGACTTCAACTATTACCACATGGGCAAGGAAAACAGGTATCTTTATTCTTTAAGTTAAATGCATGTGCAGCAGTTGTAAATAAAAAATACCAAAGCAAACAAGCAAACAAAAAACCCCAAACAACAACAAAACAAACAAAACCCAAAGCCAGCAAAAAACCCCAAACCAACCAGCAAAACCACACACAGAAAACAACCCTAAAGGCTAACTACTTTTAGGAAATGTTTTTCTGCAAAAACCTATAATTAGATGAAGTACCTGCATGGACAAAATTATTTACATGGAAACTAATATTTAGAGACAAAGTGCTGTTAACTTATGAATGAATGAAATATTGCCTCTGATAAAGAAAAAACACTACAAGTCCACACTTGTTTGTACACACATCTACAAGTGGTATAGACTTGGATAGCACCATGTGTGGGGCTGGTTAGCTTTGCTGTTAAAGCTCTGTTCAGTTCCACAGTAATCAAGATGCAAATCTGAAATGACAGGAACCTGTAATTAAACTTTCATTCAGAAACTGCAGCACTGTTTGCTACTTCCACACTCCACCCCCACCTCCTCATTTTCTATCAGCATCCAGATAAGAAGATGCCCTGAAGAGCTCCCTGAACAGCACTTGGAGAGAACTGGGAGCTCCTAGTACCATCAAGTAAATTGGTGATAATATGATTTCAGGTACAAGTACCTGCGTTCAAAAGACCATTCTCTTATTCTCTGGATTGTTGGGTTCTTGTAACACAGGTCAGCCTGAAAGTTCAACTGAATTAGAGATGTAAATGCACACATAAGAAGGCATTTAATCCAGAAAAATGTATTTCCTCATCAGTTCAAGTCCCACTCCTGATGTGCCTCTCACCTCCAAACTGATTTCCATCAAGTATTACTTCTTTTATTGCTTCACTTAATTTCCTGAATGACCAGGACAGTACACCCTATGTGAGGAATGGAAAAAAAAATATACTGCAGAGAGGAAGCACTAGACTCAAGATCAATGCAACCATATTGACACATTCATCACACACAATCCCAGACTGTTAGTATTTGTTAACTTTGTTACAAATTTCTCCTAAGGCACTCTTTTCTGTAGACTGTGTCTAAAATGTGTTTTTGATGAAACAAGATGAATGATTCTTCCAGCAGCTGGGATATTCGATTTAGAGTATGTGGTACTAAGTCACTTAAAATGGTAAATATGATTTCCTGAAGCAGCCACCAAGTGCTACCTAAGGATGTGCAACAGCTTGCTGGAGAAAATGAAGAGTACCACTTCAGGAGCATCACAGAATTAGACCTGTCCACTAGCTGACAGGAAATACTAGGTATGATAAAATCCTGAATCAACAGAAGAAGAATTTCTTCTTCACAGGTGAAAGTCACAGATGAGGTCCTGTCCCACGACCCTTTGCATTTGCAGAGTCCACTTGGCCAGGCTTCCCTTGGTCGGTGCCAATGGATCTGAGCTCAGTGCTCACAGCTCTGTTGTTAGCAGCATTCTCCCATGTTCAGCCTGTGCTTTGGTACTACATGAAAGTGGAGAAATTCCAATTAAACAAGGACAGAAAAACGTTCAGCTTAACAGACTCCCCAGGACAGATACTGAGTTGAGCAGTAACAGCTTCTGAATGTATGCACAAAAAATGAGTTTCACAAAATGCTGCAGCTGGAATCTGCCCAACACAAGTTGCAGATGGAACAATTGCTCTTGTAAAGCATGACCTAATCCCAGTGGGGAGGGGAAAGGATGCTATACTAAGCCTTGCTTTTAATACTCTAACCCATCCAGATAATGTCAGCACAGGAAAGGGTGACCTTTACGGTCACTTAGACACACAAAAAAAGCAATGAGACAAGGAGATTTCCAAAATTCCTTAGTCTTTTCATTGGGTTGGGGGGGTTCCTGTCCCATTTAAAGAACAGAGCTACAACCCTTCTCTGTAAATGCAAGTTCTGCAGAAAAATACTTGCATTATTAATCATTTCGGTGCTTGAGAAAGGGACCTCCTGAGGAAGGAATTTGGGCTAGGTAGGAACAGGAGGAAGACAATAAATGGAGACAAAGGGCCATACAGCTCACTTGTTATCTGGGCAGACCCTATGGCTGCTGGGTAAACTGTTTTAATACACTGGAGAAACAGAGATAAATCTGCCACAAGTGTGCGAGTAGGCTTTCTGAGATGTACCAGTATTAAAGTCTTTTGATGATGCTAGTTCTTTCACTGGTGGCTACAGTTCTGTAAATCTTTCATAAATAGCCTAAACTGCGTTTTCTGTGCAAAGATGTATGATCTCTTTATACTGGAGATCCTTCACCATTTATTTTCACTGGCAATATAGTAGGAACTGGTTGCTTTAACTGAAACAAGCACCTACAAAACTTTGCAAACAAAGCCCAAGATAGACTATTTTCACTTTCTTTCACTCTTGTGATGCAGAAACCCCAACTGCCAAATATCATAATGCTTCTGGCTGTTTCCTATTGCCTAATCAATACTTGCCATATATCTAAAGAGTGTGGCTGTTCAAGATCTGCTGGAATTTGATAGAAGGGATGCCACAGAGAGGGCTAAAGGAACAAACTATGCTCAAAAATGTGGAAAAAAATCTAAACACCTACTTCTCTTTGAGAGCTGAAGCAGGTTAAGAATTATTACTGATGCTTTGCCTCTATCAGTAGGACTCATTACAGATGTACTTATCCATTAGGTTAAGACCCATCACAGCAAAATCTCCTTAAGTGAAGGGATGCCTAGGTAACTGTGTGTGGTGCAGCATGTCTTACCCCATGGCAGCCCACTCTGCCCAGAACACAAAGAGTAGGACAGTGTTTCACTGCAGATAGAGGGCCCTGGCTGGGCTAAAGCAGTGGTCAAGGTAGAGTACAGACCAACCAGCTGGCTTGAGCATTCTATGGATTGCCCTCTCCACAGATTTTGAAGGAAATGCACTTATTTTAAAGCTAAAGAGATACCTAAAACTCTACACATCACAGAGTGCATTCAGTGTCTCAGAAAGGTTTCCATTTATATTTAGCTTAATCCAAAATCTTTCAGGACATTACCTCCTGACTCAGGCAAAAAGCAGATCAATGGAACATTATCAAAAGAAAACTACGAGGACATTAAGATGAAATCTAGCTTAGTCCGAGCTCAAAAATTGCTTCAATTATGTAATATGTGATTGTAATATATGTGATTGTGATGAATTTGTATTCCTAACTGACAAAATTCAGAATGAAACTGAAAAAGAAGTGAATATGGGGCTGAACAAAGCATTGGGGCATGTAATTTTCCACTATTTCAGTATAAGCAAAACAAGGCCCTAACGAGACCAGCTTCGGCCTCAGAGATAATTGGGAGTATAAGCCATGTTCTCAAAACAAGGCACTGCCAAGGACAATTAGGCATCTGCAGAAAGAGAACATAAAGACATCACCGCCAATAGATAAGGGAAAAGTTATGGCTGGAACCTGATACCACTCTAATGAAGTCGGAGAAATCAAGAAGAGAAAAAAAAGTTCAAGCCTGAAAAAGACTTTACTTTATCCAAAGAACTGCCTGAACTCCGCCTAGACTATACCTGCTATGAATGTTATAATACCATGATGTAATCCTTATGAGTGTGCATGTAAACCCACCTCCTTTTGAATATTCATAGAATAGTAATCAATATAAAGGAATTCTAGAGTTTTAGATTCGTGCGTGTGAGTGGAGCGAAAACTCCCCATGCACCCAGCGCTGTTTTGCTCATTGCAATTTCAGTTTTGTTAACCACTTCCAGCCTTGTTAATTAATTAAACCATTAACAGAATATTAAGTCTCTGTCGTTTTTAACAAATTATATAAGTGTTACGGAAGAAAATATGATGGGGAACAAAGGGTGTAACTGAAGTCTCTGCCAGTGGCTGTGTTACACACACAAGTGGGGAGAGAAGCCACTTACAAGAAGGGTCTGGCACACCACCCTCTCTGAGTCACTCTATCCAGGTATCACCCTGCTCAGAGCCCATCAGGTTCTGCCACACAAAAATGTTTTTACTCCAGTCCTCCTGTCCAGAAACATGACCTGGTGAAAACAGCATTTGTGCTGCAAGAGATTTTACACAAGAACCAAATCCTTTTAACTCTGCTGGGGTGCAATTTGCAGGGCTCTTCCTCTGTGGGCATGCATGTAACTTAACTTTCTAGATGGTGAACTTAAGCAAATACCAATTCAAAGACACACACCCAGAAACTGAAAACCACACTCATTAAATGGTGAGTCCAGTGCAGTGCAGTGATCATCAAGGGATTTTGACATACCATTTCAACAAACAGCCAGCAAACATTTAACAGATAAACAAGTCAGACTAAAGGGTCTACACAAGTCTTGCTAGCAAGAGACCACATGTATACAGTCTTTGCAAAGGAGGATGTTGCTAAATTCTCTACATGCCATTGCAGTCCCCACACTATAAATATGACCTACCATGTGAGTCAGGCATTGTGAGCAGCTAGCAACTTCATCCAGGCTTTGCTAGTAACACAAATTGAGTCATCTCACTATCTTCTGCAGGAGAATGTTTCATGGAAAGTGAGACTTGGATAAGACTTTTTCCTGATTCCTTACTTGGGAAAAAGGCAGTTAAGAAATACTAGAGAATAAGACCTCTTTCAGCACCTACCACTTCTCATAACTGTCTCTTCTCCTCTTCCAACCAAAGACTCATTAGTCCTTCTTCTCCTGATGAAAAGCCATTGATTAAATGACCTACAGCACATCTGGACTACATTCAGCATTATTTGATTAAGGCATTCATCACTTGCTCTTTCAGCAAGTGGAGAATTAAGATAATGGTGGGTAAAAACTGTGTTAAATGAACTGGCCATTCCAGCTCAAACTGCTTTGCTTGAAAAGTCTGATTGCTCTAGACCCTCTGTTGTGTTTTGTTTGGTTTGGTTGTTTTTGGTTTGTTTTTTCTTTTCCTAATTACAGAAAAATGAAGTAAGTATTGGCTAATTAATTTAATGGTGCCTAGATCATTAACACCAAGTAAACTGTTACATCAAGGGTGGCTGTTATCTGTATTTCTCTGTTTGCTGATAGGAAGTGCTTGCTTGGAGGTATTTTATACAGCAGTAAAAAGGCTCTCATTAAATTGAAAGCAGCACCTCGCATTTCTATAGAAACAGAAGTTCAACGCGTTCCGGGTCAAGTCGCTTCAGAGGAGAGGAGGAACAGACAAAAATGGCTTAACCAGATCTGCTCAAAAGAGTATTGTTTATCAGCCCATTACACAAACAGTAACTCAGTTTTCAGTATCTGAAGTGACTGCCTGAGTCTTCAGCTATGGAGACTCTGAACATAAAAAACCAAGCAAAGGATAGAATCCAAGATCATGTCGTCTTGGCTTTCAGGCATTTTACTCTAAAATATCTTTCCTCATTTCTCAGAAGCTAAAGAATGTGCAATCCTGGTGCATGCTCAGAGGTATCAACTAAGTGTCACAGCATGCATCAAATGCCACAGAAACCAGGAATGCTGTTGCTGCCAAATGTGTTTCCCCAGAGTACTACGCTTAATTTCCTTCAGTGCTAAACAGCTAAAAGATGACACTGAACAGACACCCTCAGAGCCTCTATTATCAACTGAAGCTTGCTTCACAGCATCAAGAAGGATAACACTCGACTAGTGGGACACAAAACCCACTAGAACAGATACAGGATGCAGCCAAAATGCTTTTCAAGCTCTGCCTAAAAAACAGAGACGCTGAACATGTGGGTGGTTTCCCTAGTTATCACATGCACAGGATATACAAAAGTATCTTTTCTCCCCAGAACCAATATTCTCCTGTGTTACACACACACAAAAAAGTTGTGCACGTCAGAAAGCACAGCCTACAATGAACAAGTTAGTCACAGAGTGATTAATACCCACAGCCACCACAGGGAAAATTGCTATTTTAAATACTCCTCCAGCTACTGAATGATAAAGGCCCAATGAAGATACAAGTCACAGGTCAGAAATCTGAGCTTACCCCTTTCTCTCTCTGTTCCTGTAAATTCTGAAGCAAACCCCCAAAAATGTCGTTTTCCACAAGGGCCTCCACTTTATTTGGCTCCTTAACTCAAATTCCTTCCCCAGCTCGTTACAGGACTGCGATGTCATGGGCTGAGGGAGGGCTGCTGCTGAAAAAAAAAATAAAAAGGCAGCCCACACCCTTAGCCCATTCACACAAAGAGGCTGTTTCAAAAGGAAAATGCCAGTTCACGCTACACAAAAAGAGCATGACTTCACTTAACCTGTAAGGGATCCACCTCCTTAGAGGTCCCTTCAAAAGCATCATGTCCCTGACAGATCCAAAGGCCTCTTTTCTACTAGGAAAAGCAGGGGGTTGCTGTCACAGGGTGGTATTTGGGGTTTTTAGGAGGGGGAGGCACAACCCAACAACACAGCATGTGGCTGGCTTTGTACCAGAAAGGCGTAGTTACACAAAGGGCTGCTGGGAAAGACACAAGATACAAACAGTAATTAGCAGTAATTTTTACCTATTAGAAAACAAACAAACAAAAAAAGGACTGACTATATTATTTCCACGGGAGAGGCTTAAACTTTATCTCAAGTGCTTTGGGTACATTTGGCAACCTTCTGCCTCAGAAGACTCAGGGCATTGGTCTCCAGCCTGTAGGAAATGTCTCAGCAACATGAAAACAACCAAAGAGATGGAATCCAAAAAGAAATTAGAAGAGAGGGTGACTGGGAAAAAAAACGCAATGTTTTCTACAGCACAGTACTTGTTCCTTACTGCTGCCTGTGGGTAGTGATATTTGAGTACCCCTGGATTAGGTTTCCTGGAGGCTCAACAGTTAAAGCTAAAAACATGAGCTATGCTGGCCTCACACCCCCTGTGAAGGTCCTCTGGAGTCTGGGTTAAAACGGCTTCAGTTTATACATGCTGCTATAGATGACAGACCTCAAGTGTTGGAACAGCGTGTTTCCTTCACCTGAAGAATCAAGCAAGCTATGGATTTGCTTTCTCATTACTTCTAGGGCATCAGCAAAGGGGAGGCACAGCCATGTTCTACCAGCAGTTATGAAAAAGAACAGCAGCAGTATTTTTGATGTAAGAAATTATGACTGAGAAGTTACTCACTTCATCCAATGCTGAACCACAATAAATGAGGCAAGTCAAGACTCTACAGGTTTAAATGGGTAGGGAAGAAGCTCCTTGACACCTGTTGAATGAATCTATGAAAATACAATGAAAATAAGGTTTTCACAGGAAAAAGAAGACACTAAAATTCCCTGTGCTAAAATAAAATCCAGAGAGGCTTTGGTGAGCCTGAAGTGACAGGAAATCTGCATTCTTTCATACACCACCTCTTATATTGCCTGGACAAGGGGAAGGAATCATAGTACAAGTACGGCTTTTCCCAAACTGGCTTCTTTTTTTCTTTGTTTGTTTTTTTTGTTTGTTTTGTTTTGTTTTTTGTTTTTGTTTTGGGTTGTTTTTTTCTTTTGGATCATCAAAGAATTCTTGACTATGATGACAGCTAAATGTTTCATGAAGAAACTGAATTCTGTATTAAGATATATGGGTTTAAAATGTGATTTCTATAGCTCCTAATTGATTAAATATGAAATTCAAGCAACCCTGCTTCACCTGGGGTCACTGAAGGAGCAGGAAGTCACAAGATATTTACTTTATGTACCTTCTCTGCTACCAACTGCCTATAGCCCCTTTTGCCCTGGAGGTCACTGGAGAAGAGTTGTTAGCAGAACATTAACCAGGTGTGCTGGAGATGGTGCTAGAGACACTCATTTGCTACAGACTCACAGTAGTTGTCCACCTGACATGCAAATGCTCAGTTTTCACTGAAACCTGAAAGAGCTGCACTAGAAAATAGGTTTGGTGGTTTTGGCGTTGTTTTTGGTGTTTTTTTTTAAATATAATTTGTTTTTTTTTTTAAATATAATTACTAATCAGTTTTGGAAAACAAAAATCCTAACAACTTTCCTTAACATATTGGTATGCTGGAAGAAGAATCAATTGGGCTATTGCTAATGAAGATGTGTATGGTACAGCACTGTAGCTCAGTAGCAAAGCTACACCCTGCCTTCCTACTCCAGAGCTGGCCTCAAATAAACAAACGACTTTCTTCCTGTTCAGGAATTCAGACCCTCCATTACCATCAACTTTAGTTGGGTTTTGCTGTTTTCTATTTGTTTGGTTTTTCCTTAAAGACTTCTAATAGAACCTCAAGTTTATTTAAGAAAAATAAAAATTCTAGTACTCATGGCTGAAATTAAAACTTGGAACAGAAACTTGAAATGGATGAATGATCAAGGAAGAAATATAAATGCTAGAAGTGTCCCAAGAATACTTTAAAATTATTCCTCTTCTTGAAGTGCAAAGATGCTTGACATGTTTGCATTTTAAAGCACCTCTCTTGCATGACTGCAGGCACTGTAGTTCCCCTACATCATGCCACACTGAAAGCCAGTGAGTGTACAGAGACTGAAATGTGGTGGAGAGTCTGTATGAGTATCACAGATCCACCAAACAATATGCAAGTGTTGTCTGCTGAACACAACGGTAAGATTGTAAAAGAACAGTGATTCCGGCCTCAGTATCTGAGAAAAAAGGAGATTTCAAAGTGATTTACCTGCCTCAGGCTTCTAATCTTCCAAATTTACAGCACAAAGTGACATTAAAGCCAATGATGATGGATTTTCCAGCTAATTCTGTGTATATGAAAAGTTGGTTTGAGGCAGTGAACTCCTGTTTTTGTGAATCCTCAGCTCTGCAGCCAAGTTTCTCTCAGAATGGCAGGTCATATGCAGTTTAAGTGCTGAATTAAACTTAGAAAGGCTCTGGCTGCCCATAAGACTGCTCTGTCCATAACTGTAAAGACAGATGAGATGTGTAAGCAAGAGCTCAATCAGTCAAAGAATAACATGTAGGGGCACCATGTTCTCTGCCTTATGACTTTGGGAAACTCTCAATTCCTTCCTTTGTGAACCTTCAAGATACATGATGAGGCACTGGACGTGGAGTCCAGTCTATGCAATGAGCATTTCTGGGAGAAGATGTCTCAGCTTTTAGCTGGTGGTTGCAACTTGTGGTTATGTTTAAACAAAGCAGGTATCATGAATTCTTTAAAATGTGGCAGAAAGAGGGATTTTCAGTGTTATACCTCCTGATTATAGCAGTCATATAAACTCAAGCCCTTCCAGCTACCTCTGGATACAGATGGTTTCCTAAACAAACCAAAGACCTTCCCAGACTGAACACAATTGAACCAGTTGAACCACAGGGTCATGGTTACAACCTGTTGCAAAGGGGTAACTCTATCCTTGACACATGTGCTTGGAGGGGAAAAAAAAGGAGGGGAAAAAAAAAAAAAAAAAGGAAAGAAAAAACTAAAGAGGTGGTGCTCCTCATTATAGAAAGGGTTTGCAAAGCTTAAGGTAAACCAAACAAATCCTCCTGTGCATCCATTTCCTGTTCAGGGAATAAACACCTTGCCTGGCTTTCTGAGGTGAGCATCCTTGTATGACCACTAAATTCAAGATGTGCAGTGGCAGAAGAAAAAAAGACAAATACCAGAAATATCCCCTTCTCTCATTCTGTTTCAACAATCTTTTCGTGATATATTATTCATTAGAGAAAGTGTTCTCTCCTCTGTGTCACAGCAAAGCTGCCAGCACACAAAGGAAGGTTTGCAGGGACCAGAGTCACCATGTCAGCTCATCATCATCAAACTATATAATCTCTACAGATCTCTCTGGGACTGTAAAATGAAAAATGCCCCACAGGGCTGCCTGCTGGAAGCAAAACTGGTGCTAGACTATGCAGCTGCTGAAGTCTACTGAACATTTTATGGCTCTCCTTGTTTCTCATACCTTCTCTACCAACCTATCAAGCCAGCAGAGAAATAAATTTAGGTGCTGAATGTTGGAGGAGGCCATGTGCAAGAGTAAAACAACAAAAGTAAAGGATATACAGCTTTTAATACCATTCCTGTTACTGGCTGGTTTTGCAGTTTGGAGATTTTCAGGGAACTGCTCCATTCTTCAGCCTTGTCTCTAGGTTAAACATTTCTGACTTTCCCAGATGGTGTGCAGAGACACAGGGATCACAGGTCAGGAGAGGGGACTTCTGCAGTCTTCTGTGCAGGTGACAATCTACCCATGATTCTGGTCAGATCATGCCTGCTCATGAAAGAATTTTCAGGCTCTGAGAAGAGAGGGTTTATTGCAGCCAAGGAAGCCAGTCTGACAGAATTCTTTCTTGTAATAAATACTTTTTAAAGATAAACAGCTTTCTTGGATATTTTCTCCTGTTTCAGTGGCTATTTGATAACCAGCAATTACAAAGTATTTAATCTGGTGAGCAATCTTAATTGTTCTTCCTCCTCCTTTCATGGAAATCACACACTTTAAACCCAAAGGCCACTTCTATTTATTTTACGAGAACAAATTGGCTGTCAGTTTAATTTCCCCTGGTGCTGTAGCCAGACGTCCTGTTCTTTTAATAAAGACAACTGGGATAAGACAGAAATAAAAACAATTTCTGAGAACAGTCTACATGGACCACTCGCTCACACCTCAAACCTCTCCTTTCCTCACACAACACCCCTGTTCCAGACAAAAGACTGGTCTGCAGCAGGAGAATAATTCCTGAACATGAATTACCCAGGGATGGCCACCAAAATAAATTTCCGAGAGAAAATTGTCACATTAAACCTTGATGAGCAAGCAGAGGGATCTTACATTTCATTAGTGCTTTGCGTTTTCTGGGCCACTCACAGTGGGGAGGTGCAGAGTGGCTGCTGCTGCTGCTCACTGTCACAGGGAGAGGGACCAGCTTTTTCCCTGCTTACTGCCAGGACTGTGCCTCCTCTGGATGGAGAAAGACTATGTCTTCTTCAGAAAGAAAATGCCTCTGCCATCCACTTGTAGTACAAGTGGCAGATAGATTGGGTAACAGAAGGAGGACTACACCTCAAAACCTTCTAACCCTGGTGAAAACACAGAGTTTATGTTCAAGCCAACTCAAAGAATACCTGGAGGCACTATCTTGATGCTGCTTAGATTGAAATTAATTTCCAAGGATAAAAACTGTCTTCATCCTTACTTCGCATGCTGAACAGGTAAAACTTAAAAGATGTGTTCATACTTGACTGCTCTGAAAATTGGGACTCAGGGCATTCTCTATTCAAAGAGAAAGCAGCACGTAGAATAGTTACTATTCCCTGCACAGCAAACATAAAATATCCTGTCAAAAATTACAAGGGCTGGAGCCATAAATGCCAAGCAGCTGACAGTGCAAGATTTCATGAAATGATTATTGCTGGAAAAACAAGTGAGAAAGGTTATACAGCACCCCACTTACTTGTTTTCCTCGTAGGTGTTATCTATGTTCTCCATATATAGGGGGAAAGACTTCCTCTCCTCTTTTTTCTTTTCTTCACTTTTTCAGTAGCTCCAAAAAAGCACTGGCTAATTTACAAATTAAAAAAAAAAATTAAACCTATCTTTTTAGGTTTAAAAGTCTAAAACTCCTTTCAGCATCCCTTACTGGAGGGGTATGCAAGCAGATGAGCTCTTCCTTAGTGGTAAGGATAACTCAAGCTGGCCTCACCTTCACTACTAGTAGGAGTAAGGAGATACTTTGCTCTACTGCTACCCATCTTCAGCTTCTCTGTGCACCATGTGTCAGGTGTTCAAGAGCACCAAAGGGGCAACTGAGGGGTAACTGTACTGGCAGCCTAATGGGAATGGTCCTGTCCAGGCTCTTGGCTATCTGCAAATGCATGGTGATCTGAAGAAACTTCCTCTGGACTAATTTTTAACATTGTTAGCACTCGAGATGACCTCTGATCATACATTCTGAGTCTGTTTCTCAGGAAAACACAAAAGACAAGACAAAAAAACCCCAAACACCTCACAACCATCCAATTTAAAACAAGCCATTTACTCTGGTAGCAAGGAATGGGTGCAGAGCTTTTGTTTTGATTTGTTTACATAACATGGCTGGAAACAAAGATCCTCAGAAATCTTTAAAAGGCTAACATAAAAACGCTTGTTTATAAAGAGAACAAAATATTTAGGTAACTCCCAGTCTTGCAAGTCTGAGTTATGTTGGTAAATTCCTATTCATTCAGACTAAATTGTCGCGTTTTAACACTGGTGCCATCTTTAAGTGTTACATATCCTGCACTGGCAGAGAAGATAGTGCAGGGTTATGGGGATCAGGATTCCTTCAGTGGAGTCAGGCCTTTCCCCATGCTTGCAGAAAACCTACTCAATTTTAAGGGAGCTAGAGGTCTGGAGTCACAGTGAAAATCTTCCAGGCTACATGCATTTTACCTGGGGTTTCAGAAGAAAGTCAGGTATCATCAGGAGAAAAGTCAAGTACCATCAGGAGAGATTCCCCTTTAATATGTTAAAAGTAAATCAGACTTATAGCAAGTTCCTCCAAGGATAACTCAAGCACATGTAGGGTTGTTGCAGACACAGGCTTGCCATAGCTCTGAATGGACACAGTACTTAACTAAACATACACAAAGAAAATTAGAAAGGAGAAATCCCACCAGTCTGTAAAGAAATGATCACCTGGCTGCAATGACAGCATGCACTGTCATTTACCTAAGGCACACCATCAAGAAGCACAGAGCAACTTACCTACACAAACTGTATACAACTCGCCTATAACAGATCAAGAATAAACACTGCAGAACGTCAGTCTCAAGCTTAGAAAAGATGTGTAGTTTTCAAGTTTTTGCTGTAATTACTCAGCTGTCATTTCTCCTATACTTAATACCAACAAATGTCAAAACACACCTATATTTTATTACAATTGAATAATTTTATTAAGAGTGTAGCTGTTTATTAAACAACAATTAAATTATAGCAAAGAAAAGACAGTCCAGACTCCCTATTCCCTGATTCCCTCTCTCCCCACTCCCCCAAACCCTTACACTCCTGATCCTCACTATTACCTTGCACCAGCAGAGTTGGGTGTTCAGAGGGAATCCTGCACAGCAGCAAGATGATGCTGACCAGGTAGCAGACATTGACTCTCTCGTGTCAGGCAGCAAATTCTCTGACTAAACTTCACACAATCACTTCCTGGGTTCAAGGAATTGCATTTTCCTTGAAAAACAGTAGCACACAGCTTTAGGAGGCACAGGTAGCCAGGCTACTGCTGATCTAAAAACCCATCTTAAGTTAATTTCTCTAAAACCCTTCAGAAATCCATGGTCTTTTCCAACAACTCCAGAAATATGTGGGAAAAGCAAAGACGAGTAAGATGTCTGCTGATCATAGCTTAAACCTTAGATATACATCTAACACTAACAGGGCATATCAGAAATGTTAAAAGTAGCATTATTACAAAAGAAACATGACCATGCTTTCCCAAGTTGCAGTGATTTTCTAGTATTTAGAGGCAATTGTTTAAAATTTTCCAGTAGTGTTTTACCAATAAGATTGTGTCAAGGAACTGACTGATCTTCCTAGCAATTACAGATATCTTAAAATGTCTCCTGCTATAAAATCAAGCTTCACTGTATTGATGGCAGTGTGCAAAAAGGTACAGATACAATTGTAATGCAACACCCTACATAAATTCAGTGTTAGCTTCATCTTCAATTAGTTTATCAGTGCCAAGTAATGTATTTCTAAACTGTGATACCACATGAACTAGAGGAGCTAGGAGGGGTAGAGGATCTCCCTGAAATTCCACTGCTTTCTGAGACACAAGATTCAACTATAAAACTGAACAGAAGAAAACCAGGAATGAGCTTGCCAACAGTAAATACTAAAACAAGCACCATGTTCCACTATAAGCACACTCCTCCCGATGCAATAATATTTTCTTACTGAAAAAAATGCTGGGTTGGAAATATCTGAACTGCCTTTCACACTTTGGAAAGGGAGGTGAAGGAGAATGCTGAAGGAACTTTTCCATATTGGGGCAGAATAAACCACACAAAGACAAGAAATTTCCAAGCAGCACACCTTGTCCTAGGAAAAGGGCAGGGCCTCAAAGTTGACATAATCAAAAGAAAAGACTAGGCACTCTGAAAGTCAACACATGTGCATGTGGGTTTGCACATACTTAATCATGAAGTGTATCTGAGATTATGAAACTCACATGCATTTTGAAGGAAAATTAAATTTAAATAGATATACGTAATACAAAAATCTTAGGGCAAGGTATCTATTACTTGTGTGCTAAGTAATTAATAGAATACGTGGGAGGGCCCACTTTTAAGAACACTATGTGATTTCTTGATGACTTTTAAAAGAATTATTCTATTGCAAATTTATTTCTCCTTATTTAAGAATTGATGGCAAAGAGCTCTTTGTAAATCTTTAATCTTGTGTGAAACGCAGAGAGCTTACAGAGCTGCTGCTGATACCCTATCCGATTGTGTTGCCATATTTGTCAGGGTCTTTCCACTAGAGATTCAACACAGACAGCATTGATTAGGCCCTGGGTACAGAAATTACAAACTGTCAGCTATTGACCTCAATTGTTACTATATAAATACTGTGCTTTTGGTTGAAACACTTTACGAACCTGAGAACTATCTAAGGCAATTGTTTATATCTCTTTCCTCCTTTTTTTTTTTTTTTCTTCTCTCCTCTTTTCTTCCTCCTTTTTTTTTCTTAAAACAAAACCAAAATACAACAGGAGTTGATCTTCCTTTATGGTAAGACTTGTCCACATCCATTTGACAAGAGAAAAAGATATTGCGGTGGTTGCTAACAGTGTTCATTCCAAAGCTCTCCCTACGCTGCCAATGCATTTGCAAGATGTAACAAACGCAGCTGCAGCAGTCTATGTTGTTAAAAGCAATGGATGAGAAGGTCATGGTGGTTCCCCATTTGCTGAAGCCTGTTTTCCAGGTGGAGCATCTGCGTGGGGCATGAGCACTGGACACGCTGCTTTAAGAAGTGGCATCTGCAACCTACATTTATTACTGAAGATGTTTGCCACTGACAGAAGAATTGCAATCTGTGTCCAGACCCTGGACAACAGTCCATGACACGAGACCTCCCACCATTTACTGCACTTAAAAGGGCCTTTCTCCCGGGCAGCCATGAGTATCAGAGTGGCTCCATGGGGCAGGTTTGGTAGAGATCTTTTTTGCTCCATCACTGCAGAGGAAGAGACAGAGCTGCTGCTTCTTGGAAACTGCAGAACTGGCAATGATGATTACCCACATAAACATGTGCCTATGAGTTCTCCTTTTTTGAGTTGTTTTGTGGTGGTTTTTTTTCCCCAGAATGTTTTCTACTACTTGTATTGATCTTTGGTTTTCTTCAAGCTTTCTTTCCAGTCTCAGCTGTCCTCTTCCCCCTCTGGCTTCCTCCATCCACCACCTCCTCACCCCACGAGGACTCTGTGAGAGAGGTCATGCTAAGTGATTCATATCATTCTCCTTCCATATAGCATCTTGTAACAGAGATCCCCGTGGTTAGAGACTCTTCATCCTGCCTTTGCCCAAGCTGACCTCACTGAGGTGTGTACGGATCCCACTCTGGAGGAAGTGCTGAAACACAGCTCACCAACTCCCCACCAGTCCTCCTGCCTGGCATTTTCAAGTGCTCAGCTACAATCTGGTGTAACATGTCAGCCTCCAACCAGCACACGGTTTCACACTCTAGGCAAACACCAGCACTGAGACATTTGTTTTAAATTCCCTCCTCCTATTACAACAACAGCAACAATAAAATCAACCCATAATGATTTATTTCTTGGCTTCACACCAGCTGCTGAGCAAATTAAGACTAACAATGACAAGGATGCAGGGTTTTGGATAGCAGTTGCAGATGTTGTACTTGACTGCATCCACTGCCTGCATTAGTCCCCAGGAGCAATGAAAAGCTCTCCCTGGCAGTCATACTCTTCCTGCCATTTTATGTAGCTAGAAGGAATCAAGAGAGGCAGCAGTCCCCAGTGTGGTAACTCACAGTGGAGCCAGAGGATGACCTTATGCTGAGCTTCATCTCATGCATCTGTGGTATATGTCAATACATGAAATCTCATGGTGAACTGCAGGTCTGGGAAAGGCTTTCTAGCTTGGAGCATCTTCCCAACTTTTATTCCTGTATGATTAACGTAAAGGTCTGCACAGAGGGAGCTGGAGAATCATGGGATGCCACTGAAATTCTACATATTAAAGCATACAATCTAGAAAGCATAGTCACAAGAAAAAAACCGTAAGTACTATCTGTATTTCTTTTGCTGTTATAGGAATGATGGACAGAAGAACATTTGGCATATCACTAGTCCCACCATATGAAGACCTCAAAAACCACACTGTAGGCACCCAGGTGCTTCATAACATGGTAAGAAATTATCTGCATTTTACAAAATTATTTAAATCAGTATTTTTTAAACCGTCTTCCTCTGTTAGGAGACCACACTCCTAGTACATTTTACCAAGTGTCTGGAGGTTCATTCAACCTCCAAGTCTCTCCAATAAGGCAGCCACCAAACACTGGGGAATGCTTGCAAAAGTAACAAGTGCAAGCAACATGTCAAATGCCTGACTCATGGTAAGGAACCAGACATGTGAATTAGATGCCTGGATATTAATTCTTTAGCTATGAGACTCCACCCAAGGTGTTGCAAAGGCTCTAAGATGTCTCCATTCCATTTTACCTGGAAGTTACTGGTGAACAGTTGTGTGCCAACACCTCCTCTCTTTCCAGGGCAGGGAAGTCCCTGCAATAGAGTAGACTGGGCCAAAATTTCACAAAAAAATTGCAACATAGTCCAGAAGAAGAGCAAGAACAGCTTCGAACTCAGGTAGGAAGAGTTCAATTACAAAATCATCCCGTGAATTATTTCTTGGTGGGGCAACACCAAGTGAAAGAGAGCCAGCAAAGGGGGAGACCACATGACTCATGCCTTTTTTCTTAGATTATTACTCTGTCATGAAACTCAGGCAAAATCTGCCCATTTTGAAACCTCCCTCCCACCTTCTTGCATAGAGACAACCGTCAGCAGAGCAAGAATGGTTGCCAGTAAAATGCAATGTGAGGCTTATGAAAATTCCACATGACAGCAGCCTCCAGTCCACCAGAGGAAATCTAGATGCCCTTAGTGGCATAAATTCTATTCAGTGTTTTATTTTCATTCTTCTTCCCCCTGTAAGTGAACAGATACCTTAGGAAAAGGTCAACAGGGTAAGCCTAGAATATTCCATGGAGTTTCTGGCACCATCTGCCTTTCTAGGGTCACGGCTTCAGACCAAACATTGGCTTCACTTTTATTTCTTATTGACATTTTGTTTGATCGACTGGTCAAAACAGGGGTTTAGCTTGCAGTAAAGGGTTAGTGCCAGTATGTCTTTTGCATTATTAACTGTTACTCTAAAAGCACTAGAACTGTAATCACTTTTAGGCTGAAAGCAGGAGGTTTGCAGTACAAATTGTCTATTTGTTTGGTGTTTGCCTAGCTCTTGTCTAAACACGATTCGCTGCTCATAAAGCAGATTTGGGACAAACCTTTGCTTTCTTAGGAGCAGCCAGGGGAGACGGCAGTGGCAGCTGCGAGCTGAAGCAGCCACACATGCCTGGGGCAAATTCCTTCCCCTTGCTCCAGACTCCTTCCCCTTGCCATAGATTCCCCCAAAATCCTGAGCACCTAACTTTATTGACTCATCATTCCTGAAACAGCAGAAGAAAATACAGGTGGCACTTATCATTTGATTTTTTTTTTCGTGTGCCTATTGACACGTGGCTTCTCTGGTTATGATGCAGGAGCTTTGGAATTCAGGATCTTGGGAAAAAAAAAACCAAGTTGATTTTCACATAATTTTTTTTTTTTTTCTTTTTTTTTTTACCCCAATGGACAGGTTAGTTTTGGTGATTGCACTTTCTGACTGACAGGTTAACAAGAACTTACTCATTCAAAAATAACTTTTATGAGGAGGATAAAAATGGACTGTATTTGCCTTTTATGTGCTTTGCAACTCACTGAATGACAGACAGCAGAATCGTGTACTGTATGAGCTGAATCTCATTTATCAAAATCGACACATTCAAAATAAGGCAGAGACCTAAATTAGCTATTGTAACTAGAAAAATAAATAAAACATCTAATTTCAGAATACAATTTTTATTCTTCACGATGACTTAAAGCTGGCAGTCCTCATCATGTGATATCTGTGAGCTATAAATAAAACTTAGCTTAGAACAAATGAACATTTTTTACATGCAGGACTTAAAGCATTACAGTTTTTTGGCAGAACATAAAATAACAACAGACCAAAACCATGTCTCACTTCTAACGAAAGAACAAGCCATTAGACATCCAAAAAAGGAAATGTCTAATCTACAAGTGCAAGTATCCAACCATGTCTCCAACTCTTCTCTTTCACTTAATAAGAGAGGAAATGAGGCCACCAGAAGTTTACAGACTTAATGCAATTACAGGGTGGCTCAATAAGCACTGATTTGTCTATGTAAGATAAAGCTATGCTAACAGGTCTGGTTTTCCTTTCACAAAGCTGCATGCCCACCAATCAATTAATCAGAATGGGTCTTTTTCAAGGGGGAAAGCAGCATTCATTTGCTGGCAAATATATGAATGGCCACTTCTTAGAGCTATTTTTAAGACCCGCTAATTAACTGAATAATTGGATTTACCTATAAATAACAAATGCATTTTCATCAGATAGCATTTAACATTTCTTACATCACAGGTGAAAAAAAAATCCTCTTAGTAGGTCTGGCATTAAAAGGCAAATAAAATTAAACCCCTAATCACTGCACCACTTTAAAATCACCCAGAACTTTAAACAATTCTGTGAATATGAGGATACAAATGTTCCATTAACAAGTCACTGACTGTAAAAACCACTTGAAAACCAAGTTGTTTTTCTGTTTTCAAGTGGGCTGAATGTGGGAAACAGCCTCTCTTCTAATACAGAGAGCAGCAGCTTGCACATGGAAAACAGCAGAGAGCTGGACCAGCTCCAGATGTATTGAAAGCAGAGATCACTGTTTTTTGGAACTACAAACACAGCAAACCAGGCCCTTACACCAAAAATGCTGGAACTCCGGTGCTTAAAATTAAATTCCCAGACACAGATCCCGACATGTTAAAAAGTGAATCCTGGGGCTGATACTTGTCTATGTTACTGATACAGATTTAAATGATGAATTTCAGGTGTTCAGCTTTGCATGTCTGGGATTTGTCAAGGTACCACCAAGAGGAAAAAAAAAAAAAAAAAAGAAGTATGCCACAAGGCCAATGTGATCACTAATATAACTCCTAAGACTTGAGAATCTCACATTCTGTAGGAAAAAGTGTATAGCCCTACTTAATTTTCATCACAGCCTCCAAATTTAAAACACCCACACCACAATTCAAGGGATGATATTTCTCCAAATCAAGGACAATCATTCACATTGTTGACTAGGAGGGCAAGTACTCGGCTTGCAAAAGGATAATTTAACTTGACCTATGTGGGACCTGAGTGGGACTTCAGGGTTGTTCTGTCAGGGTATGGGAAGATCATGTTATTCTTCCATCCAGAAATAGTCTTCATGGCACCCTGGTACTATGCTCAGTGGGCAACACCTTGCTTGGCTACACCTTCCAACTTTAGACTGTATATATAGACATGCACAAAGAAGCATTCCATTTTATGATAGCTGATTAACTTCCAGAAATACATCTGGATAGAGCTTGGCTGAGTAAGACAGTGAAGCAGAATTTATCTGAAGGTAATATATGTAGTCAATTAGGGAACCTTGAACATCTCAGCAACTAAATAACAACCTGGCTAATGTGCTTATAGATGGGCTAGGACTGACATCTCTTCTTACCAATTAGCATAGTTTCAAAAAGGATAAATTAAAAATTCTGCTGAGGTGATGTTACATGGAGCTATTCCAGAAGCACTGCTGAGGCACTATGGCTTCACCCAGACTGACACCTGCATGCTGCACCCCATCACCACTTTAGTTCATTGCCAGCAACCTCTAATAGTTTTGGCAGAGGTAGCATTTTAACACAGTCTGCAGTACATGTGGCTGCTGAGTTCACCTCTAAACCTGCCCATTCTGCAGCCAGGGATGCACATGACTGCCAATGGTCCTCATCTGACCAGAAGGATAAGGATGGAAGCCTCTGATAAATAACAGACAATTCTGTAGTGGAAACTGTCATGTAAGTGCAGCCCCAAACTATATTCAAACTGAAAAAAACCCCAAACAAACCAAAAAACCCCTAATCAAGACACCATTTCATCAGGAGATCTGATAAAAGCTCAGAAGCTCTAGGCAGATCTAGCCCTGATGTAGATCTCAATGTATTAGGCACAGCAGTAATAAGCTGGCCACAGCCTCCAACGAGAGCTAAGCAAAGAGGTGGTACATATGAAGGCACCGTATCAGCTGACAACAATGTGAACATGGTATGAATGAAAAGTGGAGGCCACACACATGCCATCAACATTACTGTTCCGAGCCATGGGTGTGTTTTGGCATCACAACGATGGCGAGATTTGAAGGAAGATGCTGAGAAGGTTTTTTTTAATAGTTAAATAGACTGTAATTAAAGCCATGAATCAGAACTTCTTCCAGTGCCACCTTTCGAAGTTATGCAAAGGTAAAAAAGCAATCAGTCAAAAATCTTCAGACAAAGCCAACTCCTCAGAGAAGGAAGGAGCATTTCTGTCTGCACTGGAGCGTGTTCAGAGACCCTGAGTAAAATAATACACACCTTCTAACAGGAAACCCTTAGCTGCAAATACAACTAATGAGGGAACAATTTAATACAGGCTGTAATGAATGCTCCCTTGCAGGACATCTAGAATCAAAACTGGATGTTTTCCTAAATAGTAAATTCTAATCCGAACATAAGCAATTTAGGGAAATCCAGTGGTCTATGTCACAATACCAGTCATAATGTGATCACAGCTGAATCTTTAAACCTTCCAACCTATGAATATGAGTCATGAATACCAACAATACTGTTCCTTCCTCCAGTGAAGGGTCCAGTAATACTGTGCCTGGAAGTAGGTGGGTTATGATTTAAGATGTATTTTACTATGACTGTGCTCAAGAATGTTTTTCCCTGATGATTGATATGACTTGGACAAGTTTTCTTCCAGGAATTATGATTTAAAAATTGACTTCTGCAAAACCTCCATTTTATGTTCTTAAGTCTAGGTATTATCTTGCTATTCAAGCACAAAACAAGCAAGAATCTTCTAACGGGAATTGGAGCAAAGTTTTAATAATTTAGAATATATACCAATATGGGCCCAGAATAAAGTATGAACACACCATCAGAATCTGGTTCTTACTACTGTCAGAAAATGGCATCACACCCAAATCCTGAAAAGACATCTATTAAAAATGTAACTTTGCTTACTGGTCAACTGAATGACAAATTCATTTGTCATTCAAAAGGCAGTTGAGTGATTCCATACCTTGAGCACACTTGTGCCACACAGCATCAACGTTTGATGGTACTAAACTGCCCTCATCATATAGCAATAAAACTGGCTTTTTCCCAAGATCTTCTCTGCAACGAGAAAAGCTAGAAGCATTTCTTCAATTATTTTTAAAACTAACTGGAATTCCTCTATGAACTGAGAGTTTGAGAGAAATGCTAACTATTCCAACATTCAGAACAGAACCAACAAACGTGGCAGTACATAGAGGACAGAACCATTTATGTGTAAGCAAGTGTCATCCAGGCATGCCGAGCACTCATTGCTGCTGTTGACACTGTTGGACACTATGGTGCTTTGCTAGGACCTTGTGTGATGAGAACCAGCATCACCCAATCCAAATCTATGAGATCCAGAAGTCATCTTCTGCTGTAGCATAATGGTAAGTGTAAGTCAGATCCTCCTTGGATGTTTTTGTATACAGTTGTTGCCAGGACAAATTACTGGTGTGAAAACAACACTTCAGTTGTGACATGGGATGATTATTTTCCAAAGTGCAGGGTTATTTATTTGCCTGGGAACACAGTTTCTTATAAGGGCTGGAGAGCTACATTAGATACCACTCTCATGAGCCCTCCTTCTAGAAAAATGCCAGGAAATTGCATGAGCTCTGCACTCTGCAGAACGCAAGACACTAATTAATTCATCTTAACCATGGAAAACATAATGAGAACAGTTTTGGTTATGTATAAAAAATATTTTGCTTTCAGTACCAGAGTTAATACGTGTTAATTACAATCTGGGAATTGTCAGATAGTAATAGATTATATATGTAACCACAATGCAAGTACTTCTTACAAGTCTTGCCTTTACCATATCAACTCAGATCTAGAAATGTGAGAACAAACAGCTGTATGTATAAAGGAAAAACACCACCCAGCCAAGCAAAATGTACCCAAAATAACTAAAGGATCACATCTACCTTTACCACATCACATCTACCTTGATCTCTTCAGCTTTACCTAATCTTAAATTCAAAACTGTTAGATGCAAACATACAGCTGTCAATGTTCAATAAAATTCAGAATGCCAGACTCAACAAAAGAACTGAAGCACAGTAATGATTTTGCAGCCTTTATTTTTTTCTGCTAAGGCTTATGATGTCCCTTAGTCACAGACCTGGATAGGCTGTCTCTGCTTTAAGGAGTTCTAAGGAGCTCTATCTCCTCCTTACACCCTAAGGGCTGAGCACAAACTAGAGCTTTTTAAATGAGCAACATTCATTAAATCAAATTACTAGTAATGCTGCACTGCCTGAATGTGCCCCTAATTACTCTTAGAACAGTTTTGCTACGTACCAGGGGACTAGGGGTGGCCCTTCTTTTTCACTAATCTTATCTGTGCTAACTCCAGAGCCCCCAGCAAGAATGTGTCAGCAAAATTTTGCCACTTTAAGTACCACTATTAATAGTATTTTATAACTACTGTCACGTTATCTTCCTCTACTCAACCCTGCAGCAGTACAAACCAAGGAGAGTTCTGCTGCTGACTTTAGCAGAGCAGGCTGTAAGCCTGAGTGTCAACCACAGTTTTCAAAAAAGTCTCAGGTGAGCTGGACAGTCTTCCAGGTATGAAATGCTAAACAGCAGTTTTGGTTGGAGCATAGGCTTACCTAAGAGCAGAGATGAAATACAGCACCCTTCCTCCAGAAAGGTCAACAGTATACTCTAATCAGCTGTCTAATTAATAAGATTTAATAAATATTCATGTACAGCAGTGCCTGCATAGGCAAAAGGTAATGTGAAATTTATCACTGACTTGAATAAATTAGCTCATTGCAATAGAGAAATGCAAATAACTTACAGAAACAAGTATTTCTGTTAAACTATAGTTTGTTTTCAACATGTCCAAGGCAGAATTGTAAACCAGGGGCTATGGACAACTTCTGGGCCACGAGGTTTCAAAACATCATAGAGGTACCTGGAGAAATACCTATGGAGTTTACACCCTCTGAGCACAGCTGAATATAGCACTTCCCAGCTTGATCCTTGACAGTTGTCTGTGCACACGTGTAATGAACACATGGCATGTGGACAGCAGGCTGTGACTTCATGACCTGGCACAGCCACCACAGGCATGACTTAATCCATACAGGGGTGCAGTATCACTATTAAGGGGGAAGCCAGATCTGCCTGGTTTTGAGTAAACACTGAAGGAAAGGCAGCTGAAGGCACCACTTATTTGAATGAAGTGACCTTCTGCCTGATGGACTTAAGTTAGAACAGAAATCCACACAGTCCTGTTTGAGCTGATATCACAATGACAAGACAGAACTGGAAGGACAGTAAAAGTATTTAATCTTTAAACCTTTTGGACAGAAAGTGAGCACTTGACTACATTTGATGTGAGTGTTCCCCAGGCACCCTATTAACTTCTGGCAATACCCTGAATTGAAGCCCAGAAACTGAACTGCAGCCAACATTGGCATTCTGCTTTCTGACACCATAATGCACTTGGATCCAACCATCTAAAATTTATTTTCATTGCTCTAGTACTTGAACAGCTCTGCACTGCATGCAGTTCAATGAAGGATGCTATGCCTTCACAGATGCACTGGACACATGGCCAAATTTTCTTTTCATCTACAGCTTCTGGGTGTCTCAGATACACTGTAACTTTTGACTGCAGAGCTGTCTATGTTAAAATAAATACATGACAAAAAAGCACTTCATGGACTTCCTCATTATTTCTTTTCAGTAATGCTTGATTAAGACACCAGGGGAAAAAAGATGAAGCTTCTGCAGAAATAGTGTTTAGAGATTTGCTAACTGTGAAAGCCAGTATCACATGCACAGCAGATTTATCTTTATCTGAAAGTAAGCTTTTATAATACAGTAAGGCATAGTTAAAAAACTAAAATATCTTCTGAAGGAGAAGACCACCATCCCAGAGAGCCTATTTCAATGAGGCACTTGGCACAAATACCAGCACTTCGGAAGCCCTGGTGCTACCTTTTGATAAGGACTAAATCTGTCCCAAAGAAGATTACATAATGACTGATAAGTGATCTATAAAATTTGTATCATTTGGACCCCTTAAGACAAAAGGATTAGAAAGGGAATACTTAAAATGCACTTAGTAATGACAAATGCAAGCTATTCTTGAACAGAAAATAACAGGTGAGTATGCAGACCTCCATCATTCTGTTTCCAAGTATGTGCTTTCTAGAGAGACTGATAAAAAATATTACTCAAAAATCATAAACGCTAGTGAAATGCAAGTCTTGCAAACTGTAAAAACAAAAATATACAAACAGAACTTTAATTGTGATTTACCTTTTGGGGAAGAGGGGCAGAAAGAGGTAAATCAGGGGGTAATATTTAGAAGCTGTATTTTTCAGTGTCTGCAACTTCAGAGGCTAGAAACCTATTGTCAAAACTTAAAGGTATTTTTAGCATTTGGCATTTTTGGAAAGACAGCCATACCAAATCTTTCAAGAGCCATGATAAAATCAGGAGAGTTAATGAAATGTAATAGGTATTTTTGAATTGCAAAGTATCTCTTTCATATTAAATGCCATTAGAGACTAGCGGACTGCTTTCACTGAAAAGAATACTGCAATGTACTGTGAAAGTAAGTGTACGAATAACATCAAGCCAAATTAATTTAAATTTACACTTTTCAGATGTCCATCTTGCCCATATCTGTTTTACTGATACAGTTAATTGCTGTACTTTCATGAGTCCTGAAGCCTAATGGTCTTGAAGGAAATCCAATTTAGAAGGCAATTAACAAGTATTAAGCAACTAGAGGAACTCAGAATGAGAAGATCTGGATTTGACTCCTCTATCTGCTGCTGACTTGTTGCCTGACCTTGAATAAAATATTTATCCACGGTGCAACCCTATGTTAACATGCATCCTTTAGGACAGCTATTAGGTTTAATTAATTAATTCATGCCTACAAACTTTTCAAAAGCCTAAGGATAGAAGGGGCTATGGAAATTAAAATTATTAGCAGTATTTTCCTGCACAGAGGTACAGAGTGGTATCAGTTTTCTGTTTGAATATAAATGCAGAGACAAATGAATGTACACAACATGTTCTCACATAACGTCTTTTGACTTGTTTCCTCAAGTAACAACAACATGGAAATACACAAGAAAAGGAATAAACACTATGCATCCCTACAGATCTTTCATTTTCAGAGTATATAGTTGTGATGCTGCCTCCCCTTTACAGCACATTCTTTAGACTATGAAATATGCCTGTATAACAATATTATGAAAATAAATTGTTCTTACCCTAAGCCCATGCTCCATGGACAAGCAGAGGACCTGCCAGGGTGCTGTGTACCTGAACATCTTTGGCCCCTTCTGCAGACAGATCTAATGGCAAAAGGCACACTAGTCTCTCAGGTGAAGTCTTTTCATCTGACGGATGGTTAAATTGAGAGAAATCCTTTAGCTTTAGGGGCCACCCAAGCAGATTCTAAGACAGCGTTACAGCCATTCCAGCTGCACCCTGTGGAACTGAATAACCAGTTCAGTAAGAGGCTTTTTCTTGGGAAGAGCTTAGCTCTAACTCCATTTGCATAAACAGGATGATAACCTTTGAACCTCCCACTCCTCCTCTGAAAGAAGCTGATGGTGGACAGCAAGCACCCAAGCACCTCCTGGCAGGGTCACTCGCTCCCTCCCTCCCCTCTACATCTTGAGTTTGTTTGTATTTCCACTGCTGGCATCCAACTCTGCTTCTCAAGACCAGAATCAGCTATCAGAGACCATCTGTAGCTTTGCAATTTTATCTTTGCTATTATTTGGGGCTGTTCAGCCTGAAGAAGAGGAGGCTCAGGGGAGACCTCATTGCCGTCTACAACTACCTGAAAGGAGGCTGTAGCGAGGTGGGAGCTGGACTCTTTTCACAGACGACCTTCAACAAGACAAGAGGACACAGTCTTAAGTTGTGCCAGGGGAGGTTTAGGTTAGATGTTAGAAAGAATTTCTTCACGGAGAGGGTGATTAGGCTATGGAATGGACTGCCCGGTGAGGTGGTGGATTCTCCGTCCCTGGAGACATTTAAAAAAAGACTGGATGTGGCACTCAGTGCCATGGTCTAGCAACTGCTCCGGTGGGTCAAGGGTTGGACTAGATGATCTCTGAGGTCCCTTCCAACCCGGCTAATTCTATGATTCTATGATTCTATGATTCTATGATCTTTTAGCCTGGCTCAAAGGAAATCCCTTTTCCTCCTGCAAGAGGGATTCCTCTTCTGTGTCTCCAGCATTCTGATCTCTATTTGGCAATCAGTATGATTTTGATGAATAAATTCACACAGAAGCTGCTGGGATTTTTTAAAGAAGGTTTCCTTTTTTAATGGATTGCCAGTTAAGAGTTTTAATGGATTGCCATCAAGAGACCAAGATCTAGTCTCCAAGAGATTACACTAGTAAAAGATCAAGGCTCTGTTATTTTCTACATTTAGGTTATTTCAGTGATGAACTGAAATGGTACTGCAGCACCTTGCTGCTGCTCAGAAAACAGAAAAAATAGGATAGTGTATGCACACCATGGCCATGTTTGCATTGTTTTACGGTGGCTGCTTTTCTTATAAATGATCACTGACGAAAATCCCAGTGCCACACAGATCAAGTTATCCAGGCTTCATTCTCCTCCCCCACCCCCTTTGGTAGAGGAAGAATAATTTCGGATCTGTATTGACTCAAATCTGACTTGGTGATCCTCAACACTTTATCTCCAGTACTTGTACACTGAAGTCCCATCAAGATAAATTACAGGGATGCAAGAACAACCATGCAAGACCTGTCCCTACAGATATCTGTAGTGGAGAACTGAGGTGCCTGTGCTGCCCCCTCAGCTCAGCACACTGAAAATAGTTAAAGTGCAGTTCTGCCAGCCCTGCTGGGCACATGTATGGGCAGAAGCACTCTCATGGAGTCAGTGGTTCTGTTAAAAAAAAATAAGAAAATGTATCTCTTCATATACCTTTTGTCTTTCTTTATGGTGAAGTGATAGACTACCATGAAAACACAGACAGATGACTGATTAAATGCTGATGTCATAAAGTACTTGGCAAATAAACCATTCCTGAGCTGCTTGGTTGCTGTTTGTTACTATATCCCCATTTGTTGTGCATACACTGTGACCATGGACATAGGTCCAATTCAAAATATGTGTAAACCTGTTTAAAATTATCAATTTTTACACTATTTACGTCCCTCACCAGTGGCTTTAACAATGTCGATACAACCTTTATTGCACAGAATGTAACCCTGGGTTTATGCTCAGGCGACTGATGTGGTGTTACTTGGTAATGATCCACAGGAGCAACTCTCTTTTCATTCACTGTTATTTTTTGACCTCTTGCTTTCACACTTCTGAAACCAATGTTGGAAGTAAAAAATTACTTTGTTTATTTCAGTAGCTGAAACTGACTTGAGCCATAACAAACCTGGGTAATGCAAACAGTATTTCACCAATTAGTATGTTTTTATGCTGACCAGAAGAGCACATGACAGATCTTGTTCTGAATGAGAACATGGCCGTGACCCTAAAAGATTACAGGACTTAGGTCACAAATAGAAAATAGATGCCGTGCCTTCTGCTGAAGTAACATTGAGTCACATCAGTATGGCCAAGGGTAGAAATGTGGATTTTGGTGAGAAATGGTGATACCACATGTCCTTGGAGCCTTCCTGTGGCCAGATATGGCAGCAACCAAAACAAGCCTATACACTGGCATCTTCATCCAGTGAAGCCTTAGTATCTTCTCTTTTTGGTATAGGTTGTGTGTCTTGCTTATTACCTATACGAATAAAGCTGTATCACACGATTTAGTTCCAAAGATAAATGAAAATACAGATACAGGACAAATCAACCGAAGCACTCAGATATGAACTAACTCTGCCAAAGCACCCAAGACCTATAGGATCCAATAAAAAATAATCCTAATGATAAAATGTTTTGGCCTAAGACAGAATATTAAACAAGCTGCTCAGAAAGAAGACCTCTGACCTTTGATTTTCCTAGTGGATGAACTTGAATCATCCTCTTGAATACTCATGAATACTCAGAAACTGACGTCCAAAAATAATGTGATATATGAACATTTAAGTTAACTGATGAACTGTGAAAAACACATTAAAGGTGGGTTTGCATCTTTTGTCTTAGGAAATACACGTAAACAGTTAAAAAAGACATAATCTAAACCATTGTGACCTTGCACCCATACAAATACAACCTGCTTATTTTCTGCAAAAATTAGTCCTCTTTTCCCCCCTCTCATTTTGGGCTTTGCAGCCTCTCTTTAATAAAAAAAAACAAACAGGATTACTGAAACAGCTTCCCCCCACAGCCAATTTTAAATGAGAGATCACAGAGACGCAGATGTCAGGAAATTAATATAAACACTCCCATAACAAGATCAGAAAGAAAATACAATTGCTAATACGTCTTCAGGGAGGAACAAAGAATGAACAGATATACTAAAGGGAAGCCACGAGGAGACACAACTGGGCCATCAAAGCGAGGGTTTTCTGACACTAACAGTACATGCTAATGAATGCCCACTGCATCTGAGAGCTTACCCTTCTTCCTTCTTACCAAAAGTCATTAACAGCAGGGGAAAGCTTTCCAGGATTCCACTCAGAAGCCAAAATACTAATAACACTCATGGTGCTTCTCTGCAGCAGGTCGTTTTCAGAAGAGTTAGTGTTGAAATCTTTTTGGAAAAGGTAGGCAGGATTTACAGTAGTGATGCAAAATGCAATCAGTCCTCGCAGAAGAATGCAAAGCACATACCAATAAATATCACACCCACATTTTGTGGTTTGTGTTTCTCAAGCAAGGGTCATTTGACTTCCTGTGAGATTTTAACAGCACAGGATTTACCAGTGCTGCCTTTCTACACCTCCTTTTATTTCCCAATAAATACAAAGCATTTGGATAAGGCTAAGAAATTACTCAAGCTGACGAAGCCATAGAAGTTGTTTGCCTTCCAGCTGTCCATGAATAAAGAAGATGAGACACTTCATCAAAGAGATGAAATCTCCTGCTGTGAAAAATGCATGTGGTTCAAACACTAGACTGGAATTTATGAGATCAAATCCAATCAGAGGCTCTGATGTCTTGGGAAAAATAACTTAATCTCACTGTGCCTTTTATCAGAAAGGTCCTAATAACATATCTGTTTAGTTGTGTGCAAAAACTACACTTATATTTGGACCCTTGTTAATCTACCTCCATCTCTTACAGATGCAGGAAAAACAGTCTTTCACATAAAATCAGCATGTGAGAAAAGTACCTGTATTGTATCTTTTTAAAATTTTGCTACCCAAGATTTTCACTTTTCATTTTACTCCCCACTGAAATGATTCACTGTGTTTTCCTAGTCTTCCACTGAAATGCTGTACAGCATCAGAGTGTACTGCAGGCACAGCCCCAGCAGTGTGAAGAAGGTGTAGGCTCCCTTCCCTCTTCTCACGACCTCTGACATTTGACTCCAAGGCACTAAGAATTTCCTGAAATGCCTTTGGTTTTGTCCACGCTGTATGCAATGTGCAAATACAAATATGCTGTGAGAAATAATGCATCACTGTGCCCTGTTTATTTTATTTTTTATTTTGTTTAATTTTTTTTGTTTATTTTTTTGTTGTTTGTTTTTGTTTGTTTGTTTGTTTGTTTTTATTTTATTTTATTTTTGTGCCCTGTTTTTTTTAAAAGGTAGAAAACTGGATTTGTACCTGTGGTACAGAATGTAGCTGGCTGGTGTACACCACCACTACATAGGATCCAGAGGCTCTCTCAGACCTGGCAATGAGCACTCAACTTTAAGTAATTGCAAGGTTTGGCAACATACCTGGTTTGATGATATGAAATTCGGGCAAAAGTGTTTAGGAGACTAGTCCTACTTATTCTTAATCTTTAATTACTGAACTTACCAAGCAAAATATGACAGTAACAAGAATAGCAGAACTGCATAAAAAAGCCCAATAATTCAGCCTGGTGAGCTCTGCAGGAAAGAGTGACAGGTATTTCTAGCATTTGCTGCTTTTTTTATTATTACTATTACTATTTCTACTACTATTATCATGGTTCTACTATACTGCTCCTTTCTCCCTGCGGCAAGGTTCCTCCTACAGGAACAAATTCCTCGTTTTCCATTCCTATATCCTAGTTGGAAATGAGCTAGACATTTTCAAACATCCAGTCTCTAAATCTCCTCATTTAAATTTATCACTTTTACTGTTTTACCTTTGTCTTCTGTTGCACACCATTCTATTATCCTCATTTTACGGTACATGAAAGATCAGATTCTAAATTGTGTCTATCACCAATCTGTGTAAGGTCACAGACCAAAAATATGCAATGTCAGCAATGTGAGGAGCCTGTCTTTTCCAATCACATATCCCAAAGACTAGCATATTTCTATACACAAATTAAAAAACTTCACCTGCTTTGATATTTAAAGCTTCAGCAGCAAATTTTCATCTGTGGCTTGGATGGGAAGCTTGGAGAATGCAAACGTGGAAAGTGTCCTGTTGCTTCATGGAAAAAAAGTCTAGTTATGCACATGAGCTGACAATTGGGTGTTGAGCACAAAACATTGCTCTTCTATTTCCTTTGAACAGTCTAAACAATTATATTGCTTCTTTCTTCTCCTTTACTACTGCTGTGAATACAAAACTGCTGCTAATCTTATATGTCTATCCTTCTAACAAAAAGCTGCCACCTCCAGGAAAACACACACAATTTCTAAAAAGAAGAAACTAGAGGAGGACAATTTTCTCCCTTGTGTTTGAAAAAGCAGTAAGAAAAGGTGTAACAAAAAGGCAGCCTGTCGAAATGCTCTGCAGTGTTGCTACACCGGTGTGTTTCTTTTTGACTACATTTGTCAGAAAGAATACATGAGATCACAAAGGCTAAGATCTTATCAGCCATTGGATGCAAATATTCCTGTGAATATATACAGAAAATTACTTGGCTTAGTGAAGATCTGTAAGAGTTTACCAACATGTTGCCAAACAAACATCTTTCTGCAATGAAAATGCAGGAAGAAAACATTTTGCAAGCCACAGTCTGGCTCTGGGACTGCAGCAACCTATGCTTTCAGGGCATGGCTCAAAACGTGGCACTAAATGGACATGTACAGCTGTAGAGTGCAATGATCTCTGGACTGGGCTCATTCACTGGTATCCACATGGCTCTTCTTAGGAAGAAAATCCTGAATTTTCACTTATGTTCTTTTCAAATCAGATCCAACTGCTGCTTGCCCACCTTTTAACCTCTGAAAAACCAAAAGCCGAACACTTTTACAAGGGCGAAAGATAACAAAAATCCTGAAACAATTAGCAGAAGAGGAAATTCTCCTAAATTCTTCATGGTAACCAGGATTTTAATCACATATATAGCTTCCTAACTCAATACCTTAGAGATCCCCACTATCAAAAAAACACGAGGAACACAACTATGTCAGAAGGTAGTATGGTTTGCATATAAATTGGCTGTCCTGTAAGATACTGAGTGACTGCCTAATGATTCTCCTTAGCTTTTCTAGGGTGTCCCTCCTTATGTAACACACCAAACTTGTTCCTGGGCTGCCTACATAATAATTGCTGCACAAATCACCAAAGTCAAACCTTTTGTGGTTTGGCAGAAAGATGTCACAAGCACAGCCAGGATCATGTGTAACATCACCATGGAAAAATAGTCTTTTCATTAGCCCAGAATGCTTAACTCTGCACGGTGCTGGCATTGTGGTTGCATGCTGACACAAGGAGAACAGGCAAACACAGTCACACAGCAGTGCAAGCCAGGCCTAAGGGAGCTGCTGCAATCATGCTATGGACATGCTGGTTTTGGATGTCTGTCTGGTGATACAGCTAAGAAGTAAAATCAGTGAAAGAAAGAAAAAAAAAAAATAAAAAAATGGTGGTCCACATTTGGCTGGATTCAGCTTCCAGCTGAACAAATCAACCATCATATAGCACAAATCAGCTTGGCAGCTTCCTAAGCACCACGTTCACCTTGAGTATTCAGCTACCAAGCCACTGCCTGGGCATCCCCCTCCTAATCCCATGAAACCTGATCAACTCATAGTTTGAAGGAATGCTTGTGTACAGTTCAAATCCACAAATGTGCTTTCTGTTTGCAGTATCTCAGGGTGCACCGCAAAATAGCTCCAGGCGTGGTAACAAATGCATATTGTGAATAGACTGATACAAGAAGAAGACAAGATCTCCTGTGTCACTGAGTCCCATCATCTGTTATAGCCCAAAAGCATGTCAACTTGTCCTCCTCATCAATTTATTTCAAGTTCTGTTTTTAAAAGAGGCAAGAAAAGTTGTCAAAACTTGCCATGGAAGTTTTAGTCTGATTCCTAAGGGAATTCCTAAGGGAATTACTTCCAGCTTCTAGACTTCCACCTGCAGGTGGCTAGTTCAACCCTGTTTGTTCTTTTGCCAGTACTGATCATTTACCATTTACCTACTGCCCTTCTTGGTGTTTTTTCCTTGATGCATATATAAACTTCTGATATACCCCAGTCTGCAGTTTTCCAGACTAAACAAGTTCCTTTAATCTCAAATTGCATGTCAGGCTTTCATCTCTCTGCTGTCCCCACAGACCACCCCAGCACCCACCACAGTGTCAAGTCACATTTTTGGACCATGGGTGGCCAGAAATGCACATGGTGATCCAGGTATGGTCTTACCAGGGTTGTCTGTAACAGTATTCACGTGCACCTATTCCCTCTGGAAATCCCCTACTGCTAAGTAATCACAGCTGGAGAGGGGAGAAATCCTCTTTGTATGGTGACATAAGTCAAGACAGACCTCAGGGGACTACCTGGGCATGTAATAGAAGTATTTATACTTGAAGCATATGGACAAAAAGTGTGCATATCACAGGAGGTGCTGGCAGTCATGTGACAGTGCAGGAGACACTTACCGCTGTGCTACTCCCATCCAACAGGATTACATCAATTAAAAGATGACAACAGATGCAAGCATATGGGCACTTCAAATATTTCCTCCAAAACTGGCAGCAGCAGTAGCAACAGCTGTGCTGGAAAGGCAATGAGCTAGTGCACCAAGAAACCCAGAAAGTATGTTGTCCCTCTCCCAGCCCTCTTACACCTGCTCCTCTCAGACAGGCTGACACAATTTCTTACCCTCTATTTGTCTTCCAAGCTCAAACGACACTGAGCTAATGAGTGAATGATTAAGCACCAGCCCATGCTACTCTATGCCCTGGATACAATTACCAAAGTTACTGTGCCAAGCTAAACATTTGCAGCTCATTTCCTTTGCATGAAATGGCATCAGAAGGGAAAAACGAAACAGAGGATGCTCACGCAATTGCTTTGTTTATACAGGAGAAAGTTTCAACAACACACTGGGGTACCTGGGGAGAAAATCCCTTATCCCCTTGCATCACACTCTTTCTGATGCTTTGTGCCAGTGCAGTCTGTACCACCACAGCCACAAAATCAATCATGTCTCACACCACCGATTCCCAAGCATCTCCCTGCCAAGCTTTAGTGCAGAAAGAAAGAAAAAAAAAAAAAAAAAACCACTACCAGGCCCATTCCTTCTGGCACCCAGCACCTCCTCTGCATGGCCGAGCAGGGTTCAGGCACTACTGCCTTAGTGTCAGGCATGGGGATGTGGCCCTAATTCCATACACAAGCATTCTAAACCTCTCTGACATGGTCAGTTCATGGCTGTGAAGCAGAGACATCCACGCTGGCCTCATGAAGGTTTAGAAGAGGTTATTCACGCATGGTCAGGAGGATCTGTCTGCTTGTAGAACAACACCCATTGGCATGTTTTCTTCTGGAGCTGGCAAGCTGGGTATGGAAAAAAATTTCTGCTCACTCAGTCTACGCTTCCCTCCTAAAACTTCTCATGGAACCTGCATCTGGGTCTCATGTTCATTGACTTCTCACTACAAGAGCTCCAGGAACTGAAAAAGGGATAAAGGAAAGACATGGTCCCAACTGGAAAGTCTTAGGCAGACCCAGACATGAAGATACTCTTCCAGTTCACCAGCCACACGGTATGGTTTTATTATAGCTTCTATATTACATTTTCTCTTTTTTTTCTAGGAGATAGGAGTAATACCACACGATCTTTGTGCCAAAAAATGTGCTGGATCACACTGTTCATTGGAGAAAAACCTGGCAGTGTGAAACATAAGCTTGACACTCATCTGATTTTACTTGGAGCAGAAAGGTTTTGCATACAGATGCAAAAAACCCAAAGTAAACAGTCTCTAAACATAACCTGGGTAAGTCTGAGGAAGGGAGACCAGTTCTAGTCAGTCTGAAATCTTACAATTAGCCTCATCCCTCTTAATTCCTTCATGGCTTCTTCCTACCATTTTTTGATCTTTCATTTTATTGCAAACCCATATCTTTCCTTGCCCATGTCCTATCCTTCCAGCAATGAGCTGTCACAGCTAATGGCTTGTGCAATCTACTCAGGTGTTTGGAAGGCAAACTGTGGCTCCAAAGGATGTATTCAGGCACTGTATCCTCAGACACTGCAGAATCACTGGTGGATGAGGAACAAGGACCTGTGACTTCACCCAACAACAAGGCAGCATGTAGAAGTATCTCAAGAAGAGATACAATCACAACACAACAGTTTTGACAGCTTAGTTTTCAGAAAGGTAAAATTAGCCGGACAAGCATCAATAAAAATCCATTTGTATCAAAATTCTTCCTGTCATTTCTATCAATAACTATTTCTCTTAAGTTGAGATGTTGCTCCAGGTGTGTCAGGAATTTTATGCAGTTTTGATGAATGTCCAGCATTCCCCTAAACCACCCTGTAATTTCTTCATTTTGTATCAATACACAGCCTCATCCTGTTTTAAAACTCAACAGCTACAACCGCCTCCCATCATGTGCAAATCACTCAACTGCCTTAGGGCACACTCTTTTCCTCTAATTCTCCGGTACAATGATTCTTTTCTTTTTGCCTTTTAGCCTGATCCCTTTAAAAACTGAGAAATTTGGGAACAGGATTTGTACAAATCCCCTCATTTTCTGTTCATTAATTAGTTATAATGAAGCACCATTTACAGAGAAGCTATGAAAAGTTACTGAATCTCTTGAATCCCTAGAGAAATTCTTACACCGAAGGCTTTCCTAATAAAAGGACCTCTGACAATGGCTACAGCCGCCTGCGCACACACCTCCTGCTCCCATCTGTGGACAGAGGCTATGAGACCGTGGCCCCTGTTTAGCACTAATAAGCAGCTTCACCCACTTAACAGTGTTTCCAGCAAGCAGCACAATCTGAATTTTCTTCATGTCAAATGGGTTTTTATCCTTGTGGCATTAATTGTGCTTAACGAGAGCCTGCCCAGAGCAGATGGAGGCCAAGCTAGTCAGAGCTTTCTCTTACGCCAGATGTCGGGGCCGTGGGGCATAATTATGGGAAATAACCTTTGCAGGGGGAGGGGGAGGAGGATTCTTTGGTGCATGAACCCAGTAACATACAGATAGATGTCTGTGCACGACTGCATGTGTACATGTCTGCATGTATGCACAGTGAGGTACATTCCTCCCGTGAGTGGGTTTCTGGTGTAGAGGCATGCACTTACTGTTACCAATTGCTTCATGCTGCTTGAACTAAATTCCACATCGTTGTCTGTGCCCAGATGGATAAAGGCTACTACTACACATCAGTCTCACTTAAGATATGGAGCATTTTCAAGGAGAAAAGCACTCCAGGCATTAGCAACAGCCTGGAAACCCAGCCATGGGACTACATCCCTGACTAATGCCATACCATGACGCCTTTGCAGCATCCTTTGTTACATGCTGCTTTTTTCCTGCACTGAATAGCCATAATACATTCAGACAAAACCTCTGTGACTAGTATTTAACTGGTAGCCATATGGTTATTGCATCAGCTCCTGCATCCAGCTGGCTGGGTGTGCTGTATGGATTGTAGGAGTGACTATTCACTACACAGCCATAAAGGCTCAAGATACTGAGACCAGTTGTGCCTTCCATAGATGATTGCTATGGCTGAAACACTGTTATTTGAGTAGATGTGAGAAGAGGTAAATTAGTCTAAAATCTCAGATTTGGTTCAAGAGTTTGCTTCTATGCATGCAAAAGTTTTGGGCTGATTTCAGGCCTTTTTTATCACTGCAGCTGCCATTGGCAGTGATGGCCATAAAACACACAAAATGAAGATCAGCTAGGTTAGAGCAGTTAAGATAGAGAGACTGATCTATCTTTCACAGTCAAGCTAGAATCTAAACTTCTCAATGTATTTTCTAAGGTGCCAGATTAATCAACTCCTACAGAGCAAAACCAGGGAAGCCAAGATTCCTGCAGCTGATCATCCAGCTACTAGTACTCACTCACTCAAAACCAAGTACATGCATTTTAAAATTGGGTAGCAAATGCAATAATCATAAAGCATAGATAAAGTATGAAGCAAATACAAGGTGTGTGATCTGGTTTTCAGTCAAAAGGGTGCAAACAAAAAGGTCAACACACTGATTTCTTTTCCTTAATCTTAAACACAGCTTTGTAGTTGTTAGTTGCCAGTTTCAGGGATGCCCCTGCCCTCATGCAGACAGGCCAGCAGTTTGCTTCCATTATTGTTGCTATTGGCAAGGAAAGCAAAGCACTGGTCTTCCCACTTTGTGTGATTTGCAAAAAAGCAAAGGACAGGTGATAAACAAAGTTGCATGGAAACAGAAGCTTTAACTAACTAGAGTACCTTTGGATGTAAGGAGCCAGAAGAGTCAGAAGTAACATATAAAAGGAAACCCTGACACTCTTTGATTAGCATTGTTTAAGAGTGCCTTGTTGAGCCAGAAAGGAAGCCGTCATTTAGTTTCTAAGGAGCACCACCAAAAAAACCCCATCAAAACAAGATAAACGTTGCAGCCTGAACAAGTTTTTCAGCACGCAACTCCACATAGGAATTTCTCTTACGAAACCAGGCTCTCCTGTGCTTCCAGGTCTACCCACTGGGAGAGACCCAGCTTGGGGAGAACGTAGGTCAATGGGCTTTCAGGAGGTATGTGTGGATTCATATTTATTATAATGTTTACACACGGGACTCTGACACCCAGACAGTGCCTGGGCCAGCCCTTGCAAAAGCCCAGACAGGGTAGAGTGACCTTGGAGGCAGAGAGCCTCTCACTCCATGGGGTTCACCTGAAGAGCCATCCTCACCCCTGGCTGCTCTATGGGCACTGTTCCAGAGTGTTGGGTGGGAACAAGATATGGACAGTCCTGCTCTGAGGTGTGCCAAGCCCACCCAAAGGCTATCCTGAAGGCACGGCCACCTTTTTCACACCCTTTCCTGCCCACCCACTGCTGCGCCCTGCCTGGAGGTCACAGGCTTCCCTCCACACTGCTTCCAGCAAGATATTCTCCATGAAGCACATCTTACTGATGACGCTTGCATGCAGCCTTGGAAAAACTCATCCTTTTTGCTGCTTAACAGTTCTCTGTTGGAAGCAGATCTACAGAAATGAACTGCAATGAACAGCACAGGTTACCAATGCCAGCCTCTGAACAAGACAGTGACCAGCAAGCAGCAAGGAACCACCCGAATCTCTGGAGAAAGTAAAATTATTGTACTGCCATGACCTTCACGCTCTGAGATGCCATTTCTCAGCTTTTGATGTTTCTTTAATGTTTTCTCCCATAATTTAGGAAACAAGCCCCTTCCTGAAAGACTTTCCAACATCACTTTATGTACCCTAAAAGCCTAAGACATAGTTCATGACCAAAACATTTTTGTGTTTCCTTTTTCTGTCAGTATTTATTCATTAAACAGTTTGGTGTTAATGGTGCTTTTGCTCCTACACTTTTTTTTTTCTATCAAGCATGGCAAAAAAAAGTCAAGATCAGGGCAAGGCTTGTTTGTGTTGTTGATTGAAACAATTTTCTATTAGAGTCAAGCAGTAAGGTGGCTGCCTTCAACTGGCACTTGGTGAGAAAAAGCAAGAAACGGAGGCACATGAAACAACGTCACCATTTGTACTGCTCGTGGAGCAATTCTCCATGGCTGTCACTGAACCTCGTTTATTTCATTATTTCTAGTAGGTTAAGCACAGGAATCTTCCTGAGAAGGAAAGCTGTAAAAACAGGTCCTTCAGAGCTTCATCTTATGTTCACACTTTGCTCCACAGAAGAACAATTTCAAGGGTTTAGCATGCTGAGGATGTAGTGGTGACACTTTCCCCTGCTTCCCTCTGGGGGTACCTTTTAAAAGGAGGCAGCAGATGAAGGGTGATGAAACTGGAGCAAGTATCACAGGTATGGAAGAGCCAAAAGGCAACAGACACATCAACTTGCCTTTAGAGATGGTGGCTAATGTTAAGACTTTGGAGGTGAACCAGCAGAGAAAAAGGGAACCAGATGACTTATTAAAAGATGGTGTTCATAACATTCAGATTTGTCACCACGGTCTTCACTAAGATATTAAAGAATGCCAGACAGCTGAAGAGAAGCATTTGCCATTGCGCAATTCAAGATAAAACCAATCAGAAACTGGGGAACATATCTCACTCTATGCCTCTTGGCTGAGCCTTATCTATTTATGGGTTTTGTTTTGGGTTTTTTTTTTTTTTACAGTACCACCATGGCTTTCCCTGGTAACAGCGGGGGGTGCAGAGACAATTGTTTATGGCCAAAAGGAAAAGATGTGGAGGACAGATCAGCACAAATGCTTACTCTGAAGGACAACAATGAAGAATAACCTATTATGCCTGGCCTTCATACCTGTCAGTGGGAAAAAAATGCCCAGAAAATATCCTGGCCCTGAGTAAAACAGAGTCCTGATCTTCCCCTGAAGTACTAGATTGAATTATTTGCATAATTATATTATACACCATATTGCTGTGCAGTTGGAGCTGCTTGGCATCCTTTCCTCTCATTAAAGAGATCTGCTTACAGCTCAGCATGGCACTACTTTCAGCAAGGCCACCATTTTGGGACATCCCAGTTCTTTACACATGTCTCAGTGCTGGAAAGGAGCTGGGGAAGATTTGGCAGAATTGATGCAAATACTGAGCACATCCATGCTGTAGGTAGAATGGGGACTGCCCAAGTCACTGGAAAAAGATGGATGTGTTGTTGACAGGCAGAGCAGGTACTGGGCACACCAAACCAAAGCTTTTAAGAAGATGCATGCACAGGGAGAGTTGGAGCAGGATGCCATGGCCTTATGTTTTGCTTACATGCTCTTCTGTATGGTGGATAATCAGCTGTGCACAGAAAATGGCAGTGCCTTAGTCCAGCTGCTCTGTGGTTAGAAATGATCTTGGAGTATCATTCTACACAGGGAAGGAACAGGTGAAATGCTTTACAAGCACCTCAGCCATCTGTTTAGGAGGGGCAGTAGATACTTGAAACTGCAACCTGCTGACCACTAAAGGTAAGTCCTCCAATTCCTTCTGACACTTTATTTACCATGCTGCTGTTAACTCTTCACAACTGGCTTATGAGGATGAATGACTTGGACAGTCACACTCTATGGTAACTGTTATTACCCCATGTCAAGCACAACCAGGTCTGCCTGGTCACTCTAAAGCCATTTGTCACTCTAAAGGACAATTACCAGAGAAATCTTCATGCAATGGGAAGACTAGTTACTGCACCGAGTGAAGGTACAGGACTCCATCCTGTGTTCACAGGCAGCATCTGGTGGTGGTGTTATTCCTCCTGGCAGGCACAGGGATTTGCTCCAAATTAAGCAGGAATGTCTGGGTGCATCTGTTGTGACAGAGACCTATTTGAAGGAGCCACATGAAGTGCTGTGCCCCAGGACTCCCAAACATGGCAACTGAGAACCTGCCAGCCCATCCCCATTTTTCTCATTCTTTGCTGCTTTCCCTACCAGGACTGTTAATCCCCCCAGTTTCACTGGCCTTTTCTCACTGCTTGGGCAGAGGTCTTTCTGCCAGAGCTGAGATATGCTGTCTGGTATATGATAGAAGCGCTATGGGAAGAATCCTTTTCAAAAGCACCATCATCATCCAGTTTTGTTTAATCTAATAATCACAATTTATCTCATCAAAACTGGGTGACTTTAGTGAGATCAAAGTGAAGGCACTGCTGAAATGGTATCTTTACTAAACCCACACCCCATGGGGCAGATCCACCCCATGATTCTTCCATACAAATAAAGACCTGCTGTGAGAGCCTAACAGCCACGCCTGAAGATCTACCAGAAAAAGAGAGGATTCAAGCAGCATCCCTGCCTCCCCTTGACTGCTGCCCTTCCAAAGTCAGGTCCTGGAGTATTCTAGTTTAACCCTCCAAGAGGACAGGACGAAGGGCCACCTGGGTTAGACAACAGCATGCACACATGGTTTGCTGTCTAGGTTTGGCCTTCCTCCCCACATGATCTCCTTATGGGAAACACAGTTGTGTGTATGGAATTTTCCCCAGAGGGTGTGCAGTGTAAAACTGCTAGCCCTTCCCTCGACCCACAGGCGTGTGACTGACCTGCGTGACTGCCTCCAAGGTCAAAATAAACTAAGGAAGCATTTTGAAACTGTTATTAAGACATTTTAATGGGCTAAATAAAAACTGTGTTTACACACACAAAGGCTGTTCTTACTGACAACTGCTCTATTATTCACTACTCTCATGCTGCATTTCACTTTGAGCATCCTCTATGATTCCTGAAGCTCCAATAAAAGCATTTAATATGCATGTATTACAGTTAGGACATTTTTCAGATACCTTTAAGGAAAAAGTATATACTCTTTTAAAAAAAGTATATACTCAAGGAGATAACTCATATGAAAAGAGAAGGGGATGTTCTTGAAAAATTATGTGAAGTACAAGACAAAAGTTCTTCCTTAAATGAGTAACTGCAAAAATCTGAACTGTAACTGTGTTTATATTAACCGCATGCATGGACACTTAGGGAAAAATAATAACTTGAGACTGTTACTGCTCTGAGGCCACAGAGCAGTGTGACTAGAAGGATGTGATCCTGCAGCAAAAACATTTATGCCTATTCCCAGGCGTGGTTAGGATCTTGAATCAGTTAAATTAAGAAGCTAAATGACACGGTTCACCATTTCTCACAAACTCATCAGTTGTACTATGAAAATACTTTCTCTTTTGTTACTTTTTCCCCCCTCTTCTCCTCTTGGGTCAGTATTACCAATATATTATCAATAAAATACTTAGCTCTAAGAAAACACAATGTAATTTTTTTTCTGCCCCACTTCCAAATCTCTAAATTAGTAACACTGCCTTGGCTCAAAATAGATGAGAGAAATCTTCTCTCTGTCCCTGAAGTGCACTGATAATCCTTCCTGCCTGCCTAAGTGTTTTCACCCACTCCTGTTGAACTGAAGCTGGCAGTGATATGAAACAACTGACTTAAAGCTTTCTTTCCCATCTTCTTATTTTCTCCTTTGTTCATCTTACAGTTTCTGTCTGCCATAGACTACAAACTTTGATGATGCTGTGTCTGCTTCAAAGCAAACACCAGTTGGTCCTGCAAGGGATGCAAAAGTGACAGAAGCACAGCACCACCTCACAGAGAAGAGGGTGAGAGAGAGAAGAGGATGAATATTTTATGTCTAAGAACATCTGCAAGGACAAACTGATCTGCATCACTCAAAATGTCTCCCTTGCTCTGAAGGTCCTTTCAGCAAGGCACAGGTAACCAAGGAGCCTCTGAAACTTCCATGCTTCAGTGCTGGTATGTAAGCAGCTTTTGCAAATGATTTTAGTATTTCTTTTGGCACTCTTATATTCAGATCCTTCACCCAGAAAGAGGTGAGATATCTTTTAATGAACTTCTAAATCTTGCGTAACAAGAGGCACGTACACCTCTCCTGACCAGGATGAAGCATGGAGCTCAGCTCCAACTTGTACTAGCTGATAAGCAGATGCTTGTGAGTATCTCCTTCCTCTAGGATAACAAGATAACAGAAGCATTTGCTCCCTGATTTTCTATCCAACTATTTTCAGAGTAAAAGTGCTTTTGTAAATCTGTAAACGAACCACAATCTTGAAAGGCCAAAAGGTTTGCTCTGTGCTAAAAACAAAGACTGAAATGAAAGGCTGGCTGTCATCTGTCTACCTTGCCTGAAAGTTCCCCAAAGAGGACCATCTTGTACGAATGAAAAGCTGAAAATTTTGCTTGATAGCTCATAGTTATTTTTTTCCTATTCTCACTTAGCTTCTTCCAAAGTCAAATACAGTATAGCAATAAAAAATGAAATTATATGGACAATGACAAGAAAGCTGAAGATGGTCATGGAAGAGATTCCAGAGGATTAAAAGGCTGCATCAAGCCATCAGGACAGCCTTCCACCTCTCCTTTGCTTGAGCCTTCCAACAGCAACAGAAAGTATCTCTAAAGTTTCTGATATTTTAGTGTCTGACTGGCAGCATCATTCTTGCCTGTTTGACCTTCACAAGACACAGGAAGATGAGCCTCACTAGAAGTGATACTCTGAATATGGCAAAAAGATGTATAACTCTGGTCTTACTGAAATTTAGCAAACTTCTTGTTGGATGAAGCACTGCTAAGACGTTGGCCTCCTCCCAGAGCTCTGCAGTACAAAACTATTCCCTGCATCTTTCAGAAAAGGTAGCCAAAAGAGATCCAGCGCAGTGTTCACAATCTTTAAAAGCTATTGTTGTCACCAGCCCATCAGGTTGCATTTTAAAAGACTGTATTTGCTTGACAGAAGTCTCTCAGTATTCCTACCTTCATGTCTCATGCATTGCTTAAGCTGTTAAACTTACTCCTGGCAGTTCCTTTTTATCCAATTTAGTCTCCTTTACCATATAACTTATTTTATGCTGCCTCTTATACATTTAACAACCATAAGCCAAAACACTGTTTACTTTTAAAGCTCCTGGAAATTTTCAGTGATTCATGCGATAGTAGTCCTGTGTTCTACCAAAGCAATGAGCAACCTAAAACAAATTCTGCATTGTGCTTTTGTAATAAAGAGATATTTCACTAATGCTTCTGCCTCTTCTGTATGGACCTTTAGTGCTGGTAAGCACTATAGCATGGCAATAACATATATTTTCTGATGTTCTGTCTAGGAAGCAGCTGCAATGTACCTATGCACCATGCAAACATGCAAAATACAACCTTTAGCCTCAGTTGTCCCTGAGCCCTCCTCATTTACAACTGCACAACAGTATGTGTCACATAAAATACCCTCGCCATGCAGAGAGAATTCGTATTTGGTCACACAACAAAAGACATCTAAATTTTGGTAACATGACTCCTAGTTGCGTCAAAGCATTATGAACCTCATGCAATCAACACTGACAGGCAAGGAGTCTGTGGTCCCCCTGCATGGCAAATTGCCAGAGCCATACACCCATTAGAAGGGGAGATGTTGGCCCCACCTCATTCTCTTGAGCAATCTGTGCTTTGGGGACAATCCTGACCATTTACCTGGTGAATGAAATGTTAGAGGTCTCCTTGTTCAATCCACTTGACCTGCCTTGAACTCCATCTTTTACAGAAAGGGTCAGCAGTACTTTAAGGGCCCCATTCTTCTGGAAGCAGGCACTGTGAAAGCACTGCTCTTGGTCTACCAAAAACAAGTGTTGTATTTGTTGAAAACAACTCAAAGGCAAAAGAGCCATAAACATTCTTGCACAAATCCAACAACTTGCTCCAATACTTATGAAACTCTTGTGGAAAAAAAAAATAAATACAGCAACCCAACCCTACAGGCAATTAAGCCTACAGTCTTCTGCCAAAGGACACTTTTCCATTGCTGCATTTTTTTAGTGATGCAAGAATAAGAGAATATTGAACAACCAAATTAATTTTACAAATTGTAGGAGTAAATCTAGTGTAAAAATAAGACCAGAAATCCTGGGGACACATGGAGAACAAATAGGAAAACACATTCTACATTAAGAGTCCCAATTTACCTGCTACCTCAAAGTGCAGGAGGTTTTATCTTTAAGGTTACCTCAGTGATAAGTTATTATGCTCTATTTAAAAATACCCTGCATGTTCCTAAGCAGAAATAAACTGCTGCAAGATGTATGCTTTCAGTACACCTTAAATTAGAGGAAAATCTTCATGTGTGCTAGGACTACTTCATAAAAATCTAGAAATCAAGTGCATAGAAGTCAACGGTCTCTGGCCAAGTTTAGCTCTCCAAATCCAAAGTGTTCAGCTCTCAAGTATGCTAAACAGAGCTGAGAATGCTGCACGCAAAAGCAGAACATGACCCAGAAGCTGTAGAGGTAATACTATGGAATAAAGTAAGTCTTGTAATATTAAACATATGCAACCAAGTGATTAGTGGAAAACCCAAAGGTAAAACATTTTGTCTTGACCTATTTCTGTTCTCAAATGTATTAAGAACTCCTTTTGGCTTTAAGTATCTTTAAGTAAACTTAGAGATCTCAGCCATGTGCCATAGCTCTGGGTCTTCTATTTCAAAGAACAATAGAAAACATGCATGTAACAAGACAGTGCTGAGAGTACCCCAACAACAATTCACACTTGTAAATGGTGCATAATACTGTATTTAAACAAAGCTTTCCCCCTGGATTGAATAAGAGAGAAGTAATGAGGAAGAATTACCTGTGAAGTCTATCTTGCTGCTTAAACAGCCTTTCAGTAGATAAAGGGGGCTTACAGGAAAGATGGGGAGAGATTTTTAGTAGGGCATGTACCAATGGGACAAGGGGTAATGGTTTAAAACTGAAAGAGGGCAGACTTAGACTAGACAAAGGGAAGAAATTCTTAGTGTGAGGGTGGTGAAACACCCTTCCCCAGAGAAGCTGTAGATGCTCCCTCCTTGGAATTGTTCAAGGAAAGCAACCTGGTCTGATAGTAGGTGTCCAGCTCATGACAGGGGGGGTTGGAACCAGATGAGCTTTACAGTCACTTCCAACCCAAGCCATTCAACAATTCTGTAATATTTTGCGGCTAAACTTTGCACCACAAGCACAATTAAAATCTCCAGTGCATGTTCATCATTTGCCCTATGTGATAAGATGCCCTCAGTTCACATATCCTTGAACGAGGAGGCTCCTGGTTCTATCTGTTTGAGGGACACTTGCAATAACAAGACAAACTAGTATTACAGTAAAAGAATTCACACCAGATGTAATTTCAAATTCCTCATGAGAAGTTCTACGTTTGCTTTCTTTTCAGACAGTGGTCACTGTCTTTGAAGCATTTTTCCCTATTCCAGGTTTACAGTCGTAACTCCTCTGATAGGCTCCCCCTGTAGTGCTGAAGGATGTATATAGCTTATTTCTCTTGAGGACCTCAGGTGTATTTGATGCCAAACTCATCTCTTCTACATCATCTATGCAAAATGGTGCTCCACTTTTCTTTTGGTCTCCCATTGCACAAGGGATTGTCTGTGGATGGGGTGGGAATGACCATGTTGTATCCAACTCTCTACAGGGACTGAGAAAGATGAGCAAGATCATATATGGTCTGCCTCAAATTAAAAAAACAGCTATCATGGTCAGTGACTTTTCTTGTTCAGGTCAGATTCTGCAGTAGATGTTGATGCATTAATTATAGCAATACATAATTACAGTAGCATGCCAAGTTGTCCAGTTGTTCTGCTGCAGTGTTTCCATAAACTCCAATCAAGCCATTAGCCACAAAAGAGATAGGCTGACTAAAAAAACAAAACAAAACAACAACAGTAATTCACATTGGATTTCCATTGCTGAATATGCAATGAAATGCAAATACCTAAATACACTGAGCTGAAAGCCTCTATCACTAGATTAGTAAGAACAGTCTAGTAGCTTGGACTGCAGAAAAATAAGGCATGACTCAGCAACTACTGATTCCCCCCTCTCCCTCTCCAAGCTTGTCTTCATAGATATTTTTTTAAGGACAGTTTTGCACTTAGGTGCACAAAGAGGTGTAGGGAATTTAGATTTGTAGAACCACTAACAGCACATGGAAGTCACAGTAGTGACAGATGAAACAATAACACAATCTCCACTAAGCCACAAAGTCACATAGTTAATAAGACATTTTCACTTCATTCTTTTTACTGGGTTAAAAGTAGGATACATAAAAATAGATTTTGGTTTTTTTTGCTTTTGCTGGAACTCACGGGTCAGATTTTCATTTTTAAAAATAAAAACTGAAGTACTTCTCATCTTCCTTTCTCTTTGACCAAGCTCCTGAAGTTGATGAGGTTCAGACAGATGTCACATATTTTTCTTACTTCACTATCAAAGTAATTTAAAATCATTTGTAACTTGCAAAGAATTAGCAGATGGGATTCTGTAATACAAGCAAGTCAGATTGTGAACCACCGTATTTCTTGATTTTGCCAGAGTCCCGGAAAAAAAGGGCATCTGAGATAAGAATGCCTAGATTTATTTACTCTGCAACTAATAAAATAAAAATGTTCCAGAAAACATGCATTTTCTAAGTCCTAACCTTTACTGAAAAAAAAGAGAAAAAAGATGGCAAGCTGTGCAGGAAGACAGCAAACTGTTTCATGTTTGCACAATTCAAAACACATTTCTTTGAGCCTAACAACAACATAATATAATTTCCTCTGACAGGTTTTATCTTGCATTTTCCCATATATGTAAGCTGACTTTTTTATCCTTTTATCTAATCAAACAAAATTATTTTTTTAGCTTAGAATAGACTTTCTCTGAGAATCAGAGCTGAACAATGTAAGTGGTACACAGCACCATAAAGGCACATGGTAGCAACAACAAAATGCCCAGAGAAAAGTGGCAGGAGGTATTCCAGTCACAGTAAAGCTGAGGAAGTGTCTGCCCTCAGCTGAACTAGGGTGAGGGCTTTATCCAGTGTTTCTGCTGGCCTCCAAGGTTGTGCAGCAGGTCACAGGCTCAAAAGCTGATAAGCAGGGAAGCTGGGAAGGTTCCTCTGCCCCAGGATTCTTCTGTTTCTTGCCTCTCTTCCTCTTCAAAAAGAAGTGATTATGTTTGTAGAAGGAGAATTAAAAAAACCTTATACAATATTTTGCTTTTAAAACCTGCTTTCTGTGCACTCTCACCTTCAGAGAAACAGACACACAAGTCCACGGGACAGTAACAAGAGGCTCAGGCTTGGAACAGGTCTGCCTTTAGTCTGGGATGGGAAAGACAACCTAGCACTCAAGTTCTCCCAAGAAATTAAGATCATTAGCTGTTATTTTATTTTCTTTCCTCATTGACAGCTACAGCTACGGTCCTTGCTATATTTAGCTCCCTTTATCTTCTCTCATAAAAGGCACATCAAAATGGAGAGAGGCCTCTCTCAATCTCAGACATTTTTAGAGCAGGACTGTGCTATCTTCAAGCCTTGCTGATAGAACTCAAATCTTTTTCTTGCAGTATAGTTAATGGAAGAGCATCCTATTTGTATGAGGGCAGTTTTCAACAAAAGCAGGAGCTGCCCTCTGGGATTCATATGCTCTCGCTTTAATTAAAAAGAAATCCCATTAAAGCTTGCCACTGCCACAAGTGAATCAAATTAAGTTGGGTTGTTTTTTTTTTTAAAAAAAAAAAGGAACAAAACTGTTTTCAAGAAGCAAAAACCATAGCTTAACTCTGTACACTTTTATTAGTATAAAATTAACGTATTTTCCTCAGATCTGAGGAAATCCACTGAAGTGGTGTAACAGTAACACTGTGCTCACTAAATCTACCCCAGGGAAAGGAAGACAGCCTATTTTTAGGTCCAGTTCACTCAAAACTACAGACATGATAATGATGGTCATAAAAATTTTACTTCACATGCAGAAACCATTTAAAATATTTACTTCTTAAAAAAAAAAAAAAAAAGCAAAAAAACCCAATCCCCAAACCAGAATAAAATCGCTCTACTTACAAATGAAACCACATTTGGGGCATCTTTATTCTAAAGTTTTCAGTAACGGAGCAAGATGTGTATGCTCTCAGGTCCCTACTAGTAAGGAACTATTAAAGTTTGACCTACTGTTGCAGATGAACTTTGCAAGGATGTGCAACTGAACTAGGTGAATGATGGGAGATCAGACAGAAATTAAGTTCCTGCTGGCTCTGCCTATTGCTTGGTCCTTCACCTGTGGCTGAAGATCTGAAGAGACTGCAAAGTGGGAGATTAAAGGATAGATGGCCAGGCTCTCCTTCTGTGGTAGCAGCAAGAAAGAGGTAAGGAAAACCCTACAGTAGAACAGCAGTTTTAAAAGAGCATCTGATGGTCAGGGTGGGTTGTGAACCTCTGCACTGACTGGGGCAGGTGCCTGAGCTGTTTGAGTAAGCAAGAGCAGGAAGTCCTCCTGGGGCCAAGGTGAAATGCAAAAACCAGACATGTCCCCAGGAAGGAAAGCTCACTTCCCACTCAGCCCACTCCACCCCAGCAGCCATCAGGGGTGTGGGAGAAGGTTTGCAGGGCTCCTGCTAGAGAGAGATGAGGTTACCACAAGCTGTAAGGAGGCCTTCTCTCAGGTCTGAGGGCAAAGTGGGACAGACGTTGTCTTCTTTGGCCCCTCCACCACTGGGTCCTTGCTTGTTCCTCCAGCTGTGATGCTAGCTGTGCCACGACAAGCTGCAGCTTTGGTGCAGGACAAGATATTAACTTAATGAAATACTGCCTTGACAGCCGTATCTTCAGCGCAGAACAGAATATTAACTTAATTGAACAATAAATTACTCAACCAGATGAAAGCTCTGACACTGGTCCAAGCTCTGTTGCATTATCTCAATAAGCTCCCCTCTAACTTTTGTCAGGGAGGAGAGACAACACAGCAAGGGTGGGGCCTATGGGAGTTATCTCTTCCTTTGCATTACTGGAATGGATGCATGCAGTGGGAGGAGGCTGTTTCCATCATGGCAGAAACAAAAACTTCAGATTGTGGTTTCTCAGCTGGCTTCAGCTTTTGCTAGCTCAAATGTCAACACTCATTTACATTTCCACATCCCTCCATGACCATGGAGTCAGCACTCCATGATCATCATCTCCTTGCTCTGCTCAGGAAGCCAAAGTATTGCTAACCAGCCCTATTTCCAAACTTCACTGGATTCTTCCAGTGAGGAAAAAGCCATGGTATCAGCACCTGCATTCCCATTGCCCAACCACGCCTTCTCCAGCTGTTAAGCTTCCTCCCAAAGATGGTGGTCTACATTCAGTTATCTGTTATGGCCATTTCCCTACTCTCAGTTATGTTTCTCATACATTCTATTTGTGCCAAACTTCCCTGCAGGCAGAGCAGATGACTTCCAGGGTAAACCTGAGAATCACAGATACCATCCTTAAAAAGATGAGTATATACAAGGGGATTGAAAAAAAACCCAAATCCACAACATACTGTATGTATGTGGGGAGTGATTCAGTAACACAGTGGAAGAGGGTGCTACTTCCAATTTTTGCCCTGGCTAATTGTGAAATGCTTTTCAGAGGAGCCAGAAGTCTTAAGGACTCCAAACATTATGTTAGTCTCATGCAGAATTTCATCCAGCTGTCATTATCTTCAGAAAGAAACCCTCTTTTCACCTCTCTCTTCCAAAAGCTATGCAAACTACTACCTCCTTAACAAACTACTACCTCCTAGCTATGCAAACTCCTTAACACATCACTGAAAATAAGCAAATGCTGGTAATAAGCCTCAACACAAACTCACTGTGGAAAGCAGCAGGCTGCAGACCTCTCACTCCACCTGTCCCACTCCTGCCCAAGCACTCTGAAACCTTTCACATTTTAGGAAGGCTCCCATCCACATGGAAAAAAAAATAAATCATAAAATACGGACTGTCTACTCCCACCCTTCTCAACATGTCTGGTTTTGCATCCTTATTCCTGACCATGACTACAGCACATACAGTATTTGTAAGAATCCCTCATACTTTAAGTGCTCTGCTCTCAAAGCAAAAGAGACTTGCATTTGCCTACCTCATGAGGAAAGAGAGTAAAACCCAAAAAACTGTCAGGACACTGGTTTCCCAGGTAAGCTATCACTGTTGCAGCAGCATTCCTGACAAAACAGGATGGTTACATGAGATCTGCTCTTAGCAGTGCCTCCATTACAGAGCTGGTCATCAAATTCAGGTGGTGAGATGGGATGCTGGCTGGTCTCATAGCAGCACAACCCGTGGCAAAATTAGACCTGAATAATCTTTATTATGAATGACAAAGGATCCTGTCTGCTCCACAAGACACAGCGTGCTTGAAGGAAGAAAAGGAACGCTTGTAAACTTAGCAGAGTTTGACAGAACAATATAAAGGACTCGTGTTGGTTTCCAGAGCACTGTCTCTATTGATGATAACCCACAGCTATTTCCTTTCTAATCTTGCATAAAGACAGCATTAAAGATGGAGAAAGGAAAGCAGAGGGTGTCTGTGCTTGCCAGAAGGCACAATCAGAGTCCTATGAACAGAAAAAGAAACATGTTATTATCACTCATTAACAGATTAGGAGACATACATGATCGGATTTGTAGAGAATGTGGCTTGTGGACCATCTGCTGATGTCACCCAGGACACCACATGTGAGCATTTCTGATAAACATGGGGCTGGACACCATGCTCAGGCTGCATTCCTTGACTGCCTTGCTCCTCACCAAGACACAGCTCCTCTGAGGTGTGTGACATTCCCTCCCATCCTGTGCAAGTCATTTTTCATTGCTATCAGATATCCCTTGACTTCTGGAGATGAAAAAAGGTGCTTGGGAAAGACAGTGTGAGCTTCAGTCCCAAGAGTAAAACTTTGCAATGTTGGACCTGGGGTAAATGTTTTCAATGTGCACAGAAGTGTGAGGAAGCATAACCTCAGTCAAGATTTTAATTTCTGCCTTCTGCAGAGCAAGAACCAACAATTGCAAAGCACATTTTGAGATGAGCTTGCTGTTAACAACTCATTCCTGTCTTTCAAAACATTAACTCTAAGAAGAAAGTCTCTGCCCCACTAATGTCTAAGACCCCCTTCTTTCTGTCACCCTGTTCTTCAAGACTACCCTACAATGATGTATCAGTGATGTTCTAATTTGAGCAGTGTGTACAGGTGAGTTAATTCAGACCCAAAGACCTCAGGCAGCTTGCCAGTCATGATAATTATCTGGCTGAGCAAAGGGTATGTCAGCTTTACAGCAGCACTTACAGAGGTAAGTTGTAGCCACATTAAAAATGCTGCTACATGAAGCTGGATAGCGTACCTGATAAGAAATCAGTGTGAGAATACAAGCAACAGAAGATAATTTCCCCATCAGAAAACTCCAAGTTAACAGTGGCGAGACCAAATCAAGGTATTATTACAAATTAATTCTGACCAAGGATACTCTTTACCAACTGAGCTAGAAAGAATAATTTGAAATTCAAGTGAACACAAACTCAGATCTGATTTCAAGGAGAATTTCCATATGGAAAAAAAGTGAAGAACTGCTGGCAGGTAATGGATGTATTGAGGGCTAGTAAGATTCCGAGCTGGAAAATGTATGCATGACAATGGTGAAATTTCCAAACCACAGAGGATTAAATCTAATTGGATTTGAAGTTGCTGATAAAAAGCCTTAAGTTTCAAGGCAAATGAAACCGTATTTAGTAGAATCCTCTCTGTCACTGCATTATTTCCCTAACCAAGATAACTGCCAATGCTACAGCATGTTTGTGAGCTTTACTGATTCAAATTGTCATTCACCGTTGTACCCCCGAGATTTTCATCCACTTTTGTGCACTGCTGTCCCACATATTTTCCATTTAGCTTCTGTTGACAGATGTCAACCTTTAAGGGTTTTTTTTTCCCCCCCTGTATTTTCAATAGTGTCCCAGTTATGCATCACTAGGGAAATTTCAAAAATTTTCCAGCAAGTTGTCTTAATTGGCTAAAAAAATAGTAAGAATCACATGACACAACATTCTCTCCTGGCTTCAGATTCTTTCTGTAAACTTGGTCAGCCTTATTTTCTGATCCAGAGCATTGACAGATTGATCAAAGTAACAGTGAAGTGGTCCTAATGAGATTTTAGACCGGCCCACCTTTCTTTCTCCCCTCATCTTTAATTTCAGCTTTTTATCTTAAATCAGTCAATTAAATCCAAATCTACTAGAAACTGACAGAAAACTTTTTGCTACCTCCACTGCAAGACAGATGGAAACCCTACCAGCATAGGATATACCACAGGCACAGCTTGTTGGGCAACACTTATATAAAACAGGCTTTAAAGAAAACATTGAAAAGGCTATTATATCAAGGAAATTATAAATGCTGCTAACTCGATGTCTGACAAACACATGTCTTTCCAATGACTGTTCTGAAGACCCAGCAAGAAGGTGCATCACATACACATGCTTTCAAGACACTGCACATCTACAATTAAAAAGAAAGTACTCAACAGCAGACACACAAGTAAGAACAGCTGTATGAAAAGAGATGCATCAACATGAAGACTGCTTTACAAATCTGCTGCATGTTGTCATCCTTATGAAGAATGTAAGTTGATAGAGAAGCCAGATGTTTGGGAAGGAGCCAGAAGCTGCCCCCATTTGGAACAGTTAGCCTCTAGCTAGGAAATTAGGGAGACACTTGCTTGAAATTAAAAAACCTGTATTCTCCTGCAGAACCCTTTGCAAATTGCTCTCACTAATCTTCTCCGAGTCCAATTCAGCAACAAAATCCCCATTCTTCAGTACTTAGTCTGTTTTAGTCATTTGTCAGTATTTGCAAATAAAGTAACTAAAATACACTGATATGAGAATATAACATGTCCAAAATGCTACCTGTTGCTTGGTTTTACTTAAATATGTCCATATTTTGCAGGATACAGGTGATGTTCTTCAATTTCAATACTAAAAGCAATGTCTTGAACTTAACATGCTGCATTGCTATAAACTCCTCTTCAATAGCTCAAAGCTTGCTTTAGGAAAACTGTAAGAACCAAGTACAAGGTCTTGTTAAGTCACTGTTATCCAATGTGCCTCTGGAGAGGCTACTGCAGATTTCAAAGCTTGCCCTTCACTCAAACAGGATGAAGCCATGAACTGCCATTCTGCTTTGATTATTACCACATATGGAGACTGAGCCATGGTCCAAGCAAACATATTGAAGGGGCTTTGGATCAGCTCATGATACCTGCTTGTATCATCCTTCCACCTTTCATGGTAAGCCAAAAATCAGTGAGCAGGCAGGTGACTACTGCCCCAGGAATCAGTGCATCTGTGTCACCACATTCTCACTGCCTCCCCACCCATGTCAACTGGGGTTGCATGACTCAGGCTAGCAGTAAAGAGCACAAAACAATTATTCTTCCTGACATCATCCAAGCCTCAGACCGTGAGAGCTTCCTCTTGCCCTGCCTCACTGCTTCCTCCTACCACTTCCCAGGCTTCATCTTACATGACAGTTTCAGGGTGGTGTAACAGAAGTCCAGGAGAACCAAAAATGCTACGTGTTTCAAATTATTGTTTCACCTAGGGCCAAGGAATACCCAGTTCTAGAAATACAAAAGTCTGATGAGCAAAAAGCAATATGCCTGATATAAATGCCCTGGTGCGATGGGAAAAGCTGGTAAAGCCTTTGAAAACTTCTTAAGTTCTGTGGCCAACTAGTCCTGCAATAATGGCTTCTAAATTTACATCTAAAAACAGTGAAAATCAACCTGGGAGGCTGAAATAAAGAATATACTTCCCATTTTACATCCTTCTCCTCTTCGTTAGTGGATAAGGAGGTGATTTGTTACCTAGAGTAAAACAAGGACTTCTAGAAACTCCTGCCTGTCAATCACAACCATTAAAAAATGTTTCAGGTTTGAATTTTACTGGAACTAGGATGCAATGTGACAAGTTGGTTTTGCTCACTGCTGGGATTTGGCAGCTCTGTGGAGTCGATCTGTAGCAATGCTGTCTACTGAGCAGCAAGCTGCACATAAAACTTTCTTTATCGCCCATTTTATCTACTTAAAATTTTGGAACAGAAACTGTATCTTGTAAAGGGTTTATATAATTACTTACATCCAATTTCCAATCTTAATTAGGGGTGATGATGAACGATTAATAATATTCAGAGCAGCATTAATCTATCCCTGCTATTCCACTTGAATGGTAACATGAACTAGACCATCAGAAAAATAAATTAAAGAGTACTTGAGTTTTGAGAGAAAAGTCAGAACAAGAGCTTGGGATTTGCATTCCTGAAACTGCTTGTGTCTCTGGGAAATCCCATGTGTACCAAGGAAAACAGGAAAAGGTGGGATGGTGGGCCTACTCACAGTCTGATAAATTAAAATAATTGCACAAGACATCACAGCATGCAGACCCTACTTCTGAGGGTACTCCTCATTAAAAGTAACCTCAACACAAAGTCAAAAAGGCTGATGTCAAACCTGAGATTAGGCATCTTGCTTGACAGAGACAGAAACTGAATTTACCCTATCCAGTTACCACCGTTAAAGAGCATTTTCCCATTCCCTTGAGGGGAGTCAAGCTGGACCAGGAATTAACTTGCACTGAATGCCAGATGCCAACAATGCTTTCCTTGATTAAGAAGTCTCTAATAAAAAGGCAAAATGCTAAATATGCTAAATATGTAGTTGCTACTAACTGACAAAAGCTATAGTCATACAACTGTATTTCATGTGGCTCCTGCATTTTGTCAGAGCAAATTCAGTTATCTGCTGGAGTAATTATGAAACTGCTTCATAAAAAGAAAGTGTTGTAAAAAAGATTTAATTCCCACTCAACTATAAAATTAGCCAGAGGAACTTCCGAATCTTCTGAAGGGCATGTCTTTTTTATTCAGAACTAGCTGAATTGACTATGCTTTAAATTACAAATAAGCAAAAAACTGATTTTTCAGTTCTGAATAGAATTGCTGAAACATTTAGAGTGACAGTTGTATCTTTAAAAGCTTTCACTAAAATTGCACCATAATATCCTGAGTAAAAAGCCTTGCTAAAGCCTTGCAACTTTTTTCCCTCTCAACAATATCAGTTCACAGCTCAACAACACAAGGGTGGAGGAGGAAATTCCTTTATTCTCACCTTCAAAAAAAAAAAAAAAAAAAGTTCCTTTTCAACAAGCTTTAGCACAATGCGTTTGTCATCAATTGTTTGCAGGAAACATCTCACATTTTTTCCTTCTATGCAATGAGTTTGATACCAGCAGGTTCATTTAATTTTATAAAGAAAAAAACCCACAAGTGCCACATGCGCTTGAAAGGCAAAAGAGGAAAAAATCACACAGTCACTTAAGAAATCAGAAATCCCACTGGCATCAGTAAAAGTACCCACACACGACTCACAGAAGAGCCTGGCATTATATAAACACAAGGCCAGAAAAATTTGGATTTAAAACTGATAAAAGGCGTATGTGACTTCACCAAATAACATTAACAGAAGTAGAGAGTAGCAAGAGCTTACTCAGTTTTGACAGAGTGCCAAATTTACCACCGCAAGGAAGAAGAAAGTAAGAGTACATGGGCAGCATTCCCATTATGAGCCTTAGCTAACAGGAATTCCTAAATACCTTTTTAGATTTGGTTGTTTAAAGGTACAGTGAATAAATTGCTTGGCTTGCTGCAACAATACTGCAACACAAAAGAACATGAATTTAAGAACAAAAATTAAAGCTTTGCTCTTACTAATTTCCTTTAAGAGGTTTTTCTCCAGTGAAAAGCTGTATCTGATGCAGCCTTCTGATGCTGCTCCTCTTGGTAACTTCCACAGATGATGAAAAAGCCAACTGCTGCCATTTCTGCCCTTTCTTTGAAATCAACCATAATGCAGAAACTCACAGCTGTTTTAGCAAAAGTAATGATTTAGGAAAACAAACAAACAAACAAAAAACCAGAAAGGCATGGGTGAATTGTGGTTTTTGTCTTGAAACCAAAGCATGAACCCTTGCAGAAGTTCGTGTCAGGTGAGATCTGAGGCTTTCCTCCCCAAAGCAAGGGCACTCTCCTGATCTGCTCATTGTGATGGGAAGCAGTACTGTGGGAAGATATCAGGAATAAGGTCAAACCTTCAAGGTCTCCTTCTGGCTTCATGTTCTGGATGAGTGTTATGCTTGCCACATATGCATATTTGATGTTGAAAATGGAGATATGGGATGTATCAGCAAAGTTAAAAGACTTGCCTGGTAACTGCATTCCAGGAAGGCTTTTGTAAATGTAAGCAGTATCTCAGAAGCAAAAATGAAATTCGGTCAAGTTGGTCTAAGGTACAACTCAAGTAACTGTGGTGAATCAGACTGAAACTTCGTCATGGTGACAAAGAGTCAAAATCCTTGCTCCAACACCAGATCTGTATTAACCCTCCAGCAGCTGGGGCAGTTACTGACATTCACTGGTGAACAGCCAGCAGCAGAATTTGGTTCAGATGACAATCTTCTCCTGGACTCTCCTAATGCTCCCATCACACACAATGTTACTTTTTAAGCACAAAACTTATGTGAGCAGGAAACTTCGTATCAACTGAGCACTGAACAAAATGAGTCAATCTTCCTCTCAAACTCACATAAATCAGAAAACGACCAGAGCTGGGAAGCATTTAGGATATGTACACTTTACCCTTGTTTCAGGCCCTTGACACCCAGTTCCAGCAAATACTTCCAGCAAATATGGGAAACTCATAACACATTGAAAAAAACAAAAGTTTTGAGCTGGCTGTAAGACAAGCAGGTTAAAAGTGGAGGGAGGGACTTCTTGGCCAGCAGAACAAGAGACTGGGGACACTGGCATTCGGGAAGGAAAGGGAAGACAGTTCAAAGGCAACCCAGAATGAAAAACAGTCTGGTGCAGGAGCAGCTGGCTCCCACCTGAGGATACCAGCCAACATCATTGTCCTGGCCAGGCCCCCAAGCAGAGCCACCCACTCCAGGGAAATGATGCTATTCTGCACCTCCTTCCCATCACAGACTTCGTGAGAAGCGCAACCCTGCCCTACAACTCCAAGGACATTTTTTTGGTTGTTGCTATCTTTGCCAAAGCCAAACCAAAGAAACTCTGGCAACACTGCCACAGACTGCAGGAAATCACTGAAAGAGACTAATTACATATTTCTCTGTTCATCCATTTTTGTTAGCAGAAAAGAAAATCATACAGTCTTCTTTTTGCCAAACTGTACCCATTGGCATTTTTGAAAGCTTGGGCCTTGGGTTTGAATGATCTGGTGTTTTGAAGGACAGGTGGCTTTTGTCAGATATTTTCAGAGTATTTGACAAGAACAGCAAAGGCTCCTGACAAGTCATTCTTTCAGACTCTTCTGATGTTTGCAATGCACTCTGAATCTAAATGTTTTGTTAGTTTTTAACTCTTCAGCCCAGGGAATATTCCAAAATTTTTAAGATTTTTTAAAAAATAAAATATTATGGCTAACAAGCCAAAACTTTTAATGAGTGAAGCTGCTCTTCAGTTTACTTAGCTCATTCCTGAGGGTGTCTTATAAGTTCAAGAGAATAATTTATTTTTAATCTCCTTATGAGATTTTTTTCTGTGAAGAAATATACATCATACATAGCAAACTCAAATAATCCAAACAAATCTGAATTTACTAGAAAAAATAAACTTCCAATACTGTCCTACAGAATCAATTATTACCATGTGCTGTTTTGCAGCTCCCTGATGTCCAGCAACGAAATATGCACACAAAATATCTCTCATCATCCCAGAGCTAAATCTATCATCCAGCATCTAGTCCCAAGCATGAAATGCAACAGAGCAGCAGAGACCTGTTTTCATTTTGTGCAGCTACTTAAGTGACTCAAGGTCCTGCCTAGGAGGAGCCTGAGAAACTCTTGTCAGCATGACCCTCCACAATGGATTTTCTCTGGTGCTGGAGCCCCTCACCACATTCTTAAGGAATGAAATCATCAAGTCACTACTTGTGGCACTATGCTTAGCAAAGTGAAGTCCTCTTGCCATGAAAGCAGGACACCTTTTCTTTAAAAAATCTTTAAAAAAGTCTTTAAAAAATTCATGTATCCTATTTCAAGCTCACATTTGCCACAAGAACTGCATGCCCTGAAGTGTGTCCTTTTTTCATTTCTCCTTCTCCCTTCTGTCTCCCAAGGAAAAAAGTATTCATTAGATCCACCAGCTAGAAAGAGGACTGAAATGCATGATGCATTTCCCAACGCATGCATCATGCAGAAGCACAGCCAGCTGTTGCCAGCGGGGTGCTGAGCAAAGCACACATAGATGTGCAGGCCTTTCAACTACATCCTTAAAATACAGCCACAGCATAGCTCTGCTAAACTCACAGTTCCTCACCACAGGAAATAGCTGGCAGAGCACCCACAGAGGTAACTCAGCATTTTGGTGTTCAGATGTTCACTGCTCAACCCCCTGGTCTCAAACAGCAGCTCCACCTGTAGGATACAAACCCTCTAACAGAAGATGTGAGCAAGAGACATTTGGTCTGATGTTTCATACTTCTTTTGCAGAAACATAAGTGCCTGAAATGAGGAATGCACTGAAGAATTAATCCCTCTCACAGAGAGGGGGTCACAACATAAGCCTGACCGCACCATCCTCCAGAGGTTATGCACTGCAGCCTGATTGCTGTCCATGTGTCACAAGGCTAAAGTGAAAGCACAAGCAGCAAGTTTCACAGTGCTAGAAGTGCTTTCTCGAGTCTTTATCTCAGATTCTCTGCATCTGCAAATGAGTACTCCTGGCCAGTGCAACCTGCCCATGGCTTTAAATGCCATCTGACTTTTGACTTCATGAACACTGGCTTAAGTAACCTCTCACCCTCCATCTTTCAGACTCACCACTACTTTTAATAGACACTGAACTGTTACGACAAGACTGTTTTGTTGTTGCTGGGGTTTTTTTAGTGTTGTTTTGTTGGGGTTGGGTTTTTTTCTGCCTCTGGGTTGCTTACCAGTCCCTAACACACTGACAGACTCACTCCACTGTAACACCTGCACGATCCCAGTTTTATTTTCCATTCTGCAAAAATCTGTCCCACAGGCAGGGGAAGAGGAATGGTTAAAAAATATTACACACATCATCTCCGCCCCCACAGATCTACATCCCAGGCAGTTGATGATCAGTTGGCAATATCCCCTTGGGCTGCCTTGGAAAGTCCCTTTTTTTGACATTTTCCACTGCAGAGAACACTGGCTATTGACTTGATTTCCCTTCAAAAAGCTTACGATAATTGCGAGTCTTGAAGCACACTCCTATCACCATTTTTCCAGAAAGAAAACAGGGTCCCAGCAGGAGATGGCTTAATACAAGCGCTACCAAGCTCATCAGAGAAGCCTTTAGCTAGTCCAGCAGGATGCACAGAACTGCCAGAGTCACCAGGAACAGTAGGTAAGACACGCCTGAGAGCTGAACTTCTGGGTTTCCCACGTATCCCACAAGAAGCTGAGAAGAACAAAGAAATTCTGCTGTTGAATCATTGCCACTATACACATTAAAGTCCTGACTTAGGGAGAGGCCTGGGTAGTAAGTGAGGGGCAGAACAGCCCAAAAACATTTTATTCAGACCAGAAGGCATCTGATGTCATCTGACAAGCAAGAAGCCTCTCTACAAGGAACAATCATTCTATTGCAGGCTCTTCTTTTCAGCACAAAACTACTTCTGAAAGATTGTTTTTTGTACCAGTCAATCCTAGTTTGGCTCAGTCACCAAACACTACTTGGGAACAATAGCCATTGTCACACCTTCACTCACTTCTATGAAATCAGCAAAAACTCTGTGGAATAAGCAGACAATCAAAGCTAGGTTTTGGGATGTCCTGTTTATGTGCTAACAGTTTCACAAGCTGGCTCCAGAACTCTCTAAATGCTAGTAACTATTGTCAGCTTTCTAGCAACAATTACAAATGTGAATTTTTTTTCCCAATGGTGATCCTCCTAGAAATTTCAAAATTACCCAAGCTCCCTGTTGCTCTCTCTAAATTAATTAGTTGGAAAAAGATTTTTAAGAAGTTTAAGAGCCTAAAATACACCCTTGTCAAAAAAGTCAACTAATTAAAAGGTATTTTTAACTTGAAGTGAGAGCTATTCCCCAGAAATCTTTGTCAGTGTGCATTCTGATCCACGTGCCATCTCTGTTCTCATTAACCAAATTGATAAACATATTTTATACACCACGATAAGGATAAATCTGGACCTTACATATATATCAATCCAGAAAGGCAAACAGGCAACAGGATAGGGATGTTGGGAGTACCTGTTAAAACGTTAAAAGGCATCACTTTCAGAAAGTGAATGGGCACTTACTCTATGCTGGCTTCCCTTTTTAAGAGCATTTCAGGTGGAAAAACTCAAATTCCAAAAGAAGTCTGGTTGTTGCTTTGCTTCCTCAGAGTTGTTCTTCACCATGGACTTGGAGGGGACTCACACAGACTCAAGAATGATAGAGAAAAAAAACGAGCTTGCACTGGCAAGATGTGTGGAGAAAGCTGCTATTCTGACATTTCTAAATTCTAAAAAGCCAGGAATTGAACCTGGTGAGTATAAGTGAAAGTATAAACTACAGACAAACATAGTGATGGGAAGCATCACAGTGACTGAAATATTAAACAGATGCAGGGAAGCATCAGACTCCTATCAGATGAAACAATAGCATCTAAAGCCAGAACAGCTTCTTCTCTGCCACTCTCTAGACTCCATTACTTACTAAAATTGTTTTTTTTATTAAGCCAATTCCAGTATATCCACTGTTTCCAAAACAGAAAAACACAGAATTGCCATGAATGGTTTGAAAACATTGAAAATGCACAGAGAGAGAGAAAACACTTTAAATAATCAGACCACAACTTTGGATAAATTTTTCTTTTTGATGATAACAAGCAGCAGTATGGACAAGGAACAACGTAGGGCTGGACTGGTTTCCCTGCTCTGCTGGTCTCAATCAAGCCATGTCACAAGAACACTGCTGGCAACTTGCTCTAGTGTGTCCCCTGTCCCAGCCACGGGCTGTGAGCAGCTGAAAGACGTGTAGAGACCTCAATGCATCTGAACTTTTGTGGTTGCATTTCTTCCTTGCACATTTAGTCCTTCATCTGTTCCCTGAGTCTTTGGCTGGCCTGCAGTCCTCCTCTCCTTGGTGAGAAGAAGCTTTGCCAGTAAAATACATCTTAAAATCTTAGGGTCAGCTGGAACATCCAACCACGGCACAAACCACAACAGCCTCTTCACCTTGCATGTATCTGATCTGTTTTAAAAGCAGGTTAAGTGGGTCTTGTGAGTTTATTGATAGCAGTTCCCATACCAACATAGGGGTTCCCAAGAGCATCACCAGCAAAAACCTTTTCTTGCACTTACCCTTGGGGTAGCAACTAATGGGGAAATCTAAAATTAGAAATAAAATTACCTATTTACATGAAGAGTTGATAGATAAAATGTAAGCATTTGCAATTGCCTTCACACTGTCTTTCTTACAAAGTTATAGGAGTACCTTTTGCTAGAGATGCAAAAGATTTGTATAAAACCTGCTGGTTCAGCCTCATTTGTGTTTACAGACATATCATTTCTTCTTCACTTGTGGCAAAACTGCAACCTTTATTAACAGATTTATACTGATTTAAACAGTTTGGCAGTGCAGGATGCTAATACAGGTGTACATTTCAGCTGGTTCATGTTTCTGGTCTAATGTTTTCCTGAAGCCTGCACAAGAAGTTATTTGGAAAAAAAAAAAAAAAAAAAAAAAAAAAAAAAAAAAAAAAAAAAAAAAAAAAAAAAAA